>JALMGJ010000006.1:48877500-49282500 GCA_023362775.1 Charina bottae
TAAGAACTGTACTTACAGTCTATTGTTGCCTTAAAGAAAATATAGATGACTTAAGAATTGCTTGGCAGCTACTCATTTTTAAACAAATAACATTTGCAGGCTCTTATCTTTTATTTAGGAAATTCAATTGGATCAAATAATACCTGTGAAGAGAAGCGAGTTTTTAATATCAGTGAGAAAATTGACTTCATACAGCTTCACCAAGGAAACAAGAACTTTAGCCAGCATTTAAAATTACAGAGGTTGGGTATCTGGTATTTGAGTAGAATACTAAAGGATTTTTAATTGCATAGGCAATATTGATATAATGTTAGTTACACTGCTCTATATAAATGTTACACTTATAAAAGATCATTGTGGTTTTAAGTCATTTAATAATATGTACCTTGTAACTTACATTTAATTTCAGTTCTTAATAAAGGAATCATTTGAAACATAGGGGAATAAAGAAATGCAGCACAAAAGTTGTGTACGTGTGTGTGCATGCACACACTTACCTTTTTTTCCTGATTGTACTCATATTTCTGTTTAGAAACATGAGAGGAGCTAATGTAGATATGTGGTCATACTGTCTCAATTTGGTCTTGCATCATCCATTTTTTAAAACACTCCATATTTAGAAAACTCAGCTCATCTGTCCCTGTAATCTAGACTTCCAATCCATATTTTGTTTGTTTTGAACATTCAAAGCATAGAGTCAAAACTTGGAAAACAAAAGCAGACTGGAATTGATGAAACAACTAAAATTATTTATTAGCTTGCCAGTTCCCTACTTCTTTATGGCTGTTTCAGGTCATACTGTATTTCTGACTTAACCTTTTATGCATTTCCTAGGCAAAATAACATTTGAAAGATTCCCAAGGTGAAATATAACCCATTCCCTACCTTCTGTCTACTTAGATAGACTTGCAAAGATATCCAGTATCATAAAATACTCAGAGGTATTTTAGCACTTTTAAAAATAATTATTAATCAATTTAATGGACAAGTCTGTAGCTTGAATCATGTCAACTGGATTTCTATTTTCTCAGTGGAAACGTTTCGCTCCTTATCCAAGGAGCTTCTTCAGTCTGAGCAAAGTTTGTTCTTTGATTTTCAAAGTTTGAAAATCCCTTGGAAGGATTTTCCAAGTTGGCATAAATGGATTCCTTGACCCCTCTCTCAAACCACCTATCTTCTCTGTCTAAAATGTGAACATTAATGTCCTCAAATGAGTGTCCTTTTTCCTTTAGATGAAGATAAACTGCTGACTCTGGTCCTGTGGTGTTGTTCCTCCTGTGTTGGGCCATCCTCCTGTACAAAGGTTGTTTGGTTTCTCCAATGTAGAGCTCAGAGCACTCCTCACTGCACTGGATTGCATACACTACATTGCTTTTCTTGTGTTTTGGAATTTGATCTTTGGGGTGTACAAGCCTCTGTCTCAGTGTGTTGGTGGGTTTGAAATATACAGGTATGTGGTGTTTGCCAAATATCCATTTTATCTTTTCAGACACGCCAGCCATGTAAGGAATGACCAGGTTCTTCCGTTTACTCTGAGTCTCAGCCCTGTCTGTCACTGTTTTAGGTCTGGTAGACTTAGATTTAGTGAAGGCCCAATTTGGATATCCACAGGCCTTCAGAGCTGTTCTCAGGTGCTGATTTTCATTCTTTTTGGAATCCATGGAGGTGGGGATGGTTCCTTCTTTGAATAGAGGTGGGGGCCTCAGGCACAATCTTTCCCCTATTTTCCTTCCTGCTTTGTCTTCTGTGCCTAGGAAGATTAAGACCATTTCGCAATCTCAACAACAGCAAGGTAATCTTAACGATCCTCCTTTGGATGATAAAGGGACTTAGAAATAAACATCTCAAAATAACCATGACCTAGCCACAGGTGCAAGGTCACACAGCCACCCTAGAAACATATTTAAGGATTCCCTTACAAACTTTGCTCAGACTGAAGAAGCTCCTTGGATAAGGAGCGAAACGTTTCCACTGAGAAAATAGAAATCCAGTTGACATGATTCAAGCTACAGACAATTCCACCTGGATGACTGAGAACCTTCATCGACATTTTAATGGACAAGAAATTTCATCCATATTTTTTTCAAAGGAAAAATGAAATTCACATGGGGGGTTGTTTTGCTTTAGTTCTGAGGGAAATCAGGAATATATTTTATCTTTGCATATCCAAAGTGGCATTGTGATGCAGAGGAATGAAAGAAAACAAGATAACAGCACCCTCTGTCTCCTCACAAGAATAAGGCATATTCTTATTAAAAGGGATACCAGAGACCAACAGGCAATACCACTGGCCATGAGACTAAATTCCATTTATAAAGGCTAAAACTCATTCACAGTCATATCTGGGTGATATGTTATTTGGAACAATCAAATTAATACAAAAATATCTGCAAACTTCTCAGTACCCCAAAATATTTCAGCCTAGTGTTACAACTCTCCCCCTCAAAAACTAGGGATGAGAAAGAAGATAGATGACAGATGACAGATGACAGATGACAGATGACAGATGGGCTGACCATACGTCCCGTTTTGAACTGGACAGTCCCGTTATTTTAACATTTTGCAACCGTCCCGTCGTTTTGGACAAAATGTCCATGTTGTCCTGTTTTGAGTGACTTTGAGTGGAAGGAGGGGGAGCTCAGCAGAAACGGCAGGAAAAAAGCCACAGAGCTCAACCCGGCGGGAAACCTAAAAAGAAAAAACCAGGATCAGCTTAAACACGAGCTGATTGGCTCCTACCTTGAAAGGGTGAGAAGAAAAGAACATAAAAGCACGGCCAGCTCTCCAGACCAGCCTGTGTGCAGATCGCCGCCTCCCTGCCTGTGGTGAGGCAGGGGTTAAGGCTGGTGCGCCCTCCCCGTCACCTTCGGCCTCTGAACTGCGCGGGTGGGGCGGCGGAGAGGTAGCCATGGTGCCCGGGGCGCACAGTGCCCACCGGCCTCACTGTGTCCAGACAAGAAGTGGCAGGGCAGCGAGGTATGGGTGCTGCGCTTCCCACCTGCCGGTAGCTACACGCGGCGGGTAAGCGCCAGGCTGGGCCGGTTTTGTTCCTTCTTGGGCACAGCGTTTCTTCCCCGTAGCACTCGACCGAGTCCAAGAGGTCTGCTTGGGAAGCTGCCGGGGGAGTTGGCAGGAATCCTGCTGGTATGAGCAGAGCTCATCTTCTACGTAACTGCTGGGTGTAAAAGTCATTCCTTTACTGCAGTTGCTTTTCAGCTGCACACAGTTATTTGTATAATAACTTTGTGTGCAGTCATATAAATGGGCGGTCATATAAATTTAAATAATAAATAATAAATAAATATAAAAGTTTATTTTAAGTTATGTACACTTTCTGCATGGAACTAAACATCCCTTGTTATATTAATTATAATTGATATAAACCTATCAGATAATTATGTTCATAAACCACAAGCCTGCTTTGCATATTCCTATTAACTGAGTTACAGTAGGTGGCCACATGAAATAGATCATCATTTCTGAATTCTCTTCCCTGGGATGCCTCTTGTTCATTCAATGATTTTAGATGTTAAGCTAAAAAACCCCAGCCACCTTAGACAGTATTCAGAAGCAGTGAAAAGTGGATATGTTACTGATTTGATTTCTTACTAGGTTTTTAATTTGTATTTGCTGGCTTACTGATTGTTGTTTGTTTATTTGAAGTATATTGTTTTCTACCAATGGCTCCTGTGTCCAGGGATGGAACTAGGGTCTGTGTCACCCAGGGCAAACATGGATTCTGCGCCCCCTATGGGTTATTTTGTCATTTTGGAGGCCGCCGGGCATCATTTTGGCAGCCCTCCCAGCGTGGCGCCCAGGGCACATGCCCCGCTTCCCCCTCCCTAGTTGCGGCCCTGCCTGTGTCCCAATGTATTGCCAAAGACACCTCCCTTGGATCTTGTCAAGCTCCTTTTCATATCTGACTTCTTGCATTTTAAGACATGCTTTTAATCTAAAAAATAGAAACCTGGTACGCTCCAATGCAAAGTGTCAGCCTTTAGCCTCACCTTTATTTCTGAGAATTCTTGTGGGCCCTGAACAGTACCCATACACTTTTTAGAAAATAAAAATATGAGGTGGTTGTAACCCAGTATTTTGTATAAAGGGTTCTCTCTTGCCTGGAAAAAGGACAAAGGTAAGTTCTGTTATGAACAGTATGTGGTCAAAGGAGAAAGGGTTTGCAGGCAGGAGCCCATCGCGTGGACTGGGGGTGAGGTTTGCAGGTGGGAGCCCATCGCATGGACTGGGGGTGGGGTTTGCAGGTGGGAGCCAATTGCACTGGCTGGGGGGCGGGGTTTGCAGGTGGGAGCCAATCACACTGACTGGGGGCGGGGTTTGCAGGTGGGAGCCAATCGCGTGGACTGGGGGGTGGGGTTTGCAGGCGGGAGCCAATCACGTGCACCAGGGGTGGGATTTGCAGGCGGGAGCCAATCACGCGGACCGGGGGCGGGTTTGGAGACTGGCATGGTGGCATAAGACCTGTCCCGTTTTGCCATCCCAAATGTCCCGTTTTTGTCTCAAGGACATATGGTCAGCCTAATGATAGATGATAGATGATTTAATGCCATAAAACAATGGACTGAGTCAGTCAGGAACTATTAATCTCAGATTACAGCCCATCATGACAGACAAAAAAAAAATAGCTCCTTCCAGCTCTGGAAACCTAAGAGCAGAAGGCTCTTGTTTATGATTCCTCACCCAGGCACCTTGGCCTTGCACAGCAGAAACATACAGTCTGTGCATAAATTAAGCAGAGAGTCATTGCTGTCATTGCTAATAATGTTGGTGATGCTACAGATGAATGTTATAGCAATAAGTCCACTTTTACAGTGGCTTCTATAAATCCTCACAGGCGAAGACAGTTGGTTTTTGGTTCTAACAAGACTATTTATTCACTTTCTTAGATTATTTCAGTAGTTTACTATCCAGAGAAAGAAAAGCCTGTTGCCTTTTCACTACTAGCCCTCAAGCATTAAAAATAAACTATAAGGATTCCAAGACTGTGCCTCAATGCTGCCACCTTGTGAGTTTAGCAAATAAGCCTGAATTTAGGAATGTTTGTTCTCACTGTCTGTATCCATTTATTAAAAATAGCTTTATTATTGTAAAATGACTACTTCTATCTGTCACCTGTGGTACCATGCTGATTCTGCTTGATTGAGGGAATGACTCTGATGACAATCTATATGGCCTTCACCAGCAAAATGCAGCAATACAAAATTTACATACTTTGTCAGCTCTTCGAGACAAGAAACTAAAACCATGAATACTAACAGTACCTTTATTGTAAGATAGCAGTAACAGAAACTTGCAAGTCTGAAAGCACTTCTCTGCTCCCTTGCCTCTACTTTTCAGAGAACTAGGAAGGGTCCCTTCTGAGATGCTTTTTCCACCCCCATTCCTTCTGTGGGCTATCTCTTGTCTGACTGTTGCTCCTGTCTCCCAAGGATATTCTCATAGCCCATTACACACTTTGCTGATATATCAGTAAAGGAGTATAGGAGATCTTGCCTGGATGTATAAATCTTGTGATTTTGACAGAGATACAGACTTTCTTGAGGAATTGATATTTCATAGCTTAGATATTTTGTGACTTGCCTTGGTATTTCTGGGACTTTGGGGTCATAATCAGCCACAAACAATAGGTGCCTTATATCATTCTGGCCCAACCTGGTTCCTTCCAGCTTTTTAGGGAGACAATTCCCAGAATTCTCAGCTAGTAAATTCACTCAGAATTCTGAGACTAGAAGTACCAACATATCTGAAGATGCCCTTCATTAATTATAGCACTGCATTTCTTTTGTATTAGTATTCAGCTGGCTCAGCAATTTAACAAGATATATATTAAAGGCAAAACTGAAGTACTTTGGCCACATAATGAGAAGACAGGATACCCTGGAGAAGAAGCTGATGCTAGGGAAAGTGGAAGGCAAAAGGAAGAGGGGCCGACCAAGGGCAAGATGGATGGATGATATTCTGGAGGTGACAGACTCAACCATGGGGGAGCTGGGGATGGTGACGGCCGACAGGAAGCTCTGGCGTGGGCTGGTCCATGAAGTCACGAAGAGTCGGAAGCGACTGAACGAATAAACAACAAAAAATAAAGCCTTGTATGAACCATTTTTTCCACACTGGAACTGTCTGGCAATTATTGTCAGAGTGGTATAGCTACTGTTTTTTGAGGTACCTCCTTCCCATCACAACATTGACCTCTGGGTGTGTTTTCCTGCTGTGGTTTGAAATAAGTCTTTTTGTTTTATGTTGTCTCAAATGCATTACATTCATTGACCACTTTACAGAGAAAGGAACACCCCGCAGTTGGAACAATAGTTGCTCTGATATCTAAGAGCTTCTAAGACCTTATTTTGTTATCAATGCTAAAATTGTAGAGTGGCCAAAATTATTGCCTAGTGTGTAAGAGGTTCTGGTTCAAATTGTTTTTTGTGTTTTGTGTGTGTGTGTGTGTGTGTGTGTGGGGGGGGGGAAAGAATTACTGTTTCCTTCATCTAGCTCACTTTTTCAAGGCAGGTGAGAACTTTTTCTATAAAAAAATAAATAAATTGAACAAATAAATAAAAAAAATAAAAAAGTGCAGGTTTTTACTGTTTCTCCAATCACTTGAGATAGAAGGCCTTAAGGCACCAATTTCACTGTTTAAACCACCCTCCTACAAGCCTCCCCCCCTGCAAACAAGGAAAATCCATGTAACAACATTTTGCCCTTGCCCATTGTGGTGATAGCACAACATACATAGGTCAAAACAAAATTGGTCACCTTTGAATTAGACTGAAAGAGAGTCTTTTAAGCACTATGCAGAGTGACAAGGTTTTACGACTATTGTAATGCACTCTACATGGGGCTACCCTTGAGGAGTATCTGGAAGCTTCAACTGATCCAGAATGCTGCCGCACGGACAGTTATTGGGGCCAGAAGATCAGCACATGTGTCACCTCTGCTGCGCAAGCTGCATTGGGTACCAGTTTGCTTCTGGGTCCAATTCAAGGTGTTGGTTATTACCTTTAAAGCCCTACATGGCATGGGGCCAGGGTATCTGAGGGACCGTCTCATCCCCAGAACATCGACCCATCCCACCCGATCAGTCAGAGAGGGCTTGCTGTGGACCCCATCGACTAAAGAGTTCCATCTAGCAGGGTCCAGGAGGCGGGCCTTCTCTGCAGTTGCGCCCGCCCTTTGGAATATCTTACCCCCAGAGCTGAGGTGGGTCTCCTCGCTCCAGACCTTTCGAAAAGATCTAAAGACCTGGTTCTGCTGGCTTGCCTGGGAGGGAAATGCTAACAGCTCCTCTTGGGGATGGCTGGTCCCATGAAGGCTCCTAGTATCACCATTTTAACATCTTGGATTTTATTTGGATTTTATATTATTTATTATATTGTAAATTTTCTATTTATGTTTTAACTGTTTCTATTGTGAACCGCCCAGGGTCCCCGATGGGGGAGATGGGTGGTAATATAAATTTAATAATAAATAAAAAAATAAAAAAATTAATTACGAAGATGGGGGATGAGCAGGCAAACTCCATTGCCTCACATTGCCCATCACATATAGCAATGTCCTTATCTGACAGCTTCCTCAGACCATATGTTACAAACCTTTGCCAGGTATACCATCTAATATGTATCCGTGGAAGGTGATACAAAAGAGAGAATAGTTCCCACTTCCACTGAACATGTCTAAAATCTTGCCAAAGTAAAAATCTTTACTTCTCATAACAGATAAAGGAAGCTTATCTATAAAGTCTGTCTAGGATATCTATCTTGTATTTACGATTTCTTCACCTTCAGATTTCATAAATACACAGTAAGCTTCTGTTTTGACTTTGCAATAACAAATCATGCTACATCAAATACTTATATTTACACTGCCATATGTCTCTTTTTAAAACATTTTATTTATATCTATGCTGAAACAGATTTACACTTCCTGAGGCTACAATAAAACATATAGTCTTTGCACAGCCATAAATTGTGTTATCCAAGAACAACTCTAAAAAGATTAATGAGTTTAGGGTGAAATGGGGATGCTAAATGAAAGCCAGATAAACTGGATGGGCAAATTGTAGGACACGAATGGAAGACGAATAAGCATATTGGTACTATTCCACTGGGGAGAAAAATTAGTACCAGAGGAAGGCAAGCGTATTAAGGTGTCCTAGATTGAGACTGGAAGTTGCTCTTTCAGTGGGAGAAAAGGTAGCTTCCCTGCAGATGTTACCTACTGCTTCTTCCTCTGCATTACTTTTTTTTTTGCTGCCACAAATAAGTGTCCATTCAAAGTCTACCACCCAGTATGTGAAAAAGGGGCAGAAGACAGGAACAGAGACGTGGTAGATACAATTTTCCAGTTTATAAATTAACAGTAAGAAATGCGCCCTTAAAATTAGGCTATATGTTGAGTTCAATGGCTCTTTCTTTACATGTTGAAGGCCCCAGTTTTAAGCCTAGCATATTTCCAGGTTTGTGGCAGGGTGAGGTGCCCTGATTGGGACAGGGCTGTAAATTGGTCTCAAGGTCAAAGCCTTTTTTGTCTATTTGGACAAACCATAGAAATTGTCATACAGATATTGAGAAGCTTCCTAGCTAATTAAGACACCTGGCAACAGGCAGTCTGCCTTTTCGTGAATATATATAAAAAGGTATATAATCTCTTAGGCAATGGAAGAAGTTGTTGGACAGTGCTAGTGTTGTATTTGTGCTGTGTGGATCAGAGGTATTATGTCAATCCAGGCACATTTGGAGAAGGAGGAATCTGCAGCTGAGGACCCAGAAGGAGCAAGCAGAATCAGAAAGCGAGAGCCATAGAGCAGACTGGCAGGTGGAAAAGACTGTTGCATTTGGAAAGGACACACCAGAAGTCAGTGGAGAAAGCTTGACCAAGGTGTTGGAAATCCAAGAAGCTCAAGAAAGAGTGATTTTGTCTTTCCTTCCTCCTCTCTACACTTAAAGCAAGCCTGAGAACTAAAAGTACTGAAGTTTTCTAATGGAGTGAACACACCAAAGTTGAACACCGGCATGGATCAGGGAAGGAGTGACAGTTAAGAAACTGTCAAAAGCTCTGCATAGGAAGTATGGATCTGCTTCTCTTTGTCCCCTGGATTATGGGAGTTCTTTGTGTTACAGAAAGAAAGTTACTGATTCAGCAAGATGACAAAAAAAGGGAAGCTTTTGTTTGACTGCACCTTCAGTATTTATTTATGAAGTAGAAGTTATGCATGTGTTCTCCCCAAAACATTTAAAGATTCCTAGAAATTTTCAACATGGGTAAGTTGTGGGGTGGGGAACCTGTTGTCCTTCAAGGCTTCTTTCTTTGAATGCATGAGGAACACAAGTCTGTTTGCACACCACCCAATCTCTGACTTGCTTCAGAATCTATGAGGTGGGTAATGTCAGTTTAATAGAAAAAACAGGCCTTGGCTTATCTCAGATAAATTAACTGGAGTTAAAATGAGAAGAAAGAAGCAATTAAAAGACTGAGTGTAAAAGGTGAGTGAGAAACAAAAATAAATTTATTGTGGAAGAAGACACACGCTTATTTCTCCATCAGCAGCTACAGAATGTGATAGGAGTGAATCTGCATGACTCTCTCTTTCTTCTCCCTCCCTGTCTACCACCTGTTGTTTCTTTAATGGACAGTTTTAACCAGATTTACATTTTCTGCAGACCACACAGGATTGTGCCAATATCAAATGGCATATATTAATTGGGGCAGCATATATTTATCTATGGAATCATATATATTTTTAGCTACACAATTTCCAATAAAATGTTGCATTAGCTTCCATGGAGGAATTTCATTGAAAAACCTGCCATGAAAGACAGCCAATCCTTTTTTTTTTTTTTAATAAAAGAACTTTATTATTTTTCAAAGCATAGTTAGGGTTAGGGTTAGGGAAGCACCAAATTGGGGATAACTGGTCAAGACACTTCTTGTGAAATACGTTTTAGTGCATTCTTTATCTGATGCATGAAAGACAGCCAATTCTATAAACATCTTTCATAGAAAAGAAAATAGGCAGAACTTCAGTTCATTATAGTTGACAATGATGCCGTTAGTAACCAGACTGATGTGTAATTACTGGCAGATAAGCACGTTATTATCAAGAGTCAATTTTCTTATAAAGCTGTTTTGCTATTTTACAAAAATGTTTAACATTGGCAGGTTTCTTTTAATGTTTTACTGGCAAAAACTACAATATCACAATATCCAGTACTGGAACTACAATCTGCTACTTAGTGAAAAGTTCCAGTTTCCAGAGGGCTATCCAGATTAATCTATTACTGAAATAATAATAATAATAATAATAATAATAATAATAATAATAATAATAATAATTTGTAGTGCCTTAAAGAAACCCAGCATATGACTTAAGCTTTTATGGGATAAAATCCACTTCCTTTTCTTTTGAAAAAATCTCAGATTCCTTTGATTCTCCATACTGTTATCTGATGTGAACTTGTCAGACTTTTTCATTTTCAGACATTTTTTTGCATGCATTTATTAATTTTATTAAATTTATCTTTACAAAGATGCACAGGCAATTTGAGTACCTTATTTACTCACATAAAGATGTAAGTATTTATCAATAAAGGCATCAGTAATTAAGGTTTTATAACACTTGCAGGATTTTAGCCTTAAAGCTCTCCTGATGTATTGAACTCCAGCTCCTATAATCCTCAACAGCAGGGCCTTGTGGGTTTGAGATTATAGGACCTGAATGTAACAGATCAGGAAGCACCAAATCGGGGATAACTGGTCAAGACACTTCTTGTGAAATACATTGTAGTGCATTATTTATCTGATGCATGAAATCGTCTTAGATGGTGACTGTATTCTAAGTACAGTAAGAAGAAGAAAGAGAATAGAAGCCAGATCCTCAAATCATGCATACTATGACTGTAGGTAATCCAAATAAATCAGTGCAACATTGAATCAGTGGGTGTGACTGCTTCTATGTAGCAGCCACTGCTGATGAATAAGCATAACTAGGTCAATATAACAGTAGTGTCTAGTCTAAAACTACCTAGATTGCATCCAAATATATGGCATCTAGCATTAAGATACTGAGCAGGTGCTTTTTTTTGTTTTTGTTCCTCAAGATAGATGGGAAGCAGAAGGCCTTAATGAGAAGACTAAATGTACATACTGAATATTTGTAGGGAAGAGGGCAGTTCTTGAGAACAGCAGGATATAAGGAACTAGGGCTATATGATGATTAGATTTGGACATTTGATTCAGTCAATTCAATCAAATGATCAGATCTGATTTTCTGATATAGACTGATAATTGGAATGGAATAATCAAACTGAATCAGATGTCTCCAAATTAGTTAAATGATTTTGGAAGGCCTTTTCACATTCTGTCATTTGAACTGATTGAAATAGTTTAATTGGATTGGACTGATGTTCTGAATTAAATCAATGATTTGAATAAGTTTGTAGCTGATTTAAATTCCTTTACTAGAAATATAGAACAGTGACCATTTTGACAGCAGTTGTAGAAGTCAGGTGTGTAAGTTATTTAATCAAAAACTCTTGTGTTACTCAGTTCAATTTCCTTTGGCAGGAGAGGTAGCAGATACAACAAATATGGTACTGATTGGACAGAAGGTTCAGTTGAGATGAATCATCATGTACAACATGATTCTGTTGTATTTATAGCTTCGCTGTGGTTATATTTTAAGTTCTTGCTCCATAACTACCACTGGTTTTGCTTCTCTGTACATCAGTTGCAAGGATAGCCATAGAGAGATTTTTAGTTGCTTTCTTCTCTTCAGAAAGATTAATTTTTTATTCCATGAAGAACACAAGGCTGATCTAACAGATTTTTCTATTGTAAATGTCTTCAGGGGGCATGGATTTATCTTCACCATTATAAACTTCTTCAGGGGGCATGGGTTTATCTTCATCCAGGGGAAAAATCACACTATAATTATCCTCAGAGAAGTTAGAAGGAAAAGATTTGTTTGTGCTACATATACTCAGTAAGGAATAGCATATATAGTCAATAGTATATAAGCTTTGTATGGACAATTGTAGAAATCTTGGAGAGATGCTAGAAGAAAGGACTTATGTAGAATAGTTAAACTAAACTATTAACTGAAATATTTATTGCCCTTCTTCAGTGGTTATGTTTTGATTATGTAAGCCCTCTTTCATGCTGCAGCTTTTTATAAATATGAATAATAACAGGCAAAGCTAAAGGCTGAAAATTATTTGAAATATACTAAACAGCTGTAGGAAGGAAGATAAAACAAGCAGACACATTAGAATAAGGAAGCTAATAAAAAAACAATCCTTTGGAATATATGCTATACTTTAAATTCACCATTGGTGTGATATAAAATGTATCTATTTATGAGGATGATTTTACCCTAACTTCCTTTTTATGACTGAGTTAACTCAGTCATAAATGCTAAAAAGATTTCCTTAATTATATTTTTGTTTATAATTATGAAACATTCTTTATTTTTGACACTTTCATTATTTGATAACACAGGCCATTTTTATGACTTCCTTTAAAAAGCTTTATCCTGTGATAAGCATATGCATTTTCCCAGAATAGAATGAACATACTTGAATAAATAATATCTCCTTCTCTAGTTTACTGTAATGTTGGACTGCATTCAAGAAAATGTGTATTTATAGAACACCAGATTATTTAGCTTTTTAAAAAAACCCTCAAAAGATTAGGAATAATTGTTTAAGCTCTATGGAACTATTAAAGTAGGCTGACCATACGTCCCGTTTTGAACGGGACAGTCCTGTTTTTCAAACAATTCTTGACCATCCCGTCTTTTTAAGAAAAAAAGCCAACTGGTTCTTCTCTCCTTCCCTGCACCTGCCCTCACCTCTGTGCTTCCCACAGAGCAGCCTCCATTAGTTGAAGTCCCTGGCCTCATGTGAGGGGAAGAACTTTTTTGGTTTGTTTTGGAGGCTTAGCAAGAAAACCCTGTGGAGGCTGCGGAGGAAGTGGTGTGCTTTCCTTTCATCTAGGCACATTGCCTTGGCACAGCTAAACAATGCTTTGCAAAGCTACTAAGCGCTTTGATTTGATCCCTCTGTTACAGATACCAACTTAATTTTGCATATCTGCTTCAATAGGGTGATGCGATTGACATTTATGGAACAGAATTACTCTTTCAAAGCTTTGCATAGTGATAATTGTTGTATGTGTGCTAGCTGCGTTTAATCTGCTAAAACTCACATTCAGCCATTGATTAAATATCTCATAGTGCATATGTATCAGAATGCACAAGCCTGAGCCCTGCTGCTGAGGATATCTGATAAGACAATCACGATTTCAAGAACCACTTCCAAGCTACTTCATTTATTTATTTATTTTATTTATATTCTGCCCATCTCACATACGTGACTCTGGGCAACTTACAATAAAATAGATAAAAAACAAATAAAATATATAGGTAGTCCTTGACTTACAATTACAATTGGGACTGGAATTTCCATCGCAAAGCGATGCGCTCATAAAGCGCTATGTCATGTGACCACATTGCTTAGCAACAGCAATCCCGGCACTCCTTGTTGCTGTTGTTAACTGAATTCCACCGGTTGCTAGCCGAAGACCCACCCCTATCCAAGCCATTCTGGGCTTGGCCCCTCCCAGCCCCAAGCCTCAGTTCTTCCAAGGTAAGGGACTGCCTCCCCTTCAACTCCCCCCAACTGCCTATCACCCCTATCCTCACCTCACCTTGCAGGATGGCAAGCAGCCCCAGAACCGTGTGGCTCTGGTCTGCTTGCCACGCTGTGCCTCAAGGGCTTCTTGGCACACCATGGGTCTGGGGCTGCAAGAAGCCCCTGAGCTGCAGTGCAATGTGAAGCCCTTCGCAGCACGAAGCCTAGCCCCAGCCTGGCCCAGCAGCATGGCACAAAGCCGCAGCTGCCCTGGGATGCCGCAGCCGCCCTGGCCCAGTTCTGGCCACGGTTGCTCTCGCCACCTTGCACTCCGAGGCCCCTGCCGCCCTGCACTTTGCCACCCCAGCATGCAAGGAGCTGCTGGCCACATGAGGCCTTCTTCCCCGGGTCTCATAAGGAAACCGCCATGCGCGACCTTGGGAAGAAAGCCTTGTGCGGCCAGCAGCTGCCTTGCAAAGGGCCAGGCTGGGCATGCTTGGTCAGCAGTGGGAGCAAGAAGATGGCAAAGGTCAGCTAGGGCAGCAGGGGCCGTGGAGTGCAGGGGGCCAAAAGGGCATGGGAAGGAGATAGATGTGTGGAGGGAGTTGAAATGCCCCTGTGGTCATAAGTGTGGGCGGGCTGCCAAGTGCCCGAATTTTGATCACATGACTGCGGGGACACTGTTATGGAATAGCCATAATTTTGGGCACAGGTCGAAGGTCCATTTTTTCAGCACTGCTGTAACTTCAAATGGTCGCCAAATGAATGGTTGTAAGTTGAGGACTGCCTGTAATATAAAATAAAGCACATAGCAATTGACCATCATAAAATAACCATCAACAAAGCCAAGAGACAGGCTCTATCACACTTCCGGAGCCCCAGGCCCAAGCACAAAACTAAGTTTTTAGAGCTTTGCGAAAGGGTCTGCAGGGTTGGGGGCTATCCTAATCTCAGGTGGAATGATGTTCCACAGCATGACTCCCTGTTTGTACAGAGGAAGTTCATATTGTTCCAATGACCTTCATCCTGTGCTTTCAGAGAACTATGGCATTTGAGATGCACCATCAGAGATGCACCTGATGAAGCAAATATTGTCACCTCAGCTGAAGTGACTGAATTGCAACTGCTTTGCGCAGACCTAATATGTGACAATTATGCATATTTTCAGTATCACTACCTGTGTTGCTATTGTGGGAATCTAATTAGTACTTCCTATTACAGAAATTGTTTAAATTATCACTTTCTGGCATATTTGTTATCAGCTAATTTGGATTTCTCCCAAACACATGATACAAAGATTTTATTTCTCTAAACTATTTCTGTACCAACAGTAGAAATATTCAATGGACCAGTTCCCATCCTTCTGGAAATCTTAGTGCTGTCAGCAATGAAAATAAATATTGTGAAGATTCAGCAGTATAAATTAGTCATGTATAAAATCAGCAGCATCTTCAGGATCTTGCTGCTTCCAGAGTGATAAAAGCAGCAGTGTGGTGCCACATCATAAGCTCTGTACCTTTTGGGCATGTGTGTGACATTGTAGTGCATATAGAAAATGGGTGGGGTTTGCATCATGATGCTCTGACATTGCTTTCATCCGTCTGACCCCTCACATACTCCTGTCACATATAATCTGTAGGGGCTAAGGAAATACTTCCCTTCAAAATGTCGATGAAGGTTCTCAGTCATCCAGGTGGAACAGTCTGTAGCTTGAATCATGTCAACTGGATTTCTATTTTCTCAGTGGAAACGTTTCGCTCCTTATCCAAGAAGCTTCTTCAGTCTGAACATCTGAAGAAGACAGCTGCCTTGCAAAGGGCCAGGCTGGGCATGCTTGGTCAGCAGTGGGAGCTGAAGAAGCTTCTTGGATAAGGAGCGAAACGTTTCCACTGAGAAAATAGAAATCCAGTTGACATGATTCAAGCTACAGACTTCCCTTCAAAGTAATACCATGCAGTTTATACATTGTCTTCTGATCTAGTGATGATAGTGTTCACCATATCTTGGAAAGAATTATCTCCAGAATACAAAACAATTTCTTCCCTATTAAATTAAAAAAAAAACAGTATCAGCACAATACTAACTTTTTAAAAGGTCAAGTTTAATATATGCTAAATTTTACTAAATCATAAATTTTAAACTAACAGTGTAATAACTACAACCACCACATACAGAACAGTTTCAAATGCAGAGGATTCTCCTGGACTTATTATTTCAATATTTTAGGTTTCTGCACATGCTCTCATGTTCTGGATTATTCTACTGCTGATTTCAGTGCACAAAAGGAATAGCAACACAAACAAAGAAACAAATAAAAATGGTACAACCATACAGCTAGAAAAAAATGAATTCTTTAAAAAGTCTTTAAAAGGGGCCTGATAACATGCAATGTGCATTGTACTTTTTCTAAAAAAAGTAATCATGAGACAATATATAAAAGCCATGAACATCCTGTGAAGTCCTGAAGTTTAGACACAGAGGAAAAGATGCTTTGGATAACCAATGCTATAAAATAAAAATAACCAATGCTATAAAAATAAATCTGAGTTTTTGTTTAGAGAAAAAATAGCATACACACGTGGATACAAAAAAACAAAAGCAGATATTATGCCTACTTTTAAGTATACCAGCCTAAAATTAGTAGTTGAGTAAGGGCTGCTTCTTAACTTTCTAGACACCCATGATTTAAAATCTTTGGCATGAAAATCCAAACCTGTCATGCCATTAAAAACAGCAGTCCTTCGATGCTATTAATATTGCAGTGTTTCTTCTTTTTTTAATAAGAATTTTATTAAGTTTAAGAAAGAGATAAAAACTACATAAAAGCAAAAAACTACAAAAGGGAAAAAAGAAAACTAAAAAAGTGTGAAACACTTACATACAGAGGTGACTTCCGACTTTGAACAGCAAGAATATACAGCAATTTCTCTAATCAATCCCTTACTCTATATCAAACCAAGATCACATCATTTCTATAAATCCTTCCATTAGCACATATACAAATCACTAATGCAATTGCTCCTTCCCCTTATATAAAGATAGATAGATAGATAGATAGATAGATAGATAGATAGATAGATAGATAGATATCTCAACTTCCCTCCAATATTGCAGTGCTTCTGATATCATCTTATTGTTGGTATTTCCTATCAAAGAATTACCTTATTGTTCAGAGATGCTAGAGGATACTCAGCCACACTTCGGTAGGTTCATCTGACTATCTTACTGCAGACATTCCCATCTGTCGAGGTGTGAAACTGGGATGCCTTTTAGGTCCACTGATGTTCAATATCTGTATAAACTCAGTGGTTGTTGCTCTTACCGAAAAGAATTTCACTGCCCTAAGCTCAGGGGTAGACATTTCGCAATGCTGCTTGTACATCAACAGCACAGCAATTATGCAGGTGGGCTTTAGAAGGGGTTTGTGGGCTTTAGAAGAATTCTGCAAGGAGGAAGGGCTTGTGCTTAATTACTCCAATGCTAAAACCAATGGCAAATAGACATTAACAAAATAGAACAGGTTCCAGCTTTCAAATATCTTGGAGTAATTTTTCAAGCCTCTGGAAGTTGGCAGGAACAATCGAGTTATTTCTGCCAATAATAGTGCCGAGGCAATCCTGTTGTTGATTTTTAATCTAAGTGTGATAAATACATACCTGCTTCCATTAAGCTGTTTAAAACTAAATCTATATCTCAAATGCTTTATGACATGCACTTCTGCAAGTATTCTTCCAGTCTGGATGGGAGGTCTCATAAAATCCCTTTAATGAGAAAAATTGTCCCTTTGGTCAAAATGAACCTGAGATTCTAGTGCACATATTTCCTCACTATGAGAACTTACGCACTGGTATACCTGAATCACTACCTAGTAGAGATCAAGTTTTCAATGAGGGACAGGTGGCTTATTTCCTACTCTCAGACTAGAACCCTGCTATTACGAACAGAGTTGCCAAATTGTTATCAGCAGCTATTGCCATGACAAGGCTCAATGTGTCTTAATCCTGGAATGATGTTACTAGAAAGGCCTTTTACACTTTTATCTTAATTTTATTTTTATCTGTTTTGCTTTGTCTTGTTTTGTCTATTTTGTTTTCTTCTTGTACTTGTAAATTTTAACTGGCAGGTCTAAATAGTGGTTTTATCGCTCTTATTGTATTTCAGCCTGCTTGTATGTGGTGTTCTTAGCTATTTTGCTGGTTACTGACCATAAATAAATACAGTCAGTATAGGTTCATCTGATAAACTTACAGATTTTAAAAATTTCTCTTCTTACAGAAAACTGTACTTGCCTGTCTATATATTAAAAGATCAGAGCAGCACTCCCTTCTTTATCTCTGCTTTATACAGGCTTTCAAAGTGAATTCTTAAATAAGCTCTTTTCCTGTATTCAGCCACAATCCTGGCTACCAAAAGCCAGCGTATCTGGAGTTCCAGGTTATCTTCTTCCTGTAGTGACTCTTCACACAGTAGACAAATTTCTTGCATGTAAATTCCAGCTCCCCACTTTGATTCAAAAGAGATATTGAATGCTTTCCACAAGATGGTGATCTGCAGTCAAGCCATATGATGATGTAACTGCATTCCAGTGGTAACTTATGTACGTGCATGAAATGTCAAGATGAAAGGTTGGGGTTTACATCATGATGTCACCACACACATTTCATCTTTTTTTGCAACATTGTGGTGTATACAGGTTACCTATGGCATCTTTACAGAAGTGGTGGCTTTACCGAATGTTTTTCAACTTCCCAGCCTAGTCTGCAGCATTAGAATTCACGGGTAGTCTCCCATCCACGTCCTACGAATCCTGCCCCTGCTTACCAAGCCCAGAGAAGGTCAGTCAGTGGTGTCACCTGCTGAAGCCTACAGAGGTGTGATACAATATCCTAGGAAGGATATTGCAGTCTGTATAGCATATGAATCAAAGTACAAATGTATATTTATAACAAAAGAGTGGCTATTTCAAGATGCAGGTGACTTTCAATTGCTCTTAATGTCAATACTCCAAAATATGATCATACCACTTTAAGTAAAATTTTGTAGGCTAAATCTAAAGGGCACCAATGAATAAATTCAGTATTTTGGTGAGTGGCAAATGAATCTCAGTTTATGAAGTCAATGTGCATGAAACGAATAAATTAAGACTGTGTGATAAAATCCAGGATTAAGTCTCAGCTGTTCAGGAAGTGATCATAAATATCATCACCCTTCTTAGATTTCCACTCAGTTCCTGCAGTTGAATTAAAGATGAAGGACAAGCAGCTGTATGTATTCTTTCCTTGACTGAGCAAGATATTTTTTATGCATCAAGCTAATACTGTTTTATGCTCAAGCAAACTGTTAATAAGATAAATTTGAGCTGTGGACGAATCATACAAAACCCAAGTGAGAAAACTGACATCTGAGCTAAAATGCATATTTTATTCTTTACTATATATGCAGAAAAGGGAAATCTCACAAAAGCCTTGATTTGTGTCCTTCCAATTCTGCAGTATCAGTTTATGTTTTTGGGTGAGATCATAAACATGTGAAATAACTATTTCCATTGTTCTCCTGTTACCTTCCAGTCTCTTGTATATAATACATAGGCTGACCATATTTCAGAACAGCAAAACGGGACGGGGTCTTATGTAATATTCTGTATTCATGAAAAAGACAGGGGTCCCCACCCCCTGGTCCGCGTGATTGGATCCCACCTGCAAACCCCGCCTCTGGTCCATGTGATTGGTTCCCTCCTGCAAACCCTGCCCCCTGGTCTGCGCTCCGGCTCAGATCCTCCTCCTGCGCCATTCCCACTGGGTTTGAAAAAACGGGACAAAATTGAGATTTTTGTGAAAACAACGGGACGGTTGAAAAATGCTAAAAAAATGGGACTGTCCCATTCAAAACGGGACGTATGGTCAGCCTAATAATACAGCTATAAAACTTCAATTTTTTAAGGTGAAAAGTATTTTGGAGCATGCAGGGATGGTCCTGTCCTGCAGCACTTGTCTGCAACACCTTAAAGCAGCTACAACTTATATTGGATTATGTGGTTGCCTCTGCAGCTGCCAAGTGATCCTGGGAAAAGACAGGATGGGTATAAGAGGTTGCAGGCAGGTAGTACAGTATGTGACTATCCTTACATGCTGTAAAGCACCTTTTTGCCTTCAAATCCAAATCCAAATTCAAAAGAATATGATCTATAAAAGCAATATTTCAAAACAAAACCTATGAAATAACTTTCATTCCAAAAGGGCCCATTAGAACCCAATGCCATCATAAAAAAACAATGTTGCAACATCCTACCAATTAGCTGAACCCACCAATTTCTTCCTGAAAAGATGCATAAGTATCTTTATATTATTTATTATGAATGAAATAATATTTTTAAAGAAATAATTTTAAATATATAGAAATCTGGGCTGTGTAAAGCTTTAAATAGACACTTGTATTAAGTGAAACTTGGATTGAATCACCCCATTGAAGCAGATTTGTAAATGGAAGCAGGGGCCTGGTTTGAAGCAGCAGATTGAAGCAGGGGGCTGCAGATTGCTTCATAGCCTTTCAGAGCGCTTTACAGATTCAGTGGCTTTCTTGCTGCTCTTGGGATTATTATAAATAATATTCAGTGGCTGTACAACTTCACTCATACATACATACATACATACGAGTAGTGGATGAATCATATGATAAGTCTTAGATGCTGACCTGAATTGGCAGCTAATGAGTTCTATCACCATCTTAAATTCTGTGCCTGGTAGATCTTTGGTGGTGTGGCAAGGCTAACACTGCTTTGGGCTTCATTTACTTTGTCATTTTTAATGACCTGTCATAAGCCTTAACTCTGCTCTCTCTTGTGCTAATGGAATGTTATACTTCTGTGCTGGTCTTGCCAATGCAACTGGGACTTCAAGTCAGCTTTGAACATGTATTAAAGAATGAGCAGTCAATACATACTTTTGGGTCAAATGCATGATTAATGCAGGGTCATGTCTTTTGATGATAGGTTAATAGTGCCATATTAAGACTACTGGCTCTGGTCCAAATATTTATTGGTTTTAAGAAGTGGGGACTGTAAGGCTACAAATTTATTTATTTATTTATCATATTTATATTACCACCCATCTCCCTCACAAGGAGGGACCCTGGGCAGTTCACAATAAAACACTTTAAAATTCAATAAAAGTCATAAATATCAGTAATATATATGTATGTGTGTGTGTGTGTGTGTGTGTGTGTATGTATGTATGTATGTATGTGTATATATATATAACAATATGTAATGTATATATATACATATTACAATCAAATCCAAGTAATAGCAGTTGTACATTCCATGAGCAGTTAAGACCGGTCCAGGGAAGATCTAAGGAACCAGCCAACCCCAAGAATGGCTATTTCTCTCCCCACTCCAAGCCTGGGGACAGAACCAGGTCTTCAGTTTTTTCCTGAAGCCCAGGAGAGAGGGGGCCAACCTTACTTCTGGGGGAAGAATGTTCCAAAGGGCGGGAGCTACAAATGCCTCTTTCTCTGTGATACTGTATCTCATCGAATCACATTGCTTCTACTCTCTTTGCTAACCAATTAACAGAGTATTGCCAACAAGCCACAACCCTGACACAATCTAGTCCCTGCTCAAGAGAACCAAACGATGCCAATGTGTCCTGCCCACCCTCAACCTCAGTTTGCAACATAGCTATGCACCCTTTCTTGCCAGCCCACAAAACCCAGTGATCAGAGACAGCAAAGTTATGGCATACAAGGCCAAGTCAACAGGAATTCTTCAGCATCATGCCAAGCCTGACAACTTATACAAACACATGGTAAATCAAGAGTTTACTTTTTAAAAAGAGCTTTTGGACATTTTTATTTTCAAACTGGAAATAAAACCTCTCTGTCGGCTTTTTGATGGACAGCTAGGTGGTTGTTATGCTGTCCTTCCCTTACCCATGCTAATTTTGCCTTAAAAAAGTACAGGCAGGGTAATTTTTAAAAAAAATTGCAATGAAACCATTGAACATGTCCTGTTGAAACTTGGCAGGATTAATATCCTGAAAAGAAACTCCCATACCTCTATTTTCCACGTGTTTTGCCAAAACATGAAGCAGCTACAGGCATTTTTATATTTTCACATTATAACCTATAGAGCTTGAATTAGCACAAATTGAATCCGTTTCTCCTATCCAGATCTCATATTGCAAACTCAAATAATATATTTTATAATACCAAATCTCCCATTCAAATCAAGATTGATTCATACAAGCCTAATAGAAATCATACATATAGATGGCAAAATGATCTGAAAATTCTAAGTATTAATTTAAAACTCATTCACCCTTATCTGTTATTAAATGGATGTATTTGGTCTTAACAACACAGCATGACCAGGTTGCAAGCTTAGGCTTTCTGTGAATATCATTGTCACTATAAAAAGGGAAAACCTTTAACCAATTTATCTAAATTATCTATGAAAGGATTGGGAAAAAAGTTATACTTTTTTGACCAATTTATCATGCATTTTTCCTCTCTTAAAAAGGTCTTGGTAATACTTTGGCCACCTAATGTGAAGAGAGGACTCACTGGAAAAGACCCTGATGCTGGGAAAGACTGAAGGCAAAAGGAGAAGGGGACGGCAGAGGATGAGATGGTTAGATAGCATCACCGATGTAATAAACATGAATTTGAGTAAACTCCGGGAGACAGTGGAGGACAGGAAGGCCTGGCGTGCTATGGTCCATGAGGTCACGAAGAGTCGGACACGACTAAACGACTGAACAACAACAAAAAATGTGATTTTACAGTGTCTGCTTATGACCTATAAAACCCTACATGGCTTTTCTCCTTTTTAGCTTTGGGACAATGTTGGAATAAAATGTTCCTATCTGGTGAGGTATTATTAGGAGAAGAGCTGCAGGTTCTTAGACCATGAGAGATAAGGAGTTTGGAGTCCAAGAGGCAGAGGCCTATCACAATTTGCACCTGGAGGTCCTTCTGACCTTGCATTGTTGAGTTCACGAGGATGCCTAAAACAATCCTATTCCAACAAATAGTTGGGTATTAAGAGGTATTGGACTACCCTTAGTTAGTTTTTGATTGATTTATTTCATTATGATGTGAATATTATGGTTGTTTTTTAATTAGTATATTTTGAATTTTTATTGTACACTATTTTTATTGTACCCTGTTGTTGTAAACCACCTAGAGTCTGGTAACAGGGCAATATACAAATTTGTTTAATAAATAAATAAATAAGAAATAAACCTGGTGCCCTTTTTAGGGGTATGTGTGTGTTTGCTAAAGAAGTTTAAAATTCTCTTTCATCCATTTCTTTCTTTCTTTGAGAGTATTAAATGTGATAACTGCAACATGTAAATACAATTATTTTGATACATCATGAAAAGACAGCAATTCTTTCCTCTTTGAGACATTTAGAAAGGCAGATAAGGCAGCCATGATAAAACAAGATAAAGTATTTTGTGGCTGTATAATTATCTAAATGTGCTGTGCAGAAGGGTTGTGATGAACAGGACAACAATGTGATCTGTCTGAACTATTTGATATTGTTGCAATTTTAGCTTGCTATCTACCCAGGGTAGGAAGGCCTTTATGGTGTTTAAAGCAATAAAAGGTCAGCCACTGTTGTGTTATACTGAGAAGAACAAGTATCAAATAGTGCTGTGGGTGAAAATCACAGGAGGGAGATCTGAGAAACAAGTTTAACCGTTCTTAATCCAAAACCATTTAATTTTCTTCTGGAGTCTAGGTATTAACTCAAATGGCCTGAATATCTCTGCAACAATATCCTTATTGTTATTCCTTATTCCTTTCACTCTTCCAAATATATTTGTTAGGACATTAGCAAAAAGAACTTAATGGGACTTGCATTATTTGTTTTAAGCATGGACCTATATGCTGTCATTTCATATTGTTCCCCCACTCCTAAAACATTGTATGTTGCACCCAAAATAATTACGTATTAAGTATTACTGGGAATCCATTAGACTGGTGATACTGTAGCTGTTTCAGCACTCTTTGTGGCCGTTAGGGATCATAGAAAATGCAGTTCTTATGCTTCAGTGTGATAAACTTGATACTATATTTCCTATTTTTGTTCAGAGGTTAGGGAAATAGTTCAGGGCCTGATAGAAATGCCGCTGGGAACTTTGAAAAGTTTGGAAGTCAAATCAGAAATTGATGAGTTAGCTATCAGGCTCTGTCATATTCTGGATGACATTATAGGGAGGTGACAGCATGTTCCAGGGACAGAGTGACATGTTTCATTCCTGAAACATAAACATTGTATACTTTGTATCTGCCTTTCTCAAAAAATTTAGTATAAGTCTCATAAATGTGAATGGTGTCTCATCTAAGTTAAAGATAAGCCACATGTGATTCTGAATTTTGTACACATGACTGAGGAACAAATATTCTCATTAGTATAGTATAGAGTCTGGAGAGTATAAAGTAAAGGTAAAAGTTTCCCCCGCACATTTGTGCAGTCGTGTCCGACTCTAGGGGCCGGTGCTCATCTCTGTTTGTTAGCCGAAGAGCCAGCGTTGTCCGAAGACGCTTCCATGGTCATGTGGCCGCATGATGCGCGCGGAACGCTGTTACCTACCCACCGAAGTGGTACCTATTAATCTACTTGCATTTGCATGCTTTCGAATTGCTAGGTTGGCAAGAGCTGGAGCTAGTGCGGGAGCTCACTCCACACGCAGGGCTAGGGATTCGAACCTCCGAACTTGTGATCTTCCGATCGACAAACCTGGCATCTTACCCGCTGAGCCACCACGTCCCTTTAAAGAGTAAATGGCATACTAATGCTAAGCAATCAATCAATGGTGTGTAAGTGGTATGTACCTCTTACATATAACAGCATTTATATTACTAAAGTATTTATGTGGGATGTGAATACTTGTTGAGAGCTACAGAGATCACTTTGGAGAAACTGTGAAGGAATGGTTTCAGTAACAAGCATATAAAAATGCTTTAAGCATGGGGAAAAAAGAAAACTTTAGGAAGAAACACAGATTTTATTTTTATTTTTTATTTATTGTTTGATTTATATCACCGCCCATCTCCCCCCACAAGGGATGGTTCCTCCTTAACTCCTTGGGGTATAAGAGGAAGGGAAGGGAAAACACAGTCAGGTTTTCTAGATTCTATAACTATAGCCTATATCAGTAAAGTATACAGGTAGTCCTCGTTTAGCGACCACAACTGGGACTGGCAACTCAGTTGTTAAGTGAAGTGGTCACTAAATGAAACCGTGACTGTGCTTATGATCTCACTTCAGCTTTCCTTTGCTTTACAGACCTGGGAAGGTCATAAATATGACGACTGGTCACAAAGGTACTTTTTCATCACCATCGTAACTACAGATGATTGCTGTATGAGGCAGATGCTAAATGAGGACTACCTGAAATTCCAGTCAAACTTGTGGTTGACTGTTCTGGCCTACCTCAAAGGGCTGACAATATGCAAACCTCAAATCTTAATAAAATGTATTGCAATGAGAGAAGTAACATCTTCTGTGGGGAGATGGGCGGTGGCAACATTTGAAAAATAAATAAATAAACAAACATATAACAAGTGCCTGATAACTAGATCTGACACCAACTAACCAGTGGTGTGACAAAAATATAAATTGACATAATGTTATAGCTTCATACAAACTCAAAAAGCTTCTCCAAAGGTTGCTGTCAAATTACTGAACTTATTCAGAGAAAATCTATTTTTAAATGCCACATTAGAAGCATGCTATAGATGAACAGTTACAGAATAACTGTACAGAGCATTGTACATAGAATATTTAATCCATTTAATTTGATTCATTTGGTTCTCAAGCTTTAGGGAAGAAGCTAAACATGTGGACCTTAGACCCACTTTAACACTTGATGGGTGATCCCAGTTCTGTTGGCTAGAATGGGAAGCTGAAAAAAACGTCCTGGAAGAAAGGAGCAGCGTACTATTTCTGTACTGTTGCCAAAACCACCTGGATGTATCCATTGGGTCACGTAAAGTCAAGCATTATTTTAAGAGGGATTTCTATGTTAATTCCACTTAAATACTTCACACAATTCAACAAGTCATTGATTAATTTTTTATAGAATAGTCAGACTCCAAAGTTCTCTCTTAACTGTGACTCCATTATGAAAATGGGGGTTTAATTTTCTAGGCTTTCAACTGTATCGTTGGGCTACATATTAACATCTGTATTATTTAAATAAAAAATTAGATACTTCACTATGGACACAATTACAGGGTTATTACTTAGAACCTCTGAAAAATAATATATTTGAAAGTTATTGGAAAAGAAACCAAAGTTTAATTTGAGTACTCATGAGAAATTGACTCTCTGGAACAATAATTTAAAAATGGTTGACAGAAGTATTTTTATGGGGGGGTGGCCTCGACTGAAAGTGGGATTAGTACATAAGGTCATCTTATTGCTGATTAATTCTTTGAGGGGTTACAAAACAGAATATATCCTGCCTGCAATCAACTGCAATATAATCAATTTAAACCTTTGATATATTCCCAATGTGTATTCCCTGTTGTATTGCTGGCCTCAGAAATTCCTCTAGTTTTGAGAATATTACACATTTGTAAAAGTTTAAACCAACAATTCAGTTTTATTTACTACTGAACAAGCTTTACAGAGATAAATATCACAAATTTCCAATAAATTTAGAACAAAGAAGTATCCCTTTCTAACAAGCCAATGATCTCAGGTTTTAAAAAAATGTTAAATATGTTCTTATGATTTTAAGCTGAGACTAAGTCATCAACCCTTCCATTGCTGACTCCTTAATGGATATTTAGAAAGGATTTGTTATCTACCTTTTTAAGTTGGAGATGCAATAAATCCAAAGGTGTATTTGGTTATGTAATGTATTTGGTTATGCCATCTGGTTGTTTCACACATGTTGAATATTTTTAATGTAGCAAATAAGATTTAATAGGGAATTAAATTTATGTTAATGTGTCCTTGAATCTATATACTACTAAAACTCTTGTGTCTGTTTGTAACCTTTAACTGGGCAAACGGTGTGTCATAGGGCAGCAATTTTTGAATCAAGGTACCTCAAATGGGCTAACTTAAGGAATGCATCCAAAATCCGGGACCCATGACTCCCATGGAATTGAAATTTGGCAAATTTTATAAAACATTTTATGACATAAAAATTATCATAAAACATTTTATGACATAAAACAAAATGCCATAAAACATTTCCTGTGGTCAACTCCTGATGTTTGACTGTGCTATACAGTTCAACGTGGGCTAATTTCAAGGCAGACACATCTCTGAATGTCTCTCTGAATTTTAAGAACTTTTCCAGTACATTAGAAGCTCTGCCATTGTTGAAGGCATTGAGGAAACTGGTAAGGAAATATCTCTGAAACGATGATCCAGTGGGTCACGGGTTATCTAGTTATGTTCATAAAATTTGGATTTTATCAGAAGTCAAGGTCAATTCAAAGGAAATTTTACATTTCTTTCCCCTAACACAGTCTTTTGTTATTTTGCTGTTCTAATTAAGCTGAATGCTACCTATCTTTCTAAAACCATTAACATTACATATCTCAGAATATGAAGGAATTCATAGCAAAATGCAAACAAGAGCATCTTGAGTCATCACATATTTTTTATTTGCTATACTACAATGGCTCCCATATACAGCCCAAGATCCTTTTCTCTAACCCTATGGGAAGAAAATCATTATGTTCCCAGCTCCGATCAGATTCCTCCATGGTTCCATCCTTTGGCTTACACATTTTTTCCTATCTTAGCATACTGTAGTTTATATGTAAGTTTCACTTAAGAGTAAATGCAAAGAGTCCTGGTCAATGATAACAGTAATGAATATAATAAGAACATGCTGAAAATATAACTTAACTGAAAAGATGAAGTAATACAGGCATTTAGTAGAAATGATGGATGATTATGTTTCTATGACAACTTATAGACTGCTTGCTTTTGTTAGGTTCATATATAAGTTTGGCATACATTTAAAATGGTGTCCTGGCAATATGAGCTCACATTTGTCCTTGTTAAGACATTCTCTCTTTTTTCTTGCTGATCACCACTATCAAAACTTAGGATGTTTACTCCTGAAGCAATGAACCTGCATTTTTGTCTCTCTCTTTTTTTTTTTTGTAAAGTTAAAGTCTCTTCTCGTCTCTCAGTCTCTCTCTCTCTTCAGTATCAACACAAACCATTGGAACACCCCACCACCACCCCACCATTATTTGCAAACAATATTAATAGAAGTGATAAGGGAACGTTATGTGTCCTATTCTGGTTGAAATTAAACTATTTCTACCAGGGATGCCTGAAAACAATAAACAATAAATCTGATTTCAGACCCCTTTGCTACATTCAGAGTACTTCCACGCTACCACCATTTCCACTCCCAACAAAACCCTCAAAAATACTTTGACGGTGTTCTGTGCTTGTCTTGACTTTTCCTGCCTTGCAATACTCACTCTCTCTCTCTCTCTCTCTCTCTCTCTCTCTCTCTCTCTCTCTGTGTGTGTGTGTGTGTGTGTGTGTACAGTATATAGTTTTAAGCTGCTGTGGCTCTTTCAGCAGCAAAAATATCACTTCTGCCCACCCTCCCCCCAAGAGAAAGGAAGGAAGAAAAGTAGCTACTTTATTTGCCAGCTGACTCCTCTGGTATTGAAGAGAAAGGGAAATTGACAAAATACTTGTCATTAGTTTCTATTTGAGTCCTAAAAAACATATTCCTGATGTCTAAATCTACCTTGCTCTGTGATATATTGTATGTAAGGGAGCCATTCCTGCCTGAATTTGATTAAACTTCTACTGTGGATATACAGTATTTTGTACCTCGGTGTGTTCTCTGAATCCAGCCTGTTTGGTTAGCTTATGATCTACTTTGTTGTGTAAACCCCAAATATGGATTAATTCAGTAACCAAGTTGTGCATATTAGATGAATGCAACCTATGCAACAGTATTGTGTGCTCTCAGGCCATCTTGGATATCCTGAAAGGCCTGGAGGTTTCCAAGTTTTGAGGCTCCTAGCCATAATTTTTTTTTTAAATCTGATGTACCAAAACAATATAAGGTAGCCCCAAAGAAGAACGACGCCTAATTTGTATATTTTAAAATAAAAGTAGCAAATATATAGATTTCATAGAGTCATAGAGCTGAAGGGTTCATTTAGGCCAGTGTGACCAAATCTTGCAGGAATCCAAGATAGATGGGTCTCCAGCCTCTACTTCAATGCATCCAATGGAGGAGAACCTACTGGCAATTTTTACAATTGGTTCCAGTGTTAAATTGCTTCTACTGTTAGGAAGGATTTTCCCCTTAACTTTCAACCAGAATCTGCCATCTTTAAATCTGTTATACCATGTTCTTTTTCCACATCTTCAAAAAGAGATATTCCTTTTGAATTTAAGGCCAGGTCAGATTGCCCTCTTCTACCCATTGCTGTTGCTTTCTGATATTACAAAGATGAGGTATACGTAGCTATAATATATACCATTCTTCAGCTAGTAGTAGCCAAGTAGCATCTCCTAAGCTACTGAAAGCCTGTTGGATATTTTTTGGCAGCTTTGATGTTGACATTTTATATATTTTTCCCCTTTAATCTATGAGAGGGGAAAGGTTTCCTGAAGCCTGAGGCATTTTTGCAATGCTAGACTTGAGTGTTATAGCTGCTTTATGATGTAGCAAAGCCTGTGAATGATGATGAAACTGCACATTCTTCGGATGCACAGAAAGATTTTCTGTGAAAAGGTTATGACAAATAGACAAATGATGAACCAACGCAATTGATGATTTGAACTATATTTTTATTTTATTTTATTTTATTATTTTATTTTATTTTTTATTTTTTAATTTTTATCCCGCCTTTATTATTTTTATAAATAACTCAAGGCAGTGAACATAACTAATACTCCCTCCTCCTCCTCTTTTCCCCACAACAGCAACCCTGTGAGGTGAGTTGGGCTGAGAGAGAGTGACTGGCCCACCCAGCCAGCTTTCGTGCCTAAGGCGGGACTAGAACTCACAGACTCCTGGTTTCTAGCCCAGCACCTTAACTACTAGACCAAACTGGCTCTACTTAACCACTAGACCAAACTATAGTCAACTGAGTTATTATTAGCTGCTACATAGGGTAGAAAAGCTTTTTAAAATCTTAGTATTAATTTTAAAAAAGTATCCAGCCCTCGTGAATACAGAAGAAACTTTGGAAGCCAAACCCTATTGAACAGTACCTAAGTGAGATTTCCTGAACTCAATAGTTCTGTGTGATTCTACAGCATTTGCCCATCCCTTGCCCAACTATTCTGGAATACCTGAGAACTATAGCAAATACTGTAAGGAATCATGGTTTCAGTAAGTCTATGCATGTTATTTATTTATTGATTCAATGATATAGGTAAAAGTCTTTAAAAGATTAGTTGTAGTATATCAGCAGAAATTTATTTTAGACAAGTAGTCCTGTTAATTGTATACTTTATGTACACAGAGACGAAAATCCAATGTAGGTATATAAAATATTAAAATCCTTGACTTGAAGTGACATTCATCTTGCCCTTCTCATTTATACTTCAACTGTAACAAAATTTTGCATGCAACTACCACAATTAAGGTAATTAGTGGAATGATTAATTAGGTCAAATTTCTTCTTTAAAGTGGCCTTTAGGGTACAATTTCATGTAATGCAAAATACTTCCTCCTCTGCTATTCTTATATATTCGAGATTCTTTTCTGTCAATTTATCTGTTATCTCCATTCAGGACTGGTCAAAGGCCAAAATGTATTGGCTGCATTTAATTCAGAGACAGGCATTCTTAAATCCACTAAAACCAGTGGACTTTAGCATGGTTTTGTCTTATTAAGGAGAAACTTTATTCATGGGTCTGTCAGAGCTGCTGCTGAGCTGTTAGGCTTGAGACAAGAAGACTCAGAGAGGATAGGATATCATTTTTCAAATATTTTCAGTCATGTCTCAGATCTAGAAAAATGTACTTAAATTAAATCTAGGTGTTCCTGGACTCTCAGATCCTGGTTGAGGAGCAAATGGCAGTTGTGCCCAGGAAAGCCTCTGCACAGGTTCAGCTTGTGTATCAGTTGTACACATTCTTGAGTTGAGAGGCCCTCCTCAAGGTTACTCAGGCCTTGGTCATCTCACAAATGGACTGTTGTGATGCAATCTACATGGGACTACCTAGTCTCCAGAGATTCCTATGGCCCCATTTTGCCTGTTTTAAAACATTCTTTAAAAACTTAGCTTTCCCCTCAAGCCTTAGCTTAGGATGGTTAGGCAGGCCTCTTTAAGCTAGAGAGGAATGAGGAAGGATGGTTCTGTTCCTTTAAATGGTTGTTGTTTTATGTACATTGTGGCTTTTATGTGTGGTAGCTTTTTTTAACTTTGCAAGTCATCCAGAGTAAATTTGGAGTTAGGTGGCCTAGAAATTGAATAAATCAATAAATCAGTGTCAAAAAGATGGATTCTAGTTGAATCTTAGGGAAAGCTTCCTAACTATAAAAACAATTCTGAGAGAAACCAATCACCTACAGAGGTAGTCAGCAGTGTTTCACTTACAAGGCCAGACAGGGTCTGGGCAGCCATCAATTGTGGATGCTTGATTTGGATTCCTGTCTTGAGCAAGGGTTGGATTCAGTGGCCTAAATTGCCCCTTCCAACTAATATCTCAGCTTAAAAGTGTGTTGATGTTTAGAAGCATAACCAATGAAACATCACCATCTGCAGGCTCTTGTGGCATCATGCAGCAAACTCCACCCCTTTGGGGCATGTGTGAGATATCCCCGTGCATTTACAAAAAAGGACAGGGCTTGTGTCCTGATGCTGCTTTCAACCCACAAACATGCACCCTCATAGATGCCACTGCAATGAAGGTACATTCTAATCGGGACATCATCTTTATCAGCAACAATGGTGCATTTAAATAAATGCATGCCCGAGTCCTCAGATAACTAAAAAACAATTAAAAATTGTTTAATTAAAATAGTAAAAATTATTATTTTTTAATGGAGGGTAAATTTGCACTGTGATAATGCTACTGCAATATGTCACCTGACAAATAAATGATATCAGCATAGAAATCTATTGGCCAGATTATTTGGACAGAGGTGATAAAACATGCAAGACCAACAGTGCCAGATTGATTGATTTTCCCAAAACAAATTGGGAAGGCCAGAAAAGTGTAATTGCTTTTCTTTTATTTCCCTGACCCAAGATAATTTACATAAATACATCCCATTTATGAAAGCAATGTATCATGCCCTGTAAGTATGTTTTGTAGACTTTCTGTTAGGATGTTTCTGCAGTAATAGTGAAAATAAATGGTACAGTAGATCCCTTGCTGTCTAAGGAAAATAATCCAGTAACTTTCTTATTGACTTCAGTTTTATTAAGCTACTGTATAAATGCTTCTAAGTTACCACACAGTCATATTTGCTCTGTCTTCATAATGTCCATTTACCACTGTGATTTCTTTCACATATTGTAAAAAACAGCAAAATATACCTGTATGGGTTTCCTTGTTATCTACTTGTCTCTATTCGGCTGGAAAAGGAAGATTTTAGAATTGCTGAATTCAAAGCAATGAGGCAGAAGACAAGGCAGCTGAGGCTTCCTCTCATCAGCTGTTACCCATACTTTCTGTCTTTGTGTGGCAGCCTACAATCTTACAGCAAAAGACCAGAAAAGAAAATGGACAAGCAAGGAAGACCCAGGCTGCCTCTTCCTGTGCTACATTGAGAGATTAAACATGCATGACCATTATCCAGCTTTGAGACACCAGAAGCCATATCTGTAAGCAGGCCTAAACCCCTGCTGAAGTCACCGAGGCCCATAATGCTTGCCTAAATGGAATCAATCCATCAATCTATAAATAGGCATAGAGATAGTCTGATGATGAAGGCCAGAAAAGGGTGAACATTTGTATTCCAGAGTGGACGTCTGCTTTCTACAACTTTAAGCTCCGCTGTGCTTTATAAATGCCTAAGAAGTTTTGGAACCTCTGTTTAAAAAGCCATCTAGCTCAAGTGTTCCAAATGTTAGGCTGCATGAAAAGTAGGTGACTGTAAATGCTGGTGGGATATTTGCATTTAAATGAAAATAATCTTACCTTCATCACATTCAATCCTTACATTAAGAAAATATTGCACAATATGATTAGCTAGATGTAATCGGAAGGTTTCTCCTATATGCAGTTACTTGGATGTAAGATATGCTGAATTAAATGGAGATTGCTTCTAATAAATAGATGATAGTGGACAAATAGATTTATTGTAGATGTAGAATACTTTGGTTGTATATACAGTACCTTCAATATATGAAACAAATGTTAAAAAGGTGCCATCTGCTGATGGTTTTTAGTTATTCATCTGAAACAGAATAGAGTTAGGAGTTAAAATGAGATGAGGTTAGTATGGCAATATTTGTTCTTGACAAACCCATGATGATTTTGGTAATTACTAACCTCAAATTATTCTGACCTTTCATTTCCCTGACATCAGCTCTGTAGCTCTGGTCTACCTGTCTGTACTCTTCATTTTCTATAGGTGTTTTTTTTTGGGGGGGGGGAGGGTTATTTACCATGTTATATGTAGCCACTTGGTTTCTTGTGTTGTCCTCTATTTTTCCCCCTTACTGGTATTGTTTGCAATTATTATTTTAATATCTCCTTCTTTAGGATCTCCCCCATTTAACCTCCTTTTCCATTTGCTTCTCCTGCCATGTGATCCTGCGTACAATTGCCTTGAGTGTATTAAATTATAAATTTTAAAAATCCAAAATACATTCATTTTTGGTTTCCTTTAAAATAAGGAATTCCAGCACTACATGGTCGTTCTCCCCCAATATTTCTCCAACTTCTACTGCCTCAACTAAATGTTCCCTATGGATTAATAACAAGTTAAGGAGAGCTGATCCTTTTGACTCTCTGTAGGAAAACTAACAGCAAGACAAATCAGGCAATTCTTGGGAGGATCATGCTTAGTAAAGTTTATTTTCCAAAAGTTGTCAGAATAATTGTAAGTGTCTGCAGAAGATGGGGAGAGCAAATGGCAAACCCTGTGTCTTACAGTATGTACTTGTGACTGAGGTTGAGTCACAAGCGCAATGAATGTGAGTTTGCTTTGTGATGTTACAATGTATGTTTTGACATTTTTATTTGTCATTGTGGTTTGCACTGGATACCTATCACTGTGATTTCATGCCTCTTTGGGAGATTTGCATGATTCAATTTAATGTGCTCTTCACTTTGGAGGCAATCCAATTCATTTTCAGCCAATTCAAGATTTGGTTAATAAAAAGCTTTCAGTATAAGTTATAATGGGGAAACATCAAAATGTATGCAGCTGCTCTGGTTTTTGGCAGACAGTAGTTTTAATTTATTGCAGTTGCAACAATATCATTGGGCTTACGTTCTATAGGCACTTTGCTGGACAATTTGGAAGGTGCTGTATTGTCCTTATATCTGTGATTTACAAGAGGTGGAAGGAGAATCCAGAGGGGCACAGGACAAACGAGACAAACTTTACACAAAAGAATTAATGGACACAAATTTGACATCAAGACTCAAAACAAAGACAAAATAGTATCAGAGCTTTTCAACCTCCCAGGACACTCCATAACCAACCTCAAACTGATTGTGTTAGAAAAGTGGGACTAACAGCACCATTGAGCAAGAAATTGTGGAACTCACACACATCAAAAAGTTTTGGGCAATCTCAGAAGGTCTCAAACAAATACAAGGTTTTTTTAACAAAAACACATTACAATAGTTAATTGATAAAGTACTTGTAAACCTGTCTCACATGTAACTTGCAGCTGCCTAACCAATGTACCTTCCCCTCCCTTCCCCCCACCTCACCCCAGTTTAAATCCTACATCAGTCTAGGCCAGCCTCTTTCAACCTTTTGACCCTGGAGGAACCCTTGAAATATTTTTCATGCCTAGAGGAACCCCTGCACATTCAGGCTCAAATACAGGCCAGAAGTTACAAAATTATTATATTCATTTCATGTGTAGGCCTGTATATATGCATCAACAGTGTTCTTAACTAAAAATAAAGAATGAAAGTTACCTCTTTAATGTGAAGTTGCCTGAATTTGAAATAATTTTTAAATAAATTGTGATCTCCCAGGGAACCCCTAGTGACCTCTTGCGGAACCCTAGGGTGCCACAGAACCCTGGTTGAGAAACCCTGCTCTAGGCACTCTGTGTATCTGTTGAAGTGAACTGCAGCTCATGAAAGCTTGTGGCTTTCAATAAAATTTGTTAGTCAGAAAAGCTGTTACCTGACTCCTGATATTTTGAAATCATGTGATCATTAATAAATAATAATAATAATAATAATTAATGATATCTAACTTATATTGACTTAAGTAAGACTCAGGTGTGGTTAACTTAGTGAGCCCAATCCAATTCCACTAATAGAGTACTATTCTAAGGTTATGATCAAAGAAGTTTCTTTCACATGTATTCCTTGGAAACTCAGAAAACCCTCGCCATCATCCACTGTAAGAGCTTGATCAACTCTTTTCTTCTCTACTTTTAATTAGAATTTCAGAAGAAAACAAAGTTATCAGCTGGGCATTAACAAGAACATAACTTGTCAAGGAGGCTTTGAAATGAAATGCGTTCACTTCTTATATTTCTCTCTCCAAAAGCAACAAAACAAAACAAAGCTCAGCCACTTCCAAAATCTGCATGTAAGAACTGACAAACAAAAGCAGGCTTTGCAATACTCACATATTGTGAAAAAGCATAAGCTGCTATTTTTACAGAACCATTTCACATAACTATGTAGGCATGCTGTCATAGACTGTACTCCATTGAAACACACATCTGGATAGTGTGAAATATCATTTGGGGGCTCTGTTACAATGATAAGAACAGGATGAGCAGGTGTAATTTATAAAGTCTAAAGCAAATTTTTCTTTGAACTCTGCAGATGTCTGATACTCATCCAGATTACTGTAAATCTAAGCACTCTAATGTCAAAGATCTGTGGCACTGGGCTAGAATAATCAATGCATGTACACCAGTCTTCCCTTACTTGATGCCCTCTGATTGTACTGGCCTTTAACTCCCATGCAAAATTGAAACCTAACACATCTAGGAAAGACAGGTGAGACTGCTGCATATAAAACAGAACATATATTTATTTAGAATATATATATATTTAGAAGACTGCTGCATATAAAGCCATTCATAGCTAGAAGCTAGAATGCTAGAAGCTTCCAAATATCATTATATTACAGTGAGAAAGATAATTGTGTAGTTTTCTCCCCTTTTTTAAAATTGTGAATATCTTCTTTGTAAAAAAAAGAAAAGGAAAGAAAAACTCATTTAGTTTTTCTAAATGAGTGATCTTGTGATTTTTCACAAATCACTCATTTAGTGTCACTATCACACATTCTAGATGATCTTTCTAAGTGCTGACTCTTCTCAGCATCAAAGCTTGTGGCACAGCTGTCACTTAAAGGAACAACAATAACCTTTCTCTTCCCACTAAATAGAGCTGTTAAAGATTTATTGCAATCTGCACTTACAATTTCTTTGTGTCCTGTTATATGGGCATTGTGTTGTTGAGACAGATTTGTTGCAGCTTGTAATCAAATTCCATACATCATTTGAATGATACATGCAAACAGCTTAGTGTTTCCTTCCTTGGAATAGAGATTGGTGGAACAAAAGATGAAAATAAATGAAATGGAAATGCTTCCTGCTCAGAAAAAATGATGACAAGGCAATGTTTGTGCCAGGCCAGCTAATCAGCTTTTCATGTGGTAGGAATTTTGGAGTAATTCAGAGAGAAATGCCAGTAGGATGAAGATCAGTGCAACACTTCTTATAGTGTTCTTCTTACAGGATATTGTCTACTTTGCTACAGAATTTGTGTGTGTGTATGCCTTCAAGTTAGTGTTGACTCCTGGCGACTGCCTGGACTAGTCCTTGCAGTTTTCTTGTCAAGATTTTGGAAGTGGTTTGCCACCGTCTGCTTTCTAAGGCTTAGAGAGAGAGTGACTGGCCCAAGGTCACCCAGCTGGCCAAAATACTATCTAAATTAAGTAGACTAGCAAGTAAGAAATAAGTGTGTTGAATGTTGCACACAGGATTTGTGTTGGCAAAAGTGGCAGAACTGAGATGATGCCTGGAATTGCTCTGTGAGTTTGGAGGAGAGTTAAAGGTTTCTGAACTAAGCTGAACTGAAGCAAGTTTTTTTCATATCCAGAGCAGTGAAGAGATTTATGAATTATATTTCTGAGAGTAAGGCCATGTGTTCTTGTCCTGCTAATAGCATTACAAGGGGCAAAGGACAGTTTTAAATTCAAATTTGGTATAATCAGCCTTCAAATATCTAAAAAAAATGACTTCAAAATTAATGCTTTAAATTATCATTATTTTCTGGATTCAGTATCCACCTAGATCCAGGTTTCTTAAAGCTAGGTCATGGGAAGTGTTAATATACAACATGTGACATCACCATTAAAATTTTACACCAATATTTAACTCCCTAAACTTGATTTCTCCAGAGCTTCAAATGGCAAACTCCCTTCAACTCTAGATTTGGCATGTTCAATTGCTTTTTTTCCCAGTGGGATTCCAAGTGTAAGAATGTAGAGAGACTTCCGCTGGATCAACCCGAAAGTTCATCTAGACCAGTACCCTGCTTGTCACAGTAGTCAATAACAGAGATTTTGGAAGCCAATAAGGAAGTTGTAGAATACAACAGCTATGAATGATCCATTGGTCCCAAGCAATGTACATAGGCAATAAAATCATTGACAAATAAATTTTCCTTGAACCTGTCTACTCCACGTTCAAAATTCTCAAAGCTTGTAGTAACTTTCATACCTTAATGATGTCTCATATGAACAAGATTTTTCTAGCATAATAGATGAAATGGTAATTCATGAAGTTTAGGGACAAGGCATGGCATATTTTGAGATATAATATAAGGAACAGATTTAAGGAAGTAGGGAACCTTGGCGCATGTATAGTCTGAATTCTCCATACTGAATTAAAATTACTAACTCAGATTTTCACTGCAGATTTCTGTCTATGGATATTTATTGAGGTCCCATTTATTGCTAAGCCATCACTATAAATTAAATAAACTATAATTATCTGAGTTAGCATAACATGCAAAACTTCATACTGTAGTTGACCAACCATGATAACTGCATTAGCACAACATGCTAAGTGTAAAACAAGCAATTCATGTTTTCACATAGCAATATGTACAAAATTAGGATTGATTTTTCACAAAAACATATAGACTAACATTTGTCCTTTTCTTTGCCCTAATGATTGCTTCACAATTAAGGATAACAAGCTGATAATCCAACTGGACATGAGAAGCATGAGTTTCATACCGGGAGAGAGGGAATTTTTTTATTTATATGCTTTATATATTTTATTTATTTATATTTTATATGCTTTATGCTTTGAAATTCCACAAATTTTATTATGCAGTCTTCCAGTCAACACATGGACAAAACTGTATGCAAGATTATACATATTAATAATACTAGGAAATGTGTTAAGGAACTATCCTTGAGAAATGTTCATGTTTGAAGTAATACCAAACAATGTGTTTGATTTTTCATGCAGAGTTCTTAAATAGACTGCATACTAGGACTGAACAGTGTTTTGGAATTGATTCCCAAAAGGTACTTCAGTGCTTAGAGAGGACCTTATTTACATGGCACTTTCATTTTATTTGCAGAAAACTTAGCTTTACTTGCCTTTAAATCAACAGAAGTGGAAGCTTGTGTTGGCTAGGGAAAAGATGCACTTGAAATTTAAGTAGGCTATCAGAATTTAAGCATATACTAACAGGGAATTCTACTGATAAAAGCTTTTTTAAAGGATGAATTAATTTGAAAAGTCTTGTAGGGAAAAAAAATCCCTCTGACATTATAACTGGCAGATCTTTGAAAGCTGAATTAATCTTTCTGAGTGCTATTTGGATTATATAAATTTTAAATATAAACTTGGAACGTGCATCAGTGCTGAAAATGTATTCCATCCCTTGAGAGCAAGATTATTTAAATACAACGTGTACCTTGAGTTCATCAGTATTTGCATTTCAGTTTAAATCACAAATGTCAAAATAAATTAGTACCTGAAATGAAAACTCCACATAATTACACAATTATTGTATCTGAAGAAGTTGTGGGTTTTACTCTGTATGAAATCAATAATTTCAAAGATTTTATGCTTTCTGTGAAGGTATCCAAGAATTCATTGTCTTGCCTGCTTATTTAGTAAAGTATAAGGCTAAAGATGGAGGATTTGGCAGTGGTAGCAAAAAGTGTATTTGCTAATATAGTAAACATTCATGTATTCCTTTTTTTTTTTTTGCGGTGGCTTCATCTACTTTTCTTCAATTATATTCAGTTTTGAGTGTAGCCCTAAGTATGCTTAATAAGTGAATGTGGCCTTAGCCCCCCCACCCTGCCCCCACCCATTGGTGGTCCACTGATAATGCTGCCAAACTAAATATTACAGTGGCCCAGACAGGAAGGCAAATAGTGATGAATGTGAGAGTGGTAATTTATCAATATCTAAAGGGAAACAGGTTCCCAACTCTGATACAAATTATTTTGTATTACATACCGACTAATATATTGTAACTGTTTAGACTTTTTTGGGGGGGATGTCTTGTGTATTTTTACCTCTGTCCAACATATATTCAGTGCAAATGTTTCCAAAAGATACAGGTCATGGGCAGTCTGATGTAGCAATTATGAATTTTAGTCTGAACTTGCTTTATATATTTTATTCACATTATTTTACTGATAACATGGAATACAGGCAAATCTCTTATTTTAACCATATTGGTTTGGGATCAAACTAATTTAAATTTAATTACATGTTTTTAAAATCAAGCAACTGCAAATACCTGTTGGAGGTGAATCTTCAAGAAAGACTTTGAAGTCTATTTTCAGATGTTGCATGAGCTTCAAAGATTCCCACTCTAATTCCTCCCCAGCACCCAACACTCTTTTTATTTAATTAGCTTCTTCACTAAGTATGAGCAATACAAACTTTTTACTGTTAGCTTTTAATTATTCAGCAGTGTGTATTCACAAAAGAAACATTCCTTCAAAGTCTGTTAGAACTTTGCTATTCAGAAAGCACACAGAAGAAATACTGGCTGTAGATCAGGAATGCAAAAAGCCAACTGGCAGTAACCAATACAATTGTCTATAACCAGTTAATTTGCAAAATTGAGGATATGTGGAACCAATACAGGTAGTCCTCACTTACTGACCACAATTGGGAAGAGCAACTCCATAAGTGACATGGTTGCTAAGTGAAACATCATGTCATTGCACAAGACTTATGACGTCAGTTCTGCTGTGGTCATTAAGCGAATCACTGCAGGTCGTTAAGTGTGACATCACATGACCACGACTTGCAGCTTCCTGCTGGCTTCCACATTGACTTTGCTTGTAAGAAGCCGGCTGTGAAGGTTGCAAATGGTGATCATGTGACCATGGGATGCTGTGATCATTGTAAATATGTACCAGTTGCAAAGCACCTGAATCATGATCATGTGACCAGGGGAATGCCGCAATGGCCACAAGTTCGAGGACTGGTGATAAACCTACATTTTCAGTGCTATCCTAACTTCAGTCACTCAACAAGGCAGTTGGTAAGTGAGGGATCCTTATACTTAAAAAAAAGTGTATGAAATATTTTCATATTTAAACAAAAAATACCCAAGCCCTACTGTTATAAATGCAATATTTATTTTATTTTATTTATTTATTTTCTATCCCACCTTTATTAATTTTATAAATAACTCAAGGTGGCTAACATACCAAATACTCCTTCCACCTCCTATTTTCCCCACAACAACAACCCTGTGAGGTGAGTTGGGCTGAGAGAGAGTGACTGGCCCAAGGTCACCCAGCCGGCTTTCATGCCTAAGGTGGGACTAGAACTTACAGTCTCCTGGTTTCTAGCCCGTTGCCTTAACCACTAGACCAAACTATTAAAATGCTACAAGCCAAATCATCTAGATACAGGATATAACTATGAATTCAGTTTAACTTACAACACTGAGATACACATAACCCGTTATTCTCTAAATATAAGTATTGCTCTTTTATCACCTAAACGCTGCCTTAATAAAAACAGATTAATTTAGACATGGTAGAAATAGAGCAAAATTTTCAAAGCTGGTAATATTCTTTTTATTAAAGCTTCAAAAGCATTCTACTAATTTCTGGAACAAAGAAATCCATTTGAAAACTGCTTCAAAAAACACTCACTAAATCTAAATAAGTAATCATTCATCATTTAGGAGGTGTGAATATCTGAATATCTGAAACTATAGTAGCTTCTCCTTTTGTTTTGAGAAATTTTAGGTATTCTGTTTACCTTAAACAGAGGTACATAAACACAGAATATAATAGAAGTTGAAGTAACTAGTGTTCAAAATGTTGAAGTCCACACATCTTAAAGTCCCCAAGGTTGAGAAACACTGCTCTATACTATATTCTATATTATTACTGTTACTATTACAATTACACATCAATGTTTTCTTCTTGTTCTTGTTCTGTCTTATTTTCTCTTAGATTTCTTCTACTTTTTTCTTCTGTGTTGTTACTTTTTAGTGGCCAATATGTAGAGCTCTCACACCTTTCCTTTTTTAATATAAAACCTTATTAACTTTGCAAAATATAATTAAAACACAAAATACAGAATATAGAACAGATAGAATACAAGTCTAAAAAGAAACAAGAAAAACTAAAACAGTGCAAGAATAGAGAGAAAAACATAAAGGACAGATGACTTCTGACCTTATCCCACACAGATATAAAAGCATATAAAAGTTAATCTCTTGCTATTAATTAAATGTTTAGTAACATTATTTCTCTAAAATCAAACCACTTAATCATCAAAACCCCAAATCAGAACTTCATTTTTTTCCATTACAAGCAAATAGTCCAAAAGTGGCTTCCAAATAGAAACAAATCCAGTTACAGTATTTTCTCTTATCAATGTTGTTTGTTTCACTTCAGTCTGTCAGATTCACAGGGTCGTCTGAAATTCATAGGCTTTTAAATCATTGATGGAGAGAGTCCTATTCACTTGAATCTTTAACTTGTCATGGATCACTAGCATAATAAAGATTCCTTCATGTTCCTATGTGACTTGTGTAAGGAGTGCTGTTTTATTAGCTAAAGGATCGAGATCGTCACAGCTGTCAGTTTAGTCATTTGCACCAGTTCCATTAACTTAATCATCCAATCCTCCATTGAGGGAATTTGTGCATCCTTCCATCTTTGAGCGTATAAGAGACTTGCTGCTATTATCATATATAAGAACAGAGTCCCATGTTGCTTCTCTAACTGTTGATCCATCAAACCCAGGGAAACAGCTCCGGTTTCAGTTGTAAGGCCACTTTGAGAATCTTTTGAATAATAGTACAGATTTGATTTCAGAATTTCTTAGCTTTTCCACAAGTCCACCATAAATGATAGAAAGTTCCATCACCCTGTAAACATTTCCAACAAACATTTAATACCCCATTATACATTTTTGACAGCTTATCAGGAGTTAAATACCAATGGTACATCATTGTATAAAAATTCTCTTTCAAATTATAATTCAAAGTAAATTTCAAAACTTTGTTCCACATATTCTCCCATTGTTCAAGCATATTATACCCAAAATTCTTAGCCAATTTAATCATACAATCTTTAACATATTCATCTTCTAAATTCAATTGCAACATTTTATACATTTTCTTAATAAGATGCTTATTGTTTGAACAAAGTTCCATTTCAAATTGTGTTTTATTTATTTATTTATTTATTTATTTTATTTATTACATTTCTATGACCGGCCATCTCCCCCTCAAGGAGGAACTCTGGGCGGTTCACAGCCACAATAACATCATTAAAATACAATAAAAAAAAACACAATAAAAATATAAATACAATAAATATAATAAAAACCAAGTGGCAGGTGGTTCATACAGTGAAGCTAAACATATTTAAAATATTTGAGGCAGCTCTAAGAAATCAGCCATCCCCAAGCTTGACCACTTTCCCTCTTGCCCCAGGCGAGATCACAGAGCCAAGTTTTTAATTTTTTTCTGAAGTCCAGGAGTGAAGGGGCCTGTCTTATCGCTGGGGGAAGGATGTTCCATAGGGCAGGTGCCGCTGCAGAGAAGGCTCGCCTCCAAGACCCTGCTAGATGGAATTCTTTCATAGAGGGGGTCCACAGCATGCCCTCTCTGCAAGATTGGGTAGGATGGGATGATGTAATGGGGATGAGGCGGTCCCTCAGATAACTTGGGCCCATGCCATGTAGGGCTTTAAAGGTAATAACCAACACCTTGAATTGGACCCGGAAACAAACTGGCACCCAATGCAGCTCACGGAGCAGAGGTGTTATGTGTGTCGATCTTGGTGCACTTAAAACTGCCCGCGCTGCTGCATTCTGTACCGGATATTCTTCAAGGGTAGCCCCATGTAGAGTGCATTACAGTAATCTATATGGGAGACAACCAGGGCGTGAGTGACCGTTCGAAGGGCCTCTTGGTCAAGGAAAGGGCGTAACTGGCACACAACACGAAGTTGGGCAAAGGCACTCCTGGCCACGACTGCCACCTGCTCTTTGAGCAGGAGTCATAAGTCCAAGAGGACCCCCAAGTTACGCACCGGGTCTGTCTGGGGTAGTGCAACCCCATCCAGAACTAAAGATGACAAATTCTCAGAAACCGAGGGGCCGTTAATCCACAGCCACTCTGTCTTACCAGGGTTCAGCTGAAGCCTGTTTTTCCCCATCCAGACCCCTACAGCCCCCAGGAACTTGGACAGGGTGGTCACTGCATCACTTACTTCACCCGGGATGGAGACGTATAACTAGGTATCATCTGCATATTGATGATACTTCAGCCCGTGGTTTTTTCATTAACACAATTATATTCCTTCTTATCCAAATTAAACTGTTCTGACAGTTGTATGAAATTAAACCAGTGGCAAATATGACCTTCCAGTTCTAGTTGTTCCTTTGTTTTAAGTTTAGGTACACCTTCTTCAAAATTCAGGAAATCTTCATATCTCAACCAGCTTGGTTTGCCTGCCATCTCTCTTCAAAAAAAACTTCTTTAGGGGACAACCACATAGGGACATTAGGAGACAATATTGGTTTATATTTATTCCAAACCCTCAGTATGGCATGCCTAACAAAATGATTTTTAAAATCTTTATTAACTTTAGCTTTATCATACCACAGGTAGGCGTGCCACCAAAATCAGAGATCATGTCCTTCTAATTCCAATAATTTTGTGTCCTTCAAGGTCACCCAATCCTTCATCCATAGCAAACAGCAGGCAACAAAGTATAATTTCAAGTCAGGCAAACCTAGACCTCCTCGTTCTTTGGCATCTTGTAACAATTTATAATTGATTCTTGGTTTCTTCCCTTGCCAAATGAACTTAGAGATATCTTTCTGCCATTGTTTAAACGGTAGGTCTGTTGTCAAAATCGGTATTGTCTGGAACAAAAACAACATTCTAGGCAAAACATTCATCTTAATCACAGATATCCGACCCATCATTGACATTTGTAATTTTTCCCACCTTAAGAAGTCTTTTTTAACATCATTCCACAATTTAACATAGTTATTCTGAAACAACATACAATTCGTGTTTGATAATGTCACCCCCAAATATCTGACCTTTTTTTCAATTTTAAAACCAGTCTTACCCATATACATTTCTTGATTGTGTGTAGTCATATTTGTTGTATATATTTTTATGATCTTAAAAGAATATGAAAGCTAGTTTTAAAAGCCAAGCCTAAAAGTTTTTTCTGTGGGCTCCAGGAGAGCACATGTTAGCTCCCCCCTCAGGAATGTTAATTGCTGGTGCCTCAAAGTCTATTTGTTTAGCCATTCAGAGATTTACCTGATGGTTCTTACCAAATAAAGTGATAAGTTGCCTAGGTGAATGGTCACATGTCAAGCCCTGTCCAATCAGGTACTGCCAAGTAGTGGTAAAAGCTTTAAATTGTAAATCTGCCTTTTGTCTCCGTTACCTTGCTGTTATCTGTTTTGTCTTCTCTGCAATGTGAGTACGGGGCTATGTTAATTAAGCCATGTGCTTTTCTTTGGCTGAAGAAAGCAAGCTAAGTTACTGTTCTTTGTTTTTAAAATAAAAAGCAACGTTTTTTTACTGCAAGCTTTCAGTTCGCTTGTCTCTTAATATTTCTATAACTCTGATCTCACAAATTTTTATAAACTACAAAAATATTCTTGATCAACATCTTTGTTTTTTGATTGTTTACTTTAAGGCCAGATAATGGCCCAAATTCCTTTAATTTCTTCATTGAATGTTCAACAACATTCAAAGGGTCTTGTAATATTAAAACTAAATCATCAGCAAAGGCCCTCAGTTTGAAGACCTTCTTTATCTTCAAACCCCTTACTTGATCATCTTGTCTAATGTCTCTATTCAGGACTTCCAAAACTAGGATAAAGAGTAAAGGTGACAAAGGACACACTTGTCTTGTTCCTTTCTGTATATGACAAGGCTCAGTTAAATCGCCATTTACAATAATACGTGCTTTTTGAGGCACATAAATTCCTTGAATAAAATTATCTCCAAAGTCCATATTTTCCAAAAACTTTGAACATAAAAGTCCACTTCAAATTGTCAAAGACCTTCTCTGCATCTAAGAAGATAAGACCTGCTTGCTGTTCATTGTGGTATTGTAGATATTCTATAATGTCCAAAACTATTCTCACATTGTCTCTTAATTGCCTTTGGGGTAGAAACCCACATTTTATTGTTGTTTATTCGTTCAGTCGCTTCCGACCCTTCGTGACTTCATGGACCAGCCCACACCAGAGCTTCCTGTCGGCCGTCACCATCCCCAGCTCCCCCATGGTTGAGTCCGTCACCTCCAGAATATCATCCATCCATCTTGCCCTTGGTCGGCCCCTCTTTTTTTTGGGGGGGGACCAAGGTCCAAATTTTATTAAAGTTTTAAATATACATAGTTAAAGGGTTGAAAATGAAAATGAAAAAGAAATACAAATCAAAAAAAGAAGTAAAAGTGTGTAGAAAAGTAAAGAAAAAAAGAAAAAAGATAAAGCATAGATATAGTCAACTTCCGATTTATCTCTGGTCTTAGTAATTTAAAAAGTTTTCTTACATGCTAGCTCTATATATAACATACAAAAACATTTCCTGTCTAATATATCAATTCATATATATTTTAGTCTTCAACCCCAAATAAGCTTTGCTCCACCTGCATATTGCAAGTAGACCATTAATGGTTTCCATTCTTTAAGATAGTAACAATTTAAGTTTTCATTTAATAAGCATATCAATTTGTCATTTTCTGCCATGTCCATCAATTTTAACATCCAATCTTGTATCATAGGTAAAATCTAATTTTTCCAATTTTGCGCATCTACAAGTCGTGCTGCAATGACCATATAATGCATAATTGTTACAAATTGTTTTCCCATTTGTTCTTCCCATATTCCCAATACAAATAATTCCAATTTAAATGGGACTTGAATTTGTAAAATATTTTGCATATTTTCTGTCAATCCATCAATTTTAGTAATAGAAAATCCTTATAAGTCAACCATTTATCTCTATTCCTTATTTCTATTCTATTCTATAAAATGCGTCTTGCATACTAGGTCTGTATATCACATTACAATTTTTTTTTCTTATCTAATATATCAATTTATATATAATTTAATCTTCAAATCCTCATATAAGCTTTACCCCTCCATCATTTTCTAAATAGTCCATTAATAATTTCTAATCTTTAAAAGAGTAATAGTTAAATTTTCTTTTAATAAACATATCAATTTATCCTTTTCTGTCAATCCATCAATTTTAACAATAAGAAGTCCTTGTAGGTCAGCCATTTATCTCTGTTCTTTACTTCTATTCTATTCTATGAAATGCTTCTTACGTTCTCCTGGTGCCTCCCTCATGTCTGTCTCATATTTCTCTAGAAATGTTTTAACTTTTAAAGTAGATAAAGTAGAGATTATCCTTAACATTTGTTCTTTAAACATTTGTTCTTTAAACATTTTCTGCTCTCTAAATTTTTTTTCCATTTCCAAATCTAGATCTTGTTCTTTCATCTCCAAAAGTCCATCTAATATAGAAACAATCCTTTCTCTTACATTTTCACTCAATTGCTCTGGAACTGCTCCCAACCCCAAAATGCATTCTTTCTCTCTCATTTCTGCTAATGCAGTAACATCTAGATTATATTCAAGTTCCTTAGTGACATCCTCTAATCCTGTCTCTAATGTTTGCATCTGGCCTTGTACTGTAAATCCTTGAGCTCCCCTAACAAAATATTAGCAATTCCCCTCACTATCTGAACCTCCCTTTCAAACTCTTGCGCAATCTCTTGGGTTATCTTATTCTTCATTTCTTCCATCTTCCCATCAATTTTTTTTCCAAAGATGCAATTTGTTCTTTCATCTGTTTATTTTGTGCCATTGAATCTTCCATTTTCTTGTTAAGTGATGTCATTGAATCTTCCATTTTCTTATTAAATGATGCCATTACTTCCAGAAGTTTTTCCATTTCTGATTGAGGAGGTTCCATTAATGCTCCAGGTGTTAATGCCATGGTTGTCATAATGTAGATAATTTCCCTGTAAGAGAGAAAAGGAAAAAGAAAAAAAAGAAAGAAAAAAAAAAAGAAAAGAAGGGGGGGGGGGGAAAGACAAAGAACAAAAAAAAGGGGGGGCTACTATTTTTTTTTCCTTTTCTCCTTTCTCTTTTCTTCTCCCTTTTTAATAATAGGAGAATAAAAACTTCAAAAAATAAAAATAGTCCTTTGAATGTAGTTATCAAAATAACAAAAAATCTAGTCCATTAAAATTATATATCCAAGCGTAAGAGCAAGTAATTAAAAGATAAAAAAGAACAGAGTGGTTCTATTGTAGTCAAAATAATATCAAAAAAGGTAAACAATCCCAGAGTTTCTCACGGCAGCTTATATCCACACAGTCCAATCATGAATAAGTCATCTAATTTATGTACAAAAGGAGTCCAAAACATTCATAAAAATTCTATAAAGTAACTTATAATGAATAAGTTGTCTAATTTATATACAAAAAGGTTAGGAATCCAAAGCATTCATAAAAAATTCTATAAAGTAACTTATATAATCCAAGGAATATTCAAACACTTATAAGAAAAAGCAAAACACAAAAAGCAAAAGGAATTCTTTCATAATAAAAATCCCAAACAGGTAAAGGAAAGAATATCAAATCATTAATTCATTTATCCATAAAAACTTTAAATCCAGGCAGATTAGTCTCAAAAGAAAAATACTTATAATTGCAGTAGGAATGAAAGTCAACCAAAAATAGGAATATTAAGAATAGAAAGAGAAAGTCACTCAGTGTATATCAGGCAGAGTCAATTAGCTTTCCAATCCACCATTTAAACACTCCTTTGACAAGGAAAAAAAATAAAACACCAGCATTTATAAATCACAGTCCAGAGGTAAATCTTAGAGATTAATAGGCAAATAATATTTAAAAAAGTAAAAATATGTGTCTAAAAAGGTTGGGTGCCTTGCTACTTATCTTTATTCAGATTCGCTGTTTCTGCAGAGCAATAGTTGTCAGTTCCAGTCGTCTTTCACCGCTTCTATCTCCCTCTCCCCGCAGTGGATTTATGGGGGTTGGGAGAGAGCGGTGATCCGACGACCCTCTTGTGATCAATCTTCTGATCTCCCTCTCTTCGAGAGCGATTTTTCAGTGATTTTTCCTTGTAATAAATCACTGCAAACAGGCAAACCGTGGAGCTTTCTGCTCAGCGCACTAGTCACCTCGACAGCCGGAAGTTGAGTCCCCGGTCGGCCCCTCTTCCTTTTGCCTTCCACTTTCCCTAGCATCAGCTTCTTCTCCAGGGTATCCTGTCTTCTCATTATGTGGCCAAAGTACTTTAGTTTTGAATTTAATATCATTCCCTCAAGTGAGCAGTCTGGCTTTATTTCCTGGAGTATGGACTGGTTTGATCTTCTTGCAGTCCAAGGCACTCTCAGAAATTTCCTCCAACACCACAGTTCAAAAGCATCTATCTTCCTTCGCACAGCCTTCCTTATGGTCCAGCTCTCACAGCCATAGGTTACTACAGGGAATACCATTGCTTTAACTATGCGGACCTTTGTTGTCAGTGTGATGTCTCTGCTCTTAACTATTTTATCAAGATTTGCCATTGCTCTCCTCCCAAGAAGTGGACATCTTCTGATTTCCTGGCTGCAGTCAGCGTCTGCACTAATCTTTGTGCCTAGAAATACAAAGTCTGTCACTGCCTTCACTTTTTCTCCATCTATTTGCCAGTTATCAATCAAGATGGTTGCCATAATCTTGGTCTTTTCGAGGTTTAACTGCAACCCAGCTTTTGCACTTTCTTCTTTCACCTTCGTCATAAGGCTCCTCAGCTCCTCCTCACTTTCAGCCATCAAAGTGGTATCATCTGCATATCTGAGATTGTTAATGTTTCTTCCAGCGATTTTAACTCCAGCCTTGGATTCATCAAGCCCAGCACGTCGCATGATGTGTTCTGCGTACAGGTTGAATAGGTAAGGTGAGAGTATACAACCCTGCCGTACTCCTTTCCCAATCTTAAACCAGTCCGTTGTTCTGTGGTCTGTTCTTACCGTTGCTACTTGGTCGTTATACAGATTCCTCAGGAGGCAGACAAGATGATTTGGTATCCCCATACCACCAAGAACTTGCCACAATTTGTTATGATCGACACAGTCAAAGGCTTTAGAATAGTCAATAAAACAGAAATAGATGTTTTTCTGAAACTCCCTGGCTTTCTCCATTATCCAGCGGATATTGGCAATTTGGTCTCTAGTTCCTCTGCCTTTTCTAAACCCAGCTTGTACATCTGGCAATTCTTGCTCCATGAATTGCTGGAGTCTACCTTGCAAGATCTTGAGCATTACCTTACTGGCATGTGAAATAAGTGTAACTGTTTGATAGTTTGAACATTCTTTAGTGCTTCCCTTTTTTGGTATGGGGATATAAGTTGATTTTTTCCAATCTGATGGCCATTCTTGTGTTTTCCAAATTTGCTGGCATATGGCATGCATCACCTTGACAGCATCATCTTGCAAGATTTTAAACAGTTCAGCTGGGATACCATCGTCTCCTGCTGCCTTGTTATTAGCAATGCTTCTTAAGGCCCATTAAACCTCACTCTTCAGGATGTCTGGCTCTAACTCACTGACCACACCGTCAAAGCTATCTCCAATATTATTATCCTTCCTATACAGATCTTCCATATATTCTTGCCACCGTTTCTTGATCTCTTCTGCTTCTGTTAGGTCCTTACCATCTTTGTTTTTGATCATACCCATTTTTGCCTAGAATTTACCTCCAATGTTTCTAATTTTCTGGAAGAGGTCTCTTGTCCTTCCTATTCTATTGTCTTCTTCCACTTCCGCGCATTGCTTGTTTAAAAATAATTCCTTATCTCTTCTGGCTTACCTCTGGAATTTTGCATTTAATTGGGCATATCTCCCCCTATCCCTGTTGCCTTTTGCTTTCCTTCTTTCTTGGGCTACTTCCAGTGTCTCAGCAGACAGCCATCTTGCCTTCTTGGTTTTCTTTTTCTTTGGGACGTTTTTTGTTGCCGCCTCCTGAACAATGTTGTGAACTTCTGTCCATAGTTCTTCCGGGACCCTATCTACTAAATCTAGTCCTTTAAATCTATTCTTCACCTCCACTGCATATTCCTTAGGAATATTAGTGAGCTCATATCTAACTGATCTGTGGGTCTTCCCTATTCTCTTTAGTCTGATTCTAAATTTTGCAATAAGAAGTTCGTGATCTGAACTACAGTCAGCTCCAGGTCTTGTTTTTACCGACTGTATAGATGTCCGCCACCTTTGGCTGCAAAGGATGTAGTCAATCTGATTTCGGTGTCGACCATCTGGTGAAGTCCATGTATAAAGTCGTCTTTTACTGTAGGTTGTTGGAAGAGAGTGTTTGTTATACACAGTGATTTGTCTTGGCAAAATTCTATCAGCCTATGTCCCGCTTCATTTTGTTCTCCCAGACCATGCTTGCCTGTAATTCCAGGTGTCGTTTGACTACCCACCTTAGCATTCCAGTCTCCTGTAATGAAAAAAACAACAACTCTTTTTGGTGTATTATCCAGTAGGTGCTGCAGATCCTCATAGAACTGTTCTACTTCTGCTTCTTCAGCATCTGTGGTTGGGGCATATATTTGGATCACTGTGGTGTTAAATGGCTTACCCTGAATTCGACTTGAGATCATTCTATCGTTTTTTGATTTGTATCCAAGCACTGCTTTAGCCACTTTATTATTGATTATGAAGGCTACTCCATTTCTTCTGTGGTCCTCTTGTCCATAGTAGTAGGTCTGGTGGTCATCTGATGTGAAGTGGCCCATTCCAGTCCATTTCAGTTCACTGACAGCCACAATGTTTATATTTAATATTGACATCTCACCAGTAACCACATCCAATTTGCCCTGGCTCATAGATCTTACATTCCAGGTTCCTATGGTGTGTTGATCTTTAGAACATCGGATTCGTCGTTCACCACCAGCACCGTCGGCCGCTAGCCGTCCTTTCGGCTTTGAGCTAGCTGCGTCATCACATCTGGGGCTAGTTGAACTTATCCTCTGTTCCTCCCCAGTAGCATTTTGACCATCTTCCAACCTGTGAGTCCCATCTTCCGATGGTATACCGACATATCTCTGGTTGTACTGATCCATTTAGTTTTCACGGCAAGAATACTGGGGTGGGTTGCCGTGTAGTGGCAACCTGCGGAAGACCTTTGTATTTCGAGGAGTTAGGTGGCATGTTTTGATTTTCCTTCCCCACACCTAGGAGATTAGAGTTTATTTTGAGTTATACTGATGTTTAATTGGCTTGTTTTTATTTCTGCTTGGCATGGGAGGGGGAAGAGAAGAAGAATATACCCACTCCTCCAACAGCCCTTCAGAACATAACTTTGTTTAAAGTGGGGGGAGAGAAAACCCCCAGCTTGTTAAGTTTAAGCATAAGTTCACTCCTCCAGCTGCCCCTCTAGCAGCTTGGAATGGGGGGGGGGATGATAAGAAATTGTTTATGCTTAGGCACTGGCTTATCTGATAGCGTCCCAGGCTCTGGGAATGATGTCATGGACAGGTGCCGGGCCCCAGAAGGAATCCCAGTCATGGTCAGTCTGGGCTTGGTCATGGGGTTTGGGAACCAGGCTTTGATAAAAACCTTAGGATTGTCTTTGGAGTTTGGGAACTTTGATACAGGCTCAGGACGGTGGGTGCTGTGGGACTCAACAGCCATTCCTTTTGGGGTTATTCTCTGCTATCTTAGCCAAGTTCCTGATAGCAACAAGAGAATAAAGGTATCACCTTGTTTGGTATGTATGTATTTCTTTCTGTATGCTATGCTTGTTATGCTTTGTGTAATCTGTTTGACTTTGTTTGCTTAAGTTTATAATAAAGCTTTAAGTTTCTTTATCCACTGGTGTGCTATTATCTCTGGATCAGAACCAATTGTTCGGGCCCCTGATCAAGGCTTGGACTCTTGGCAACACATTCCCCAGGGATCTTATTTAGTCTGACATGTCTGCCATGACCTTCCCATCTTGGGTGTCCCTTCACAGTTTAGCTTATGGTGTCATTGAGGTGCTCAATCTCTAGCACCACAACAAGGTAACGATCTCCTTTGCTTGAGAGGCAATGACTAGATAGCAGTAAAAGGACCCAGAAAATATACTTCTTTGCTGCCATTCTCCTAGTACCTTTCAGAGCTGTGGCTCAATTGATGAGATTTAAATAGACTGGCCTACAACAATTTTCTTGTCAAAGTTTTGGCAGGGGGTAAACAGTTGATTCAAACATGATTTTATTTTGTTGTGATTCAATAGTAATGGCAAGTTACATAATTATTGTGACAAGGATTCAATTAAGTATGCACATTTAGATTTTATCTAAAGAAATACATCTGACCTCTTGAGAAAATACAGTTTTAGAGCAATTACTAGACAACCTATGACTTGTTGGGTCATCCTTTGAGAGAAAGATAGTGCAGTCTGATGTGACCAGAATGAACATTAAATTTTCCTGAGTGGCAAACAATAATAAGTCAATTTTACTTACTTAAAGAGATCAACAGAATGACCACAGATGGGCAAAACACTTGTGGGAATGGGAGTGATTTCCAACTTTCTGCTGGCTTCCCCATTGACTTTGCTTGTGGGAAGCTGGCAGGGAACATCGGAAATCACAATCACATGACTGCAGTTGACCGCGGTGGTGTGGTAACTCTGCAATGGCCACAATTTTGCCAATACAACTAGTGTGAAGATCCTTGAAATTTCAGTTACATGGGAGTAATGGGTCCTGGGTTTTGTACACATTCTTTAAGTTAGCCGATTTGAGGTACCCATAAATTGTTGCATTATGATGCACCATTTTGACTAATTGAAGGTTACAAACAGACAAACAGACAGGAGAGTTTTAGTAGTATATAAATAATTTGTAAAACAAAAAAGAATAGAAAAAATTCAGGCAGCCTTTGGTTCCTATCATTATTCATGTTTTTAATCAGAGTGTTAGGAGGATTTTCCCCATCTTATTAGTATTGGATTCTACCAGATTTCTATCAATAGGATGAAAACTGTGCAAATTGTACAGCTCCAAGGCTTCTTAAACTCCCACAGATGAGTTTCTGGATTTTTGGAACAAATTTTGAATTGGGTAAATTGGAGAAATCTACTTGGGTCCTTCTCTCTTCTAGCTTTAAATAATACCATCAAGAGTTTTACTAATCTTATAGGTAGGACTCTAATATCTGGGCTCCAAAACCCTGGGTTACTACTAGATTACAGCAGAAACATATATACAACTACTTCCTTGCTATCATGTAATGATTATATGGATTTTTGTAGCCCAGTTATAGGTGGGCAATATATATACAGTATAATCTGGTGTGGTCTGTTTTACATTTGTTAATTTTCAGAATGCAAATAGCATATTTTGAAAGGTTATTTAACGATCTGGGGAAAATATTTATTCAATAAAAAACAAATATGTACCTGAATGTATAGAGTTGGCAAATATATGATCAAATCCTGCTTAAAATGTATCACAGAACTTTAGCTTTGGAGAGCCAGTTTGGTCTAGTGGTTAAAGCAATGGGCTAGAAACCAGAAGACTGTGAGTTCTAGTCCTGCCTTAGGCATGAAAGCTGGCTGGCTGACCTTCGGCCAGTCACTTTCTCTCAGCCCTAGGAAGGAGGAAGTGGCAAAATACTTCTGAAAACTTGCCAAGAAAACTGCAGGGACTAGTCCAGGCAGTCATCGAGGATCGGACAGATTGAATGGCAAAAAACAAACAAACAAACAAACAAACCCCTCTTTAGCTTTGACATAATTATTACTACCAATCAAGGGTAAATCTAATCTCTCCAGAGAGCATTGTAGTTGGCATGCCAGGCTAAATCAGTAAAAAACACTCAGTATTTCTGACACTTGATTATTGACACAATTAGTGTTGAGTCTGGGAGAATTTTTCCATGGTACACTTGATCCTTCAGGAGGGTCTAATTCAAGCTGTAAACCTTCACCAAGGGGAGGTAACATCACTTCCACATCATCTTCTGTGGAAGAAAGGATATAAAAAGTAAGCTATACCTGGAAAATATAGTTTTCAAGACTATTTAATTTAAATCTCTTGGGTAACAGACATCAAAGTTTCATGTTGAACCAAAGTTACATGTAGCTTGTGAATTTAAATGAAATGTGTAGTTTAAATTAACCAGAGGTTTCCTTTATTTTAAAACTGAGGGATGCCATATAGCAGCATTAGAATTATGGCATTAAATATTTAAGCTTAATTTTAGTCAAATAGCTGTTAAAACTTTTTTTCCCATTGACTACAATGGATGGAAAGAAAAATATCATGACCTTTTTTACTAACTCTTTGGGACAAAATTAATTACAAGTGTAATTGAACAATCACCAGTCTGAATTGTATGTTTCCTAATTGTAATTAATTATACTACAACCAAATGTGGATATGCTTCTTAGTTCTTCAAGTGTCCTTGCCAGGCTGGAACTTTAATTTCCCTCTTACCAACAAGTTTCAGTGAACTAGAACTGGCACTCAGGAAAAAAATATGCATATACACACACTCCCCTTGGAAGCCTGGAAAACCTTTGAGAAACCTTGACAAGATTGCATGGGGAAGGAGCATGAATGACATTTAATAGGGAACTGATTTAGGAAATTCAGACTGATGTCTGAATGTGACTGATAAGAGGACAGAGTTGCAAAACAAGGTCAATGGTGGCTTAAAATAGCCCAGTGGAAATTTACAGAGCAGGAACCTTTGTTATGGATGCTCGAGTGCTTTGTCTGTATCAATTACACAGATTTCTAATGCAAGTAAACTGAGCCCACTAATCTCATTTGCCAGATTAGCCTAACTGCAAATTCCTTGCTATTTGGAATAATATTAAGGAAGATTGGAGGAAGGTGTATTATTGCCTATGCCAGACTGACTGATTGTTGTGACAGTTGATGATATTTTCTCTCTTGAATATTAAGGTCCTCTTTATTTTAAAACTTCCTTATAGGACAGTCATTTTCTAAGCTCCCATTTTATGTTAGTCTTACTATGTTCTCAGTGTTTTCAAGATATGATCTATGTTTATTTCTTAAACCTTCAGGAAGTATGGTGTCGGATATGTAACATGTGTAACACCACTACTGCGTGAGTTGCATTGGTTGCTGGTATGTTTCCAGGTGCACTTCAAGGTGCTGGTTGTCATCTTTAAAGCCCTTCACGGCTTGGGACTGGGTTACCTGAGGGAATGTCCCCTCCCAATAGTTTCTACCTGTCCAATTTGGTCTGGCAGGTTGGGCATGTTGTGGGTCCTGTCACCCAAGGAATGTCGGCTGGCAGGGGACTTCTGGTGGGGACATGGCGGACTGAACAGCTGTGCCCGTGGGCTCCGTGGGCAGAACTGGCAACACAGCAATTTTTTTCGGGCTCAGGCAGGTTTTCCTGAAGCCCAGGAGTGTTCTCCAGATGAAGGAAAACAGTAGGAATTACCCCATCTACCCTCCGGATGGCTGCTTGCAGCCAGAAGATCGCAAACAGCGTTCACGTTCGACTGGTAAGAGCTAGCTGGGAGGCTGGGACATCACAAGCCGCGCTGTAGCCTGAAAGGGACACTAAGATGGGCCAACCCATTTCTAAATCACCAAATTTATATATATATTTTAAAGTATGCGTACCCTAAGAGAGGCTTTCTACAGCAAGGAGAAGAGGGCTCTCTTGGTGCTTATCGTTATTTTTGGGATTACTTTTTTATAAAATTTTTTTTTTTAAGTTTTGGAATTCATTTCCCTTCCAAATATAAAGGAGGATTGAACGTAAATAATTGTCTCCCTGTGATTATTTTGGTATTAAATTTGAAGATATTAGCATTTTCCTACATGTTGAATTGGCAGATTTAAATCTTCAGCTTTCTGTTTCTACTTTCCCTTGGGAACTGTCTGTTTATCTCACTTTCACTTTGTGTAAACATACTTCAGAACTTTTTCATATGCTTGACTTTCACTGGTTAAGATCCTAAGGGGCGCCATAATCTACTGTGTGAGACATGGAGGATTTTAAACAGATTTTTTCTGACTTCCATCAAAATGTTACATAGATCTTTTCTGACTCCTATCAAGTTTTTATACAAGACATTCAGGACATTGTGGAAAATATGAGTTTTAAAATGTGTCATCTGGTTGGGGATGTAGTGGATGAACTTGCGGAATTCAACAGTGATAAAAATGTTTCTTCTAAGAATGAGAATGGGAATTTTGTTGAGATGCTGGATGAAGATTGGATAGTGGAGAATGTGTTACGGGCCCTGTTTCTTGGCTATACTGATAACTATGGTGATTATTTCTCTCGGCTGCCATATATACCTATTTTTGTACTGTATTGTAATTTGTTTTACCTGTTTTTATGATTGTTTGCCACTCAGAGTCACTTGGTTGAGATGGGCAGCTATAGAAAATAAAATAAAATAAAATAAAATAAAATAAAATAAAATAAAATAATAAAATAAAATAAAATAAAATAAAATAAAATAAAATAAAATAATAAAATAATAAAATAATAAAATAAAATAAAATAAAAAAATAAATAAAATAAAATAAAATAAAATAAAATATAAAATAATTCAGCAGTCCCATTTTTGGAAGCCCTCCTCCATGTAAGATTGGTGTCACTGGGCAGAGTAGGCACCAGGGATGGAACTAGGGTCTGTGTCACCCGGGGCAAACATGGATTCCATGCCCCCCATGGGTTATTTTGTCATTTTGGCACCCCCTGGGTGTCATTTTGGCACCCCCTCAGCGCAGCGCCCGTGGCACATGCCCCGTTTGCCCCCCCTAGTTGCGGCCCTGGTAGGCACACTCTGGATCCCATGAATCAAGCAGTATATTGTGGGACCTAGAAAGCACACCTTCTCAGTTGTGGCACTTGCCCTCTGGAATGATATCCCTCCAGAGATTTGGATGGCTCCCACCCTGATGACATTCAGGAAGCTATTAGAATCTTTGGTTTTGGGTTAGACAGGTTTGTGAATCCAGTTATTGTGGTTTAAGGCTTGAGTGAATACATTAGTAGTTTATTAAACAACCATGGTCAAGAAAACCAAAGTTTAATGCAATATGTAAATCAGATTGGTGTCTCCATGCCAAATAGGTGGCAATGCACATATGTATTGCCCAGTCAGTTAAACTAAAATTTCCTCTAGTGAGATACTTGGAAGGAGGGACAGACTATTCCAGTTGATGTGTAAGAGTTATTTGTACATATTCATAGCAGCATAGTTTGTTAAGGACAAATTAAATAGCACCTCCATGTAGAATTTTTTATTGTACTCTGGATAGTTCTGTGCACACAAAACGTCTACTTTGACTGGGATGATACATTTGCCCATCTACATATGTGCTATATACATTAGTGTGGCAAATGTTTTGTGCTAAATATGCATAGACAAACCATAGAATCTTTGAACAAACTAAGATGGAGGGAAAGCTGAAAGTGAAAACCAAGAAAAAGCAATGAATATAGTTAAAATGGCAAAGAAAATGATTTTCCAAAGTGCTAGCACTACAAAAGACTTATTCTAATTTGAGCTAACATCTCACATTGGAATATAATACAAGGCAGAATGTGATATTTCACAGAAGTCACATAATATAATTTTCCCTAAGTTTAAGTAATTTCTATTTCAATACCAGAAGAAATCCTATGTGGATGGTTCAAAAGCAAACATCATTTATTGTTTTTCTCCTCCTCAAAGAGCAAATTACATCTGCACATTATTTCACATGGACTGAACTAATTTGTCTCCAATATAGTGATTTGTACATGTCAATATGGGCCTATTCTTAATTTCACGTGTACTAATGCATACATTGAGAGCCAGTTTGGTGTAGTGGTTAAGGCACCAGGCTAGAAACTGGGAGACTGAGAGTTCTAGTCCTGCCTTAGGCATGAAGCCAACTGGGTGACCTTGGGCCAGTCACTGTCCCTCAGCCCTAGGAAAGAGGCAATGGCAAACCACTTCTGAAACCTTGCCAAGAAAACTGCAGGGACCTGTCCTGGCAATTACCAAGAGTCAATACTGCCTCAATGGCACACAAACACACATATGCATACAGTTGTTGGTTGCTACAGTCAACATGGCTATTTTACTTTTTCCTTGTTCAGTAATATATTTTGGTCTATCTAATCTCTATTCACATGTTCAGGACTTATGTGGGGCTCCAAGTGTGCAGGTGACCAGGACTGTGGATGTTGGTTATGTCCCCTACTCTCCTGTGAATTGCTGCTCCTTAAGTCCAAGACCTCATTGAATTGTATGTGAAGCTCTGAATAGGAGTTTCCACCCATATTTGCTTGAATAAGAATAAAACTGTCTGGGTATTGATTCAGGAGTTCTGGCAAAGAATATTTTCTTTGAATTGCTTCTGGCTAAGAGTAGTTCATGACCACAGGCGTTGACTGGTCTTTCATGAACCTCCTTGAAGTTTGGAGCTCAAGAGGAACAGAAGCAAGTATAGCATTGCCTCTGCTATTTGCCTCAAATGGGATGTGATAGCTTTTTAGCCATTTGGATTCTCATAAGGCTGTGCTCAGTACTAGATCTTCTAGCAGTGATTACAAATGTGCAGTGTATGTTTTCCTAACCTTTAAAGTACACTATAGCACATTGCCAGGGAAGAGCTATAAGGTCAGCTACCAAATCAGAGGGCAACAGCACACAGTTGAAGGTACATTACAGAGATATGCTAGTAGTCCCTGGTATTTACATTAGCCACCTTATTTTCCTTGTTCAGCAAATGGATCTTTGTGAGGCTGTCAGTAGCTTGAAAAGTTGAATTCTGTTAAAGAGGCTTCTTCTTCTGACATAGACATTTCACTAAAACTTCCTGTAAATCATTTTCAGGCCAGGTCCTGACAACCAAATTAACTATTCTGTATAACCAAGATTCTGGAGCTAACTATTTACAAAAGTTGTATGCTTAGGCCAGTGTCTTCTCCCCCCATCTATTTGAGCTATGTCCATCAACAACATCTACCATACATTTTTTTCCCCACATGGGGAAGCTGGTAGCAGTAACTGAAGACACTGTAACACAGAGCTTTCCAAACTTTTCATGTTGGTGACACACCTTTTAGACATGCATCATTTTGCGACACAGTAATAACAGGGCTCCCCGCCTCCGGCCCACGTGATTGGCTCCCGACAGAAAACTCCGCTCCCTGGCCCACACGATTGGCTCCTACCTGAAAACCCCACCCTCCGGCCCATGTGATTGGCTCCTACCTGAAAACCCCGCCCCCGGCCCACGTGATTGGCTCCCGCCAGAAAACCCCGCCCCCTGGCCCACACGATTGGCTCCTACCTGAAAACCCCACCCTCCGGCCCACGTGATTGGCTCCCATCTGAAAACCCTGCCCCCCGACCCACGTGATTGGCTCCTGCCTGAAAACCCTGCCCCGCATTTACTGAACTATTGCCTTGCATATCCAAATAATATTTATGGGGGGAGGGGATGGTTCCTGGTCCTGGGGTGCTGCGAGAAGAAGCGGCGCCCCGCAAAGAACACCTGGGGCTTCGGGACATTTGCAAAAGTCCGGGATCCAAAGCCCCTGAAGGAGGGAGAGAGGCGCTCCCCAAGACACCCTTTCAAAACTCAATTCCGTGCAGCCACCAGGGCTCAGAGGGAAGGAATGGCGATTAAAGCCTGTTGTTGTGATTTAGCTTCACCTGCCTGCTGCTCCTGAAATGGAAAAGAAGGTTCGATGTTGACTGATTTGGGTTTAGGGGCTCACATGATGCTGCTCGGGCAGAAGCCTCTCCGCTGGGTAATGTGTTTGGCTAGCCAGAGGCTGCGCCTCTCGTCCCCCGGGATGCAGCTGGAGGCGCGGGGCACCTGGGGCTCCTGGTCCACCGCCTCCCTCACTGGGCAAATGCTTTAATCACCATTCCTTCCCTCTGAGCCCTGCTGGCTGCACGGAATTAAGTTTTGAAAGGGCGTCTTGGGGAGCGCCTCTCTCCCTCCTTCAGGGGCTTCGGATCCGGGACTTTTGCAAACGTCCCGAAGCCCCGGGTGTTCTTTTGGGGGCGCCGCTTCTTCTCGCAGCACCCCAGGACCAAGAACCGTCCCCTCCCCCCATAAATATTTGTATATGCAAAGTAATAGTTCGGTAAACACAAACCTGGGAGGAAAACCCAATTACTTCTTAAGTTATTCCAGGGCTGTTCCGGGTGAGGGAGGTGGCAGACTGGGAGCCCCGCACACTCCAGCTGCATCTTGGGGGGCGAGAGGCATGGCCTCTGGCCAGCCAAACACACTGCCCAGCGGAGAGGCTTCTGCCCACATGGCGTCGCATGAACCGCTCACACCAAACCCCGCTTGGCCGGCTGCCCCTGACCTCGAGTGGGCCTGCCTCGTCTCGAGGCAGAGAGGCAAGGCAGTGGCGCTTTCTGGCGGTGCGGCAAGAGCTCAGCGGGACTCCAAAGGGGACTCTTGTGGCAGCGGCTGGTGTCTGCACTGTTCGGCCCACCTCTCTGCCCTCCTTTGGCGTGCGCTGATTGGCAGGGTGCCTCTTCTTCTGGCTTCCCCGCAATCAGTGCTTCCGGGTCATCTGGCGACACACCCAGACCCTGCCGGCGACACAGTAATGTGTCGCGACACACAGTTTGGAAAGCTCTGCTGTAACAGATGAGAGTAAACTTAAATAATCTTTCCACTATTAAAGGACTCAGTCCAAAAGAAGCCTTCTAAAAACTTAGCATGGCCAAGTACCAATATATCCACCTTGTTTCATCCATATGAAATTTAATTAACATCAATTAACGATCTGAGAACAGGCTATTTGAATAACAGTTTTCTCCCACATGAATGGCCATAAAGGCCATTAATGACCTTTGGAGGCCTTTTCCAGACTACCTGTATTTCAGTTTCTCTATAGAAGGTGTAAAGCTCTTGGAAAAGGCCCTTTCATTGGTGGTATACAATCTCTCGAATTTTCTCCTAAATAATTATTTTGCTTTATTGCACCTAGATAGTAAGCCTTTTTTCTTTGTTTGGTAGCCTAATCAAGGTATGGTTTGATGTATATGTATTATTTTGAATTTTGTAGGTGACCTTGATGACTTCAATGGAGGAAAGGCAAGTTATACATGTTTACAAATAAATAATTAAATAAATACTGACTTCATTAGCTGCTGTTGCTTATAGAAAGAACAGGAGAAACACTATGTATGCTTGTGTCATGTTAGGTGTCTTCTTTAACTAAACACAGCCTGTGAGCTGCAGGGATGAGATGTGTGATTATGGCATTCTTTGTGTCCTATTGTTTAAGGTCTCAGAAGAGGATCAATTCAAGTTAGAAGATCCTTTCCCATATCTTCTACACAGTGTCAGGGTTGATAGGAATGAACATTTGAGAAAAGGAAACCTGAATAATAGCTAATGTCACTATAGGTATGACAATAATGAAAATATGACTTACAGTATGTTGGAATTACAGCAAATTAGGGACACAAATAATTTTACTTACTCTGCATCTCTTATTCTGTACAGGAATTGAAGAAAGTCCAACTTTACATTAATAAATGTCACTACAGTATTGCACTTTCGACACATGCAAGGTTATTCTTTAGTCAGACTTATTTATCTGCTGCAGGGCAGGGGTGGGAAAAAAAGAGATAATTTAGCTAGCATATCACCATAATCACCATAGTTGATTGCTATCTCCAGTCAGAGAAAGGTTCATCATTGTTAGTTGAAGTCGATTCATCAGTAAACAAATGACACAGAGCATTGCAGCTTTTCTCATTGCTATTCAATATCAAAAAGCTCTTTCAACCTTGAAGAATAAAGTTACAGCAGTGAATGGCTAAAAATAAAGAAGTTCATTTAATAATAGAATGGTGCTATACTGAATCTTGCTTTGTACTTTTGTGATATTTTTCACTGTGAATTTATTTTTTCTTCTTCATTTACAAAAGGTAGAAGTTTGTACATGTGGCTGTAACTTGCATAGTGAGATGGGCAGTGTATAAATTTGATAAAATAAATAAATAAATGTTTCTTATAGCAGAAGGAGGTAAGGGGACTGCATTTAGCTTAAAGAGCACACAAAATGACTGATGGGATCTTTAATATTTTGTTGCTGTTATGACATTTAAAATGCCATTCATGCTCACAGTAATGCATGAGTCTTCTAAAACAAGCTGTCAGTCCTATGAGGTAGACCAGATCAGGAAACTGACCCTACGGGAAGACCAGGACTATACACTATTGAGATAGGCTATCATAACAGAATCTTGTAAGCCTGCCTGTAAGTCTGCCTTGTAAGTCTGCTTGTAAGTTTTCCCTTCCCTCCCTCTTATACCCCAGGGAGTGGGGGGTGGGGAGCCAGTCTGAGTCTTTCTAATCCTTTCCTGCCTCCCTGGACTTAATGCATGTTTCTGTACCCGTTGTTGTCTTATTGGCTTCTGGATGGCTTCTCCAAGATCATGCATGGTTTCCTACACAACCTCTTCTGATAATTTTTTTTCTCTTAGAGCTCTTCCTGGAATGCCCATATAATCACACAATGTTGCATGATCACAAAAGGAAGTGCTGCTGGACAGACAGCTCTGCTAGTATATGTAGGGATTTTTAAGCATTGGACAAGCTCTGTTTGTCTTTGCAATGCCTTCCTGTTACAAGATTTCTCTGGAAAAGTTTCCCACTATGCTTGATTTAATTTTTTGTATTGGGCAGGAGGAGGCAATGGTTTTCCCTGTGACAGTCTATGGAAATGAAAGTTGGACTTAGAAGAAGCAGGATAGAAAGAGTATTGACACTTTTGAAATGTGGTGTTGGAGAAGACTCCTACAAATGCCATGGATAGCCAAACAAAGAAGCAAATGGATCACAGAACAATCCAGAATTCTCACTTGAAGCACAAATGACCAGGCTCAAATTATCATATTTTGGACACATTATGTAAAGATTTAGCTTTCTGAAGTCTATAATGCTGGGAAAGTCTCTAATGCTGGGAAGAAAAGAGATACCCAGCAGCAAGGTGAATAGACTCAGTTGCAGTGAGTGCACCAGTGGAAGATCTGAAGGACCATGTTCTAGACAACGTCCCAGAGAAAATGAATTTTGTTGCTAAGAGTTGACACCGACTTGATGGCACATGATCAAGGAAGAGAAGTGTTAGAAAATGGGGAAATAATATTTAGGAGCACCTCCTATTTAGATGTTACAGTACTTCCTTTCTGCAAATGGTCTGCCCTGCTGATTAATAGATTACAGTAAACACTAAAGGGATCTGCTATGCTTTCCTGTTGTTCTGGCTGTTTTTTGGTTTAAAAAAAAAGCTATACTGAATAGATAATTCATAACTTATGTACATTGCCTCCTTTCTCTAAGCAAAGTCTGAGATATACTCCTGAATTTTGTGTACAACAATAAAAACAAAAATTGATAGAATGCAGGGAAGGAAGACATGCTAAATGCAGGCAAGTAGCTTCTCTGATCTAACTGACCCATCAGTGCTCTTCCAAAGCACTTATGCTAATTTTTACTTACTGAATGACTGAATGTATTGAGGCCTGAGGATGCAGACAAGGTACTTGCCTTAGTCTGATAACTAGCTCTGATTGATCTTGCCCTTCCTTATTATATCTAATGAGTGGGGGTGTAGATGTATAATTGGGTGCAGGAGGTTATAAATTCCTCCTTGGGAAAGTACCAGCTTCTCTAAAGATGATAACAAGATTATTCCTGAAGAAGCCTAACTTGGACCCAGAAGTTCATGCCACTTCTAGGACAAAACTGCTTGAGTGAATGGTTTTCAAATTGAAATTACCTTGGTCTTCCTGTGCTAAGGGAGACAAAGCAGAAATGTAACTCTGTTTTTTTAATCTCTTTAAAAAACTTTCAATCCCATTAACCACAATGACTTTCTGGGTAAAGTATCCAGATTGGGAGTATGAGATATTATATTCTAATTATCCATGTCAGAACATGCTCTTAGGGGATTATAGCTTCATCTCACATCAGGTATATTTTGGAGCTCCTTAGCAAGCTATTTTGTCCACTATGTAATTTAACATATATATAACACAATTGGGAAAGGTTATCTGTAAATTTGAACAGAGAAAACATAAATGAATGATATTCAACTCTATCTTTCCTTTATATCAAACTGGGTTGAGGAAGTTTCTTTTCTGAAACTCAAATTTCAGAAATTCAGGTTAACCATCTGTCTAGTTGACAGCTGTTCTGGAGGATTTTGCATTCCTGTAATGAACTGAGTTAGTAGTTTGGGAGGACTCTTAGATTCAACATTGTTATTGATGGCCCACATGGCCTCATATGTATCAGGTTATATATTTGCTTACTAAGTTATAGATGTGTCTATTCTTGTGCCTTCTTGGATGGTTTACGGAATGGAATTTATAGGAACAGAGAGCCTAAACATTTTATTAGCTTGATAGGCAGTTTCCTAGCTTGAATTATTAATTCTTTAGTCATTTCTCATTTGGATTAGTACTATGTATTATTTGGGGACTTCCTTTGAAAGTGCTCCATAGATTTCAGTTGGTTTAAAATAGGGGTAGCAAGATCTCAACTTGTTTAGATGAATGCAAGTACAATCCTCTTTATGACTAAAAACTCTGCTTGTGTCAGATTCCCAACTACAGGGAGGGTGGTTAGTTTCAGATCTTTCTACTCAACATGAGAAAATTGGCATCTACAGTATGGCTCTGCAGTTCTGCTGATGTACTTTCTGAGTGCCTAAGCAGGACTTATACAACCTCCTGTTGTCACAGTCTTACTGTGGATTTTACAGCTGTTTGTCTTTTACCTTCAAGGAGGACAATTGCTTCACAAAGACAGAAATGGTGGAGGCTGTTATGATTCTTTTATTGTATACAACTGCTTACAGCAATTAGAAACTTCTATTTAGAAGAGTGTGCTCAAACTTTCTCTGTGTCACTTTCCCCTAGTCTCTTTCCCAGGGCTATTCACTAACAATGGCCTGCTCTGTTGCTAAGCTACCAATTCCCCCCCCCCCACTTCTCCTCCTGCCTCCCCTTCAGTTTCTCACTAAAAGAGAGAGAGGAAGGGGATTGGCTGAATTACTTTTCAGAGCATACTCAACACCTTTTTGTCGCATTTTCTTGGACTTCATCAGCCATCCCTCTGCATAGACATTGGATGATGCACCTCCCTCTGGGTCTTCTGCCAAGCCATTCCCAGTCTGGGACTTCTCTGAAGACCCCAAGCATCTGTCTGCAGCCAGTAGTCTCCCTGCTTCACTGTCTGCATCTTCTTCTAGGTGAGACTAGCAGCATGTCCCCCAGCAACTGAGGTGGATTTCCCCCTCAAGGCTTTAGTCCCCAAAACCTATATACAAGCTTGACCAGTGAGAATGTTGCATATATCTGCCCCACAACAGTCCTGGCTGGCAGCCAGGTCAGCTCATCAGCCCTCATGATAGCATAGCTGCCCATCTTTCCTCCCTCCTGCTGACCCACAACAGCAGCCATCCCTGGCCACACAACCCATATGCCACACATGTATCTTAGCATTTTGGAACCATAATAGCTACGTATTTATTATGGATAGAACATGAGAAAACAGTCTGGCTCCAGGTTGGCAAAGGAGTGCAACAAGGCTGTATACTCTCCCCTTATTTATTCAACCTATATTCTGAATATATATTAAGAGGAGCTGGATTGGAAAAAGATGAACGTGGTTTTAAAATTAGAGGAAGAGGCATCAATAACCTGTGCTATGCTGATGACACTACCCTGATAGCTGAACATACAAAGGATCTGCAAACGCTAATACTAAAAGTCAAAGAGTACAGTGAAAAAATGGGGCTAAAATTAAATATAAAGAAGACCAAACTAATGACAACAGGTAGAACAATCAGCCTTAGAATTAGCAGTGAAGATAGCATAGTGGTGGATAGCTTCTGCCTTTTAGGATCAGCCATCAACAGTAAAGGAACAAGCAGTCAAGAAATATGCCACAAAGTAGCACTGGGTAGAGCAGCCATGAAGGCCTTGGAAAGATATTCAAATGCTGTAATGTGTCTATACATACAAAGATCAAAATTTTGCAAGCCCTGATATTCCCTGTGACACTCCATGGAAGCAAAAGTTGGACTTTGAAGAAGCAGGATAGGAAGAGTATTGGTGCCTTTGAACTTTGGTGTTGGAGAAGGCTCCTGAGAATACCATGGACAGCCAAGAAAACAAACTGATGGATCATTGAACAAATCAACCAAGAGTTCTTACTTGAGGCACAAATGACCAGGCTCAAATTATCCCACTTTGGACATATTATATGAAGATCTAACTCTCTGGAAAAGGCTCTAATGCTAGGAAAGGTGGAAGGAAAGAGAAGAAGAGGATGACCAGCAGCAAGATGGACAGACTCAGTTACAGTGGCGATGAGTACACCATTGGGAGACCTGAAACAACAGATTAGGTGTAGATCATTATGGAGAAAATCTATCTATGTGGTCGCTAGGAGTCGAAAATGACTTGATGGCACATATTCAGTCTGTCAGTCAGTCAATCACTATCTAGTTTGCCTCCATTGCTGCACTTGGTTTAGTGAATGCCAATTTTTTTCTTTTGGAGTTTGCATCATATAGTTTTGAACACATAGCAATATATCTAATACAGTGAATTCACAAATATGCTACCAATTATGTTTCTATACTAAAAAACTGATTTCAAAAATTATTTTAGTTACCCACAAGAAATAATATACTATTTTATTCTCATTTTCTGAATTCAACATTGATCTGAAAAATACTTTTGAGATTTGTTTAGCAGGTCTTTCAATCTGAAAGAAGAAACAGTGAATAGAGGGTCATATACTCTTTATGTGTATATTAATAACTTGCTACATTACTTCCTCTTGCAGAAGACTTTGTGATGGATATATCTTCCACTTGTCATTGTGATGGGATGATATAATCCAGTGAAAAACAAGCACCTTTAAGTACTTTTAATTCTAACACATAAAATATGTGCTTAACTTTATTATGGAAATCATGGGCAGAGTGCTCCAATATTTTAAGTGGGCTAAGATGAGAGCAGGGAAATACACAAGAAAATACAGTTTTATCTCGCTTTATGCTAGCATTATGTTCTCTGAAAACCTTGCATAAAGTAAACTCCATAACGTGAGACATTGAACCAGTGGAAAAAAAGGGAGTTGTGGGATATGGTATCAAGTTTTCTAAGCGAAATCTGTTCACACATGTGCTGATATGTTTTAGAGACTTATTCTTAAACATTACATCACTCAAACATGTTTTCTTCCTTGTGTTGTGATCTATAGACAGTGAAAGCATTTTCCCCATCTTTTCTACAGCTGGATTTCTAATGCATGTGGTTATCATGGCAGACAAAGGGGTAGAATGCATCACAACTCTACAAATATGTTGTATTATTTATTTATTTTTTGAATTTTGCCACCGCCCATCTCCCCCAAAAAGAGGGACTCTGGGTGGTTTACAACAATAAGTACATTAAAACAATAAACATAAATAATATCTAAAATATCAATACAAAATTCCAAAGATAAATATAAAAATAAATATAAATATAAAATCCAAGTGGCCTAGAAGGTCTAATTCAGTGAGGAGAGCTCTATGGTGCCAGCCACCCCCAAGAATAACTACTCCCCTTCCCACTCCAGGCGAGATGGCAGAGCCAAGTCTTCAGGTTCTTCCGGAAGGTCAGGAGTAATGGGGCCTGTCTCACCTCTGGGGGCAGAGTGTTGCAGAGGGCGGGAGCCATTGCAGAGAAGGCCCACTTCCTGGGCCCCACCAAGCGAAATTCTTTTACAGACGGGGTCCATAACATGCCCTCTCTGCATGACCGGGTGGGATGGGTCGATGTCATGGGGATGAGATGGTCCCTCAGGTAACCTGGACCCATGCCATGTAGGACTTTAAAGGTGATAACAACACCTTGAATTGGACCCTGAATTATGTTGTGCATAATAGATTCATCCAGGTTAAAAGTGTATCTTGGAATTGAGGATCCTTCATCAGTTTTGGAATGACATAAGTTATCCAACTTTGTTTCTAATGTTAGAGCTATCCCTTTCATTTTGGGTAATGGAGATGAACAAGATATCGATGGCTGATTTAACCCCACAGTTACAGTAATAGCTATTGCAGGTATGGAACTAAGTGGGATAAAGGACACACAACTAGAACAATTGCACAAAATGATGGTAAATGTGTGAGTGAGGGCAGAAAGTGGTTTTGATGGGAAATGGTCAAATGGTTTTGGCAGGAAGAAATCATGTTTCCAGAGTTTATTTATTTATTTATTTATTTTGTTAAATATTTATTTATCATCCATGGAAACTATTATGTCTTATATCAGCATTCTGAAGTTATTGTGTTTGGGGACTGACTGCACGTAGAATGAACAAAATAAATATTTGATTTGACGATTTAACTGCATGCAGTCCATTCAAATTTTAGGAATGATATCCACTCTAAGGCAATCAAAGACTTAAATAATGTCAAAAAGGCAAAAACAAAACAAACACCTGCTTTTTAACTTCTAAAAAAGAACACTGATCAAAGATTAAAATAGATTGTGCTCAGACAAACACATCTTGGTATTCAAGACTTTAAGGCATTTGGAAGAAGTTTTTTTAGCAAGATTTGGGTATCCAGCATCAAAGGTATCATTTTAAGGAGACGTGGTAGATAAGATTATTTATTTAGCCCTGGGGATTGGCGAGTGAATTCAATCAGTGATCTGTTTCAGACTGTTCCTTTCTCTATAAAATATTGCAACATTTAACTATGGAATTAGGTTTAACAAAGGGAGCTGCAAGATGCATTTAGGGATATATCTTTTTTGCAGATCTTTTCTGATCCAACCCCCTAGCAAGCTTCCCCCAACCTGAAACACACCAAATGCATTGGATTACAAGTTCCATCTTCCCACTGCTTGGCACTGAAAACTGTCTCAGTTTTTCTAAGTAGGCGAGGCTGGGAAAGATCTCCCTCTAGAACTTTGGAAGGTTGCTGCCAGTCACGACTTATAATACTGAACTCAATGGAACAATAATTTGGTCTGTTTGTTACAATGGAATGTGAATTTTATTTCCATCTGTTATCCAATCTATATTAACAAATCATACAAACAGTCCTTCAGGATCTCTTCCCTAAAGCACATATATTTGAATTTACACAGCATGAAGCAAAATGAAGCATTATTAGTGCAGTAGTTTAGTCATCCTGTCTGTTTTTACATGCACTGCTTTTATAGTTTTCCATTTTTGCACCTATGCAGCTGTGTTTTTTAGGGCTGTTAGAGTTCCCTTCTACTGTGCAATTATTAGCATGGCTTGCACCATTTTAGGCAGGAAAGTTATGAAAACTGGGTTTAAAATAGTTTTAAATGGACTTTTAAAGCCATTTAAAAGAAGAAAAATAATCCCCTATATACTCTCCAAACCTGGGGTGGAGGGAAAGAGAAAGACAGAAAAAATCCAGTCCCTATGTACTGTGTGATATAGCCTCATTCATTGCATGTCATTACTTTGCCAATTGCAGGATTTACCTTCCCCAATCATTAAGGGCATCTCCCCAGCCCCCCAAATGTTTCCTACCTCTGGACTAACATCTAGAATGTGTGGAGAGAAAGTTGCAGTGGAGCCACACACACCTGTGTTACAAGCTTCCTGACAGATGCAGGAGTTCAGATACTTGGAGCAGTCTCAAAGGCATCAGAAACTATGATGCTAGGAGATGCATGTTAGTGATGTAGTTGACACCAAAACTATTTTAATAGACTACAGAGAAAAATGTACTATAGGTCAAGCTGGTTTATGAAGTCAAGAAGATTTATTGAAAAAGAACATTCCAACAAGTATAATTACCTCTAATTGTACCCAAATAGTTGAGATGAAAACCCTGCTATGGTTGAGAAATTATTGTCATAAAATATATGAAAGTGGCCATGAGACAATTACAGTCTATTGTTTCAATGGAATAGCTTTGAATTTTCATTTTGCCTGTACATGTAGGCTTATGTCATCAAAATGCAGAATTCATAGCAGTTGTTAAAATGAATCACTCTGCAGACCATCTGGCCAGTAATGAATTATGACAAAGAGCTATGGAAAGCCCAACTATCTCTTAAACCAACTACCTTACAGGATTGTTGCTGTTGGAAAACATTGGAGGAGACAGTACTATGCGCATTACGTTGACTTCTTAGAGGAAATATGGGATATAATTTAATAAATGAACCCTTACCAAAAATATAGTAGTGGCTGATATTGTACGCTAGACAATCTGATTGCTTTAGGATCCCACACTGAACTGACTGATCAAGTTGTTGTTGTTGTTGTTATTATTATTATTATTATTATTATTATTATTATTTTCTTTTGGTGCCTTTGAGTCAGTGATGACTTGTGGCAACTGCCTGGACAAGTCCCTGCAGTTTTCTTGGCAAGATTTTGGAAGTGGTTTGCCATTGCCTGCTTCCTAGGGCTGAGAGAGAGTGACTGGCCCAAGGTCACCCAGCTGGTTTCATGCCTAAGGCAGGACTAGAAATCACAGTCCCCTGGTTTCTAGCCTGCTGCCTTAACCACTACATCAAATACTTGGGGCGCGGTAGCTCAGCGGGTTAAACCGCTGAGCTGTTAGTCTGCCGACCATAAGGTCGGTGGTTCGAATCCGCGTGGCGAGGTGAGCTCTCGTCACTAGCCCCAGCTTCTGCCAACACAGCAATTCGAAAGCTAAGGCAAGTAGATAAATGGGTACCACTTACGTGGGACAATATGCTGGCGTTCCTTTTGGGGGGTCGCCCTCGGACCGAGGAGGAAGATCTGGAGAATCCCGCGGATGGAAGCTGAGGATGGCGGCAGAGGACGGCGGATCCCGATTAACAACTTCCAGGACGTCAGCAGCCGGCTCAGAAGCGAGGCATTCTGGGGCATGTAGTTCCGATGCCTGCGGAAGAAGAGCCGGTTCCCTCAACTCCTCCCTAATCGCGCAGTACATTGTTAATATATATGAGATGTATAATATATAAGAATTGTAATGATTGTAAGCTGCCTAGAGCCCTCCGTCTAGGGAGGGGATAGGCAGGGTATAAATACGTAAATAAATAAAAAATATTATTTACTCAAGGAAATATCTGAAATTTCATGCAATTTCAATGATAGGGTGCTAAAATATCCTAACAATTTTTACTTTTACGTTATATATCCTAAGGTTTTTCAGAGTGAAATCCCTGAAATTCTTACAGTGGTCATTTACATTTACAAATTTTTGTAATTTTATTTAAATTTAGTGATCTGCAGATGCAGATAGGAGCTTGGCAGATTCTTTGGCGCCTGTGTTTGCTATATTGCCTGTTTAAATGAACAGGCTTCAAGCAACATACCACAGATTAAAATATTTAATTATAGAATTTGTATGATATTGAAAGGCTGGGACCTAAGAAAAAAACAAATGGGGAGGATATATATTTTCTTTTTTATATAAGGGGAAGAAGCAATTGTATTAGTGATTTGTATATGTGTTAAGGGAAGGATTTATAGAAATGATGTGATCTTGGTTTGATATGCTGTTGAAAGTTGGAAGTCACCTTTGTATGTTTATCTTTGTTTCAAATATAATAAAAAACTTTACCAAAAAAAAAGAATGCTTAAAAGTTACATGTCGATTACAAATAAGTAACTGCTGAATTATTTGGCTGCACGTTGCTATTTAAGTTTTAATGTTTCAATTAAAAAGGAAGACATAAATCATTGCTTCAGCCTGGGAAGCACGTCTAAGCCTGTAATGATAAACAGAAGAACAGTGAGTTCTTATTTCAGAACAGTGAGTTTTCTGATTTTTTTTAAAAAATACATAATATATATGCAGATGATTCCAGCTGGCCTTTACAAGTTTACTACTTTACTTTTATATAGAATTCTAACTTATGATCACTTTATTACCTGGATACCATCTGTTAGAATTCAGTTATACAAATCAAGTGTAGAAAAGTTAATTAGACAGAGTTGGTGAATTAATTCCTGATTATTTTCTTTAAAAAACAAACACTGGGGGATACTACTGAGAAATGCTTTTATATTTCTTATCTTCCTTTTTTTAGAATCTGACAACTGCATTCATGTATGAGTTTACAATGTTGCTGTTATAAATATCCAGAAGCTATTTTTATTTATTAAATTTTTGCCACCGCCCATCTCCCTCCAAGGGAGGGACTCTGGGCGGTTTACAATATGTGTTCAGAATATACAAGTAAATCCAGCAGTCAACAGTTAGAAAATGCTATTCTTAGATTTCAGTTTAGGACATTTTAAGAAAGAATCTGTTCATACTAGGAACAGAACAATAAAATTGATTTAAATCTGAGCTATTATATCAATTTTCACCACAGCAAAAGTACGTCATGCATACTGATGAAACTGGTTCTGTTACATAACAGATGTTTATTTTTTAATATTCATTAAATGTAATAAAAGTAAGTTTAATGGAAATTACTTTAAAATTCTATGAGATCTGGATACTAATACTTCTCATTTGTGTTATTATCTTGATTTGAAGAATAAAATGTCATGACATAAATAAAATGGAGATTTAATTCCTTATGCTGAGAAAAGAGTTAATTTGGATTGTACTGGGAATATTATTATGGTATTTTAAAAAATGGATCACAGAAATCTGGAGCAAAGCCCCCATGAGAGTTATTATATATTTAAAGTTTATACTAAATAAATAAATAAGCATTGACTGTGGATAAAGTTGCCTGACCCAAGATGTCATAGATATATGTAACTTTCTTCTAATGTAATATTTCTTGGGTAATAAAATAGCAAAAGAGTATTTGCCATTTAAATGCATTTATTCTTTTTATAGGTTTGTTGTTTGTTCTTTTAAAACTGCTTTTATTTGTTAATAGTTTTTTTATAGTAATTTGCTGGGTAAATTATTATAAATTAATTTACTGGGCAAATAAAAATAAGTAAATGAAACTAAAATTAAAATTAAAAAGCTCAAACACTGATCTCAAATGATTACAAGATGGAAATTCTTGGCCTACTATTATTTTGACATGGATACTCAGTTTGGGCTAAATGGGAATGAATGGGAAATTCATAGAACAATTGATAATAGAGGGGATAGTATATGTGGATCAGTACAAAACCATTTTCTATCTTTGCCAATGTAAGTGAACATTATCATAATTTTTGTGTATTTTCAATATATATTTTAAATTTAAAAATGTTATCCAGTTGCCTTTTGGAACTTTTCCTAAAATATGGAGATTTGGGGCTCAACTTTGTTTTTAAGGTTAACTTCACCAATATACCTTATTGAATATAGAAAATGTACCCATTTTTTTTCTTTTATGAAAAGTCTTTCAAATAATGATTTAATATTTATTTATTTATTTGATTTATCCCCGCCCATCTCCCCAAATAGGGGACTCTGGGCAGTTATATAATTTTTATTGTATTTTAATGGTGTTATTGTGGCTGTAAAGCGCCCAGAGTCCCTCCTTGAGGGGGAGATGGGTGGTCATAGAAATTTAATAAATAAATAATAAGAAATAAAATAAATAAATTTACTTAGTGCATCTTTCAAAATATATTTGATGTGTCTGTCTCTCTCTGTCTAGTAGTACTTTTTAAAATATAAGAAACACACACACACACACACACACTTTGTCTGCATCTCCCAACAAATAATCAATTAATCAATCAATCAATCAATCAATCCATCCATCCATGGATTTTTGATCCCAAGAAAGATGATGCTAATAGACTGTTCAGTTCTACCATTCATATCATGGTCCAATCAGTGGACAATGCCAGTTTCTTCCAGTAGAAATCATGGAAATGTCCTTTATGTTTCTAGGAAATAATATACAGTTACTGATCTGATGACTTTTTGAGATTAAATGACAACCTTGTGGGATATTGCTGGCTTAATGGGGTTCCAGGTGCAGAGTAATCCAAACAGAGTGCAGCGTGTAGGGCTAACAATATTTTATTGTAGCATAAGGCAATAATGGATATAATACATTATTGCAAAAGGAAAAAACAACAAAGCATACACAGAGTTCCATCAGCAGATGTGAAGTAAAATCATGGCCCATACAAAGGCCAGGCATAGTTACAGTTCAGTAACAGAGTACATGGCAACAGGACAGATAGAAGTCAAGAAGAAGAGAGAGAGAGTATAGACCCATAGTTCATAGCTGAGATATACACTTGTTTCAGCATTCTGATTGGCTATATGTGGGTCAGGACATTTTCAAACTGACAATGCATTAAACAGTTGTACTTACTATAAATCGCCATGAGATGGCAGTGTTGCACATTGTCTCCCCTCCGGGAAAGCGGTTCCCATGAGATAAGGTATTTTGGACTGATATCACTATGTTTTGGCTAGCGAAGGTCACACACCTGGTGTTTACTGGTGGAATGTTTTGGGAACACTGTATGGAAAAATACTGTCTTTACCAGCTAAAGAATATCACAGTGAAGGAATCCATTCGTATGAATTCTACATAGAATAACTCTAACAGAATAACTCTAACACCCCTTCCGAATGGATTTCGAAACATTTTTTGGGGAGTGAAAACTGTCATTTTGCAAGAACACAGAGACACAAATGATTTTATTCCAAACACATTTGCTCCAGTCCCAATCTTGTAACCATGGTTGCATGTTTTTCAAAAGGCAAAGCTTTTGTGAATATATCTGCCACATTCAGTTCAGAAGGACAATATTCCAATTGGATAAACCCTTCCTGAATTGCATGTCTTACATTCTGAAACTTCACATCGACATACTTTGTGCGGCCTCTCACATTTTCAGATAGAGCAAGTGCAATGCATGATTGTGAGTCTTCATAAACTGTAAACGGTAATTTAATGTTTACTGTGAGATCTTGGAATAGTTGTTTACACCAATGTAGTTCATTTACTGCCTCACTGAGGGCACTATATTCTGCTTCGCTAGTTGAATCTGCGATTGCATTTTGTTTTCTTGCTCGCCAAGCAATATCTGTGTTGGCAAATAGGCAGACAAATCCACTCACAGATTTTCTATCTCCCTCTTCTGCAAAGGAGCTGTCAACATAAATCACAGGCATTTCAGACTTAGTAGTGGACACTTTAAGACAGAGATCTGCTGTGCCTTTGAGATAACGCAGAACTCTTTTTAACCCTTGCCAATCTCGCATAGACAGTTTGGCAACTTTACGACTGAGCACTCCAACTGAGTAAGCTAAGTCAGGACATGTCCACTGTGTTAAATGTAGCAAGCTTCCTACAGCAGAGTGATATAACTCAGGTTGAGGACAAGGTTCCTCACACGTGTCACCCTTTAGGAAATCAAGAGTCATAGGCGTTCTGGTAGGTTTTGCATTTGACATCTCAAGCTGACTTAACAATTGAACAATTTTTCTCTTCTGATTCAGATAAAACTCACCACTCTGAGATCTAGTAACTTCAACACCCAAATAATATTTCAGTTCGCCTAGGTCTTTCAACTGAAAGTACTGTCTTAGCTGTGTGGCAAACTCTTGTACAAGGTGCAAAGAACCAGTTGCTAGGCAAAAATCATCCACATACGTTAGCAGCACTGAATAGCTACTTCCAGAACCTCTTATGTACACACAGGGATCAGCAACTGACTTTTTAAACCCTAGTTCCGTTAAAGCTGAATCTAAGCACTGATGCCAACAACGACCGGCCTGCTTTAACCCATAAAGCACCTTGCGTAGTCTGTACACTTTCTGGGAATTGTCACAAACATAGCCAGGAGCCTGCTTCATGTACACTGTCTCAGGGAGCTCTGCATTCAAATATGCTGTGTCAACATCAAAATGATGGACAACCAGTTCACGCTGTGCAGCCAGAGAAAGTACCATATGTAAAGACTCTGGTCTAGCTGTGGGTGCATATGTGAGATCATAGTTCAAAAACTTCTCTTGTGAAAATCCCTGAGCAACAAGCCTGGCTTTGTACTGCACTGTGTTATCAGGAAGAAGCTTCTTCCTGAATACCCATCTGGAACCTACAGCTTTCTGGGATGGGGGCAATTCAGTGATTTCAAACACCTTTTGACTCACTAATGCCTCAAACTCCTTATCCATTGCTGTGTTCCATTTCTCCTGCTCTTCCACAGGCAGGAGCAACACCTCCTGGAAAGACTGAGGTTCACAGGTAATCTGACACACTCTCACCTGCTGAATCACAAACCTGTCAGGCTTCACACCCTTTGTGGAACGTGCAGACCTACGAGGAATGACCACTGCCTCTTCCTCATCACTGTCCTCTGTCTTTTCACTACCAGATTCCCCCTTCAGGTCCTGAACCTGCTCAGGTGAAATTTCCTCTTCCTTCACCTGAGGGGACCTTCTCACCACACTAGGAGACTGGGAAACAGAAGGCAGCTGAACTGGTTGTTGTCCAGCCATAGGAGCATGGACAGTTGGCTGTACACTAGATTGCAACAACACCTCTGAACTAGCATTCAACCTATCCCAACCAGTAGGGTGCTCAAAATTAGCACTTCTGGAGACTACCACTTGACCATAGCCTGCAGAAAAACGGTAACCCTTAGATCTTGATGAATAACCAACAAACCTTAAGCGCTGTGCTTTTGGCTGGTTCTTCCTTCGCTGAGACTTAGGGATGTGAACATATGCAAAAGTTCCAAAAACACGCAGGTGCTTCAGCGAAGGGTGCTTGCCAAACAAAAGGAAATAAGGAACTTCATTTACAGCTGAATTCCATACCCTGTTGGTTAGATACACTGCAGTCATGGTAGCCTCACCCCAAAAATAGGCTGGCACCTGGGCATCTAACATCAGGCTATTTTTAATGGTATTAACAACACCAATCTTCCTTTCTGCTATTCCATTCTCAGCTGGAACACCAACATTGGCAAGTCTATGGGAGATTCCTTTCCTACAAAGCCAATTCTGGAACTCATGGCTTAGGAACTCTCCACCACGATCAGATTGAAACTGACCTACTTGATAACCATAGTTTCTCTCCAACATTGCAACAAACTCCTTAAAGCGAGCAAAAGCCTCAGCTTTAGATTTGAGCAAATAACAAAACGTAAAGCGAGTATGGTCATCCACCAGAAGAAACATGAAACGTGCCCCTCCTTCACTAGGAGCATTGGGGCTGGCTAGGTCTCCATGAACCAACTGAAAAGGCCTAGTTGACACCCTGTCACTTTTCCTAGCAACAGGCGCACCCTTGATCTTAGATTGTTTGCACACAGTACAATCAAGAAAGTCATCACACTTTTTAGATCCTAGCTCAGGATACACCTTGGCCATTTGGGACAAACTTCCCCACCCGGGATGTCCCAGAACTCTGTGATAGTAGTGGATGCATTTATTATGTGGGGGAACATTGGAAACACAATTTCCTGACACAATCCCCTGTTTAGGAAGCATTTCATACAACTGATTCACTAATCTCCCCCTAGCACATTCAATTCCATCTTTTTCAATAGAACATCCAGTACCCTTGAACACAATAGTATATCCAGACTTCACCAGGGCTGGAACGCTGAGGAGGGAAAAATCAAGTGTAGGAACACACAACACATTTTGCACACTTATCCCCAAACAAGGAATGTATACTTCACCCTGAAAGGACACATCAGCCATGGATCCATCAGCTAGAGCAACCTGTTGGATTTTAGGCTTGCTTTTTGTTAACAACAACTGTTCATTGTTTACAATGATTTGGCTACAAGCCGAGTCCAAGAGCCAAGTCTCTGAAGATCGTTTACTCACAGCCGTGAGCAGAGCAGACACTTGGGTACGTTGTCTAGGCGGTTGTTTCCCCTTCTTTCGCACAAACCTCTTTCCACTGGCACTACCCGCCGGGCGAGGTGGCTGGGAACAGTCTTTCAAGAAGTGTTCTGTCGAGTTGCACTGGTAGCATCTCCTTAAAGCACAGGCAGATTCTGTTCCAGTAGGAAAACGCTGTCTAGAAGCCTCAGGAACAGCAACAGATGGCTTACCCTGCATCCTCTCCAGGTCACGAGCTTGCTGGATTTCTTGCAGCCAATTTGTAAGATAATCCACAGTGACATCTTGGGGCCTCAACGTCTGAGTTGCCTCGATGAGCATGTCAAAGCTATTGTCCAAGCTTGACAATATAATACAAGCTCTCTGGGTATCTGGGACCACAACATCCCGCTCCTCAAGTTTAAGAAACAAAGTCTTGAGTTTATGGAGGTGGGTCATCATGTTTCCACCGGACTGCAGCTTCAGATTGTAAAGCTGACGTGATAGACCAACAATGGCAGCAGAGGTTTGCTTGGAATAAAGGGCTTTGAGAGCCTCCCAACATGAATGTGCAGTGTCTAGATTGCTGATATGCAGTAACTGAGATGATTCCAGTCCCAGAATCAAATTGCCATAAGCACGATCCAAACACAACTGCACTTCTTCAGTAACAGGACCAGCTGGAGGTGGGTCTTTCACATACTTCCACAAACCTTCTTTTAGGAAGAAAGACTTGATCTCACACACCAGGTCCGATAGTTTGTGCCATTCAAACGCTCAAAAGGCAGACTAGTTAGCCTTGTAGCAGCCATGCTGACCACTCAAAGAAAAACACGTTTACTCTAAAATGCAGCCTCAAAAACAAACCCCCTTGTTACAGCCAGATCCAGCGCAGCGAACAGTGCACCATCCAGACTGGGCAACCCATAACCTGTGGGATATTGCTGGCTTAATGGGGTTCCAGGCGCAGAGTAATCCAAACAGAGTGCAGCGTGTAGGGCTAACAATATTTTATTGTAGCATAAGGCAATAATGGATATAGTACATTATTGCAAAAGGAAAAAACAACAAAGCATACACAGAGTTCCATCAGCAGATGTGAAGTAAAATCATGGCCCATACAAAGGCCAGGCATAGTTACAGTTCAGTAACAGAGTACATGGCAACAGGACAGATAGAAGTCAAGAAGAAGAGAGAGAGAGTATAGACCCATAGTTCATAGCTGAGATATACACTTGTTTCAGCATTCTGATTGGCTATATGTGGGTCAGGACATTTTCAAACTGACAATGCATTAAACAGTTGTACTTACTATAAATCGCCATGAGATGGCAGTGTTGCACATTGTCTCCCCTCCGGGAAAGCGGTTCCCATGAGATAAGGTATTTTGGACTGATATCACTATGTTTTGGCTAGCGAAGGTCACACACCTGGTGTTTACTGGTGGAATGTTTTGGGAACACTGTATGGAAAAATACTGTCTTTACCAGCTAAAGAATATCACAGTGAAGGAATCCATTCGTATGAATTCTACATAGAATAACTCTAACAGAATAACTCTAACAAACCTCGCATAGCCAGTGTGAATTTTTGGGATATTCACTTATTTACAACTGGGATTATTTCCAGTTATGTATAAAATAAGAAATGGAATCAATGAGCAAAGGAGGTACACAAGGAATATATAAAATGTTTTGCAACAAATTGGTTATATCTATATCTATATCTATATCATCTATATCTATATCTATATCATCTATATCTATATCTATATCTATATCTATCTATATCTATATATCTATATCTATTTATATCTATTATATCTCTACAGTATATCTATATCTATATTTATATATCTATCTTGGTTAGTTTACACCCCCCCTTTTGCTGAAGTATACTTAAATGGGGAAAACAATAGTGATCTAAGATATTACAAGGAAGTCTTTTATTCTTACCCTTGCTCATGTTACTATAGAAAAGTAGATCTGACTTACATAAACTGGCCAGGCCAGTTTCATTCTGAAATAATTAGGCATAATAAATAGATAGATGATGGATGGATGGATGGATGGATGGATGGATGGATGGATGGATGGATAGATAGATAGATAGATAGATAGATAGATAGATAGATAGACGGACTGTATCTATTACCCAGTCCAGTAAGGCCCTATGTATATAACTAACAACAAAGTCCAAATCCTGTAATTTTTCCTGCAGGCTTATGGCAGCAGTAAAAAAGAATGGTTCTCTAGTAGGCTTAACATATTCTTGATTTCTCTCTTCGTAACAGAAGACATAAAAATTATTTCCCTATAAACTGAAGATGTTATTTCTAAAGAATTTAAAAATGTAATACTGAGAAAAGCAGGAACAGATTGAATATCAGCTATATCTGATATATGATACTGTATATCTGGTTGTAAGCCCTGCAGAGTTGTTTTTAAGATGGGCAGCTATATAAATGTTATAGATAGATAGATAGATAGATAGATAGATAGATAGATAGATAGATAGATAGATAGATAACATATTGTCTTTTAGGCACCTAAATGTTAAGACTTGAAATTATTTCTAGGTAAATGGAAAACAAAAATAGGGACCATTCTGGAATGAGTGATTAGAAACTTTGAAGGTTGTTTGCTGACTAAGAAAAGACATTTTTAAAAATCAACTGAATATTTAATCATGGAAAATATATACATGTGGCTCTTTTCTTACTCTTTTACATGTTAGTGGGTATCTTGCTATCAGATAAAATCAGAAAATCTCATAGCACCTTTTCAGACTAAACAGTTTTATTAAACGGCATAAACTAGTATGAACTGTGGTTTACTTAATCACTTTATCATCTGAAAAGGTACTACCAGACTCCTCCTGACACCACTGTCCTTCTACTATTGCTGTCGAATGCTAATCTTTCTTTCTCAGTTCAATTAAAAATATTTATATTTCTCAATGAACTCTTTTATTGCCCCTGTTCCACAACAATAGCAGGGCATCTACTCTGTTAGAATCTTCTCCAGAGTATCAACTAACCTATGGGGGTGGTGGGGGGCAGGGAAATTTTAGGTATTATCAATAATACAGATCCAATGCATGATTTTTGCCAACTTTCTTAGAAGTGTTACATTAAATAATCACCACTAGGTGGCAGAAAGAAACAAATTACAAATACTGTATGTTCTGCTTACCTTGGGAAATAAACAGGAAGATAACTCCAAGATGTACTGGATGGATCACATCATGTTTTTGTTGCAGTTAACTTTGTGCATCTTTGGAAAGACTGCTACCAATAGCTTAATCCACAGCCTAAGGGAATCATTACACTTGACTTGGTCTGATTCAACGGAAGCCAATGAGACTAAAAAGCATTAACGTAATAGCTGCTTTTTTTACCTGAAGCGGCACTTTAGCTTAGCAGTAACGAGGAATCTCAGCTAGTACTCAGCTGAATATATTTCTCTGTATATTCAACACTGTTTGTCTACACTGGGGACAAACAAGACTTCACATTATCTATTTTTGAATATTTCAGCTATTTCAGACATTACCAAAACAAAAGCACAGGAAAGGGAAAACAGCATTACAATAGCATTCAGGAAAACACTGATTATACAGTGCCCTGTATGCCACAGTAAATTCCATATCAAGCTCATCTCTATATTTGATCAGAAAATGTGCAAAGACTGAGTTCCAAGTTGTATGGGGACATGACTCTATATGTTGTACACATACAAGACTGTTTAATGATAAAGATGCTCTCAGGTCAAACTTGGCTAATAATAATAATAATAATAATAATAATAAATAATAATAATAATAATAATAATAATAATATAAATTTATATGCTGCCTGACTCCCAATGACTCTGGGTGGTTTACAATTGTTAAAACATTTAAAAACAAAGAATGATACAAAAACACAAAAACAACATAAGACAAAAGAACAACAATGCCAAAGAAATAGGCTGACCATACATCCCATTTTGAATGGGACAGTCCCGTTTTTAAAGCATTTTTCAACCATCCCGTCGTTTTCATAAAAATCTCAATTTTGTCCCATTTTTCAAACCCGGCAGAAATGGCGCGGAAGGAGGATCCGAGCCGGAGCATGGACCAGGGTGCAGGGTTTACAGGCGGGAGCCAATCGCGCAGACCGGGTGCGGGGTTTGCAGGCGGGAGCCAATTGCGCAGACCGGGTGCGGGGTTTGCAGGCGGGAGCCAATCGCGTGGACCGGGGGGCAGGGACCCCTGTCTTTTTCATGAATACGGAATATTACATAAGACCCCGTCCTGTTTTACCATCCTGAAATATGGTCACCCTACAAAGAAAGCAAACATGGATGCTAGATCATGATCAATTAGCAGATCTCTGAGTAACTTGCAAGAGGTATGTACTCCTAATGGTTTAATAATAGCCACAAGCAAAAAGGTTTTCTCTTACCTTAACAAAGAAAGCTTGGCTGAAAATCAGGTGTGACTGTATGAATGGATTAAGAGCACAGTTCTGGTAATGAAAATGAGTTTTGTGGTCAAGCATCTGCTCACCTTGGACTTTAAGGCTAACTGCCTCTGGCTCTACTTTATGCATTTCAGGTTAAGAAAACCCCCAGCTTCATTAAGCCCATTCGCAGTTGTTCTAATGAAGTGTCATGCTTAAAGTGAAGCAGTTTAACTTCTCAGAGAATGACTTTTTGCCATGCGTGAAAAGTGAGTTACCTAAAAGTAAGATAGAAATCTGCAGAAAGCAGTTACCTGTAAGTGTGTCTATGAAGGTTCTCAGTCATCCAGGTGGAATTGTCTGTAGCTTGAATCATGTCAACTGGATTTCTATTTTCTCAGTGGAAACGTTTCGCTCCTTATCCAAGGAGCTTCTTCAGTCTGAGCAAAGTTAGTAAGGGAATCCTATCCCTTACTAACTTTGCTCAGACTGAAGAAGCTCCTTGGATAAGGAGCGAAACGTTTCCACTGAGAAAATAGAAATCCAGTTGACATGATTCAAGCTACAGACAGTTACCTGTAACTCAATACTTTATCTTTGTTCTGTCTTTTTCTAAGCACTGTTTCATTTAGTTGGACTCTGCTATGCAAATAGGGCATGAGTTTGAATTCCCATTTATGGCTGTGCAAAGATAACCTTGCTATTAAAAAAGGGAGGGAGAAACTAAAAAGTGCTATTTTTTTCCCTCAAGTCATTGTTAACTCATGGCAACTTCCTGGACTACTCCCTGCAGTTTTCTTAGCAAGGTTTTTCAGAAGTGGTTTGCCATTGCCTGCTTCCTAGGGCTGAGAGAGAGTGACTGGCCCAAGGTCACCCAGCTGGCTTTGTGCCTAAGGCAGGACTAGAACTCACAGTCTCCCAGTTTCTAGCCTGGCACCTTAACCACTACACCAGACGGGCTCAAAAAGTGCTAATAAAATGATTAATAAAATGATAACATGCCCAGTGTCTGCCTGTTTCTGTTGCTGTCCCTTTTTTCTCTGCTCAGTGCCAGTACAACTAACTAGAATTTGATTTCCATTGATGTCATTGCAGAAACAAAAGAAAGAAGTGAGCATAAGTGAGCAATTAGTAGAATTGAATAGTCTGAAATACACAGGATCATTAGATCATTTTGACCCAAGTCTTTGTTTTAATTGGAGCTAATGAGAACAAAAGTGGTTTCTGGGGTTTTATTGGAGTTAGTAGGGACGATGTTCAGCATAATGGATTGTATGTGATTTGGGTACCCTATGGCTCATAAAAACAAACTTTCCAGATCTAGAATTTCACATTCTGAAACTTGCCCATCAGTAATTGCCTGGTTCAGATTATTCTGACTCATTCCCTCCATCTGGCACCTGAAAAGCCAACAGTTAAACATTTTCATTTGCTAGAGAGCAGTGAAGTGCTGTAATTAGCTTCATCTGGCACTCAAACAGTTGCATGCAGTTGGTCATCTATGGCTTAGTGAACTTTTTTTCCCCTAGCAATTTGGGCTTTGGCAACTTCCATAATTATTGTGTGTTTTGAAACATCATCACAATCAGTTTGAGACTTCAAAAGCCTGAATCAGCCAATTTATTTTGAGCTATGATTCATGAGAGCGGAAGAAGACTATCTGCAGGTTGGAAACAAATGGTTTAGAAGGGGAGAAAAACAGAAAAAAACAGAAAATCTGTACATGTTTGTATGCAAAGTGCTTTACAAATCCTAAACTTTTTAGTAATCTCTTTGGTCTTGTATTAAAACACAACAACTGTTAAACTCAAAAAGGGAATTCAAATGATTGGAGTATTGATATTTTATTATAGGTTTGCCTGACATGTTACAGAAGTTATACTAATGTTAATCATTACCGTTAATGTTCAGCTTTGAATATTGTTGCTTATGCAATCAGAACACTACATACATTTACAAGCTGCTGGTATCAGCCTATCTGCAGACATACAAAAGTATAGAGAAGTATTTTTCGGGAAAAAGATCCTAGGGAATGGGAGAAATGTCAAAAATGCAGGAAGAATAAAATGAAGTCATGTGATAATTTCATCATTTGATTCATAGAATCAAAATGTTTGAGCTGGAGGAGAAAGCCTTATAGGTCATCTACTCCACTCCTCTGCTTAGTCCAAGAATCTACTAAACCACACCCAACAAATGGCCATCTAACAAAAAGCAATTATTTCTCTGCCCTTATCACATCCACAGGTTGCTGTCCAGCAGCCCTTTTTTACTGTGACTCATTGCTTACTAGGAATGGAAGAGCCAGCGGATTATTTAGTGGACTGCTGGAAAAAATATTCCAAGTTCCGGCAGATAAAGTCATTCGGATTTGCTTGGAGTTGGACTCTCACTGGGCAAGTCCTGTCAAGGTGATGGAAACACAGTCTTGCCCATTTATCTGGAATGAGTTTGACCTGTAACTCCTGAGGATGTGGACAGGATCCTCAGCCTGATAAACCCCTCCACAATTGTTTTAGATCCATGAAAGCCGGCTGGGTGACCTTGGGCCAGTCACTCTCTCTGAGCCCAACTCACCTCACAGGGTTGTTGTTGTGGGGAAAATAGGAGGAGGAAGGAGTATTAGGTATGTTCGCCACCTTGAGTTATTTATAAAAATAATAAAGGCGGGATAAAAATTAATTAATTAATTAATTAATTAAATTAATTAATTTTTAGCTGATTCCTTTTCTGTTTTTCTCAAGCAACCATTGAGGTCTTTCAAATAGATGGGAGGGAGCTTGCATTTTTTCCCTACCACTCATCATCCCTCAAAGGCACGGCCATCATGATATTACAAAGCAAATAATATTTGCCAGAGATTGGAAAGAGCTTAACCCCTCCAGCTGAACCTTCAAAACTCAACATGCAAGATGAAGAGGATGCCCATTTTGGTTCTTTCAGACTTGCTGCCTTAGATAACATTCAACTCTCAAAATATTATTGCCGATATACTTTCCTTTCCTTTTTGGAATATCGCCTAGGTAATATAATTTAAAAGGCTTCAACATCACTTGTAGCTGATGCAACTTTGCCTGTCTGGCCAGTAGATACTCTGGTGGTTGCAGATTACCACACATTAATGACAGTGCCAGACAATTTGCATCATTAAGACAGGAAGCACCTGCATCTCTGCCTTTTATAAATAGTGTTGTCTATTTTCCAAGAAAAGACTCCAGGCTAACTAATTTGGGTTTGTGGGATGAATTTCTGAAAAGCACTATCAGACTTACATTAATATTTTATGTTGGAGAGATTTATATCAAAGTATAAAGTCTGTGAACACTCCATACAGATCAGCAGAATATTAACAACATGGAATTTCCCCATAGCTTTTAACATTACACACACACACACACACACATTAAAAGTGTTATTTTGATCAACAGGCAGTCTGGGGTGCAGTTCATAAACCATCCTGAAAAATAAGCTTCACATATATATTTTCAAAGTTGTATTGATCATAATCTGGACTCAGGGGTCCTTCAAACACCATTCATAGTTATACTTCTCAGAAGCAAGTTTTTTCTTGCTTAAGTAAAATTTTGGGCTGCAGGCCTAAACATACATGAGAATGTATGAATGTATACGCATGAAGATACATGCCCAGTCTCCAACCTTTCATACATTCTCCAACCTTCCATTTTTCAGGAAGACTATTGAGTCAGGCAAAAGCTGCAGATGATCCTGGAGGAAACAAATTATCTGAACCTGTTTCAGCTAGTTTTAGGCCAGAGTGTAGTATGGAGACACCATTGGTCATGCTTGTTGATGACCTTTGGCAGGTCGGTGTGGGGACAGTGCATCCATCCTAGAGCTCCTTGATCTCTCCCAGTGGCTTTTGATAACATTGATCACAGTAACCTTCTGGACTGGCTGTTGGAATTGGTGGTGGTGGGGGCACTGTGTTATGGTGGTTCTTCTCCTTTCTGTGGTCAATTCCAGTCAGTGTTGATGGGGGAGGGAGATTGAGCATGTGGCCCCTTGTTTGTGGGATAATTATTGCCCCTTCTATTTAAGATCTACATGAAGCTGTTGGGTAAGGTCATTCATTGGTTTGGGATCTAGTATTATCAGTATGTGAATGATACCTGGCATATGGATAATAACTTGGATGACCCTGGGCCTTCCAAGTGATAATGTCAATAACCTGACCCAGTGTTTATGTGGATCTGGATAGGGAGAAACAGGCTCAAGCTCAATCCTGACAAGACAGAGTGGCTGTGGATATTGGGGATCCCTAGTCCCAGGGAATTTCTGTCTCAAGCCCCAGATAGGATAAGATTTCCCCATTCAAGACTAGTGCAAAATCTGGGGACTGTCTTGGATTCATAGCTACGGCTCAAAGAGCAGGTGGCAGATATGGCCAAGAGGGCTTTTGCACAGCTTCATCTAGTGTACCAGTTGCACCCATTCCTAAATCAATAGGCTTTTCACATGGTCACTCATGCCCTAGTGATCTCTTGAATGGACTACTAAAACATAATATACATGGGGCTGCCCTTGAAGAGTACTTAAAAATTACAGTTGGTCCAGAATGTGGTAGCATGGGAATTAATGTCATGCCATGGCAGCTCCATGTGATACTACTGCTCTGCCAGCTGCACTGGTTGCCAGTTGGCTTCTTGGTACAATTCAATGTACTGGTTACCACCCGTAAAGCCTTTCATGGCATAGGTTATTTGAGAGACTGCCTATTTTTGATAGTATCTCTCCATCTGGTAAGATTGGGCAGAGTGGGTGCATTCCAGGTTCCTTTGATCAAATAATACCACTATCAGGAACTAGGAAGTGTGTCTCCTCTGTACCTGTCCTTTGGAACACTATCCTCCAGGGATCCGTATGGCCCCATCTTGATGATATTCAAAAAGTAACTGAAGTCCTGGCTATTCTTCCAGGCCTTGGTGTTGGGTGATTGTTGAACCCCTACAGTATTCTATTTTTAGTTATGTATGTTTTTTCTTCTGGACATACATGATGTGTACTCCTATTGTTCCTGATTTTAAAGTGTAGGCCCTCCAGGGTCATTTGGAGTTTGGTGGCCTCTAATTTGTATAACTAACTAAATAAAATATATTGAACATGAATAATACTGTTTTAAGACTGGTCAATAACAATTTTGTCACATGGATTGTAATGAGTGTTCTTTTTCACACTGAATTCAAAAGTGAAATCAGATTTTTTTCTATCAGGCTTAGTTTACCTGTGAGCTCATCTTCATTTTCCTGTTCAATTAGTGACATTACAGTGTTATATTTTAACTATAGTAGCATATCTGTAACAATAATTGAGCAAAATCTAGTTGAAATTATTTATGCTAGAAAACAACAATAACAAGAAGGAATAACAGCTAGCAGTTGAGTCATGTTTGGACATGTCTGTACATGAGCCCAGGCCTCACAGTGTAAACAGTTTAAATGTATGTTCTCTGAATACAAGTTAAATATTAGATGGATTGTAATAGTGTTATGCTTATCTACATATGTTGTCATCCCATGAAACTGTGTTAATCCTGATACTTTCTGCTACAGTGTGTGGTGAGTTAACATTTAAATCTCAGAAGCAAAGCTTTATCCCACTTGTCAAAAAATGCTGTGAACTTTATTTTGGTTATAAAATGGGTGATTAAGATAAGAATTGGGTCCCTCACATTTGCTGTGTGATATGTGTTAGATTTCTAATAGGATGATTAAAGGATTCATGACATAAGCTGTTTGCCATTCTTGTGGCTTGCAAGGAGCCAGAAGACCGTTCAGTATATTGATACAGTATTGTTATTTTTCCCTAACAAGCAGAATGATGATACATTTAGCAAATTTTTACAGTGTTTAAAGTTTGTTGTAAAGATGCTTGTTTACTTATGGTGGGTCTTGGCCATGAGCACAATGTAAATGAGTGGTGCTTGTTCACTGACTCCTTGAAAGTTAGCTTGAAAGCTGCCCTTTATAATGAAAATAAATTATCATCTAAAGTGTTAGCACATGCTGCTAACATGAAAGAGAATATGAAACTACTTTTGGAAAAGATACAGTATAAAAAATATAAATGGAATATCTGTGGAGAACTGAAGTTTATCATACTTCTTCTCTGCGTCCAGCTTGGATATACAAAGTACTGTTATTTTTTGTGTGAGTGGGCAGTAGGAAGAGGAAAAACCATTACATTTATAAAGAATGCCCAAAATGTACCTCATTTGTTCTAGGAAGAAGAATGTGGTAAACAGTCCGCTTGTGGACCTTGAAAATATTTTCCTTCTTCCTTTGCACTTCAAACTTGGACTTATGAAAAACTTTGTGATGGATTAAATAAGAAATGGATTCATGTACTAAATGAATAAATTTCCCAGGATTAATGATGCTAAAATTAAGGAAGGTATTTTTGTAGGTCCTCAGATAAGATAATTGATGAGAGATGACGAATTTAATGAACAGTTAAGTTGAAGAAGTTGTATGGCAATCTTTCTAAAGTGTCTACAAAACCCTTTTGGGAAATCGTAAAGCAGGAAACTATTGTGAAATAGTGAGTGATCTCCTGATGTCGTACCAAGCTATGGGATGTAACATGCCATTGAAAATTCATTTCTTGGACTTGGACTTTCCCTGACAAACTGATCAGCATGGTGAATGATTTTACCAAGACAGTTCAAACATGGAAAAGTGATAAGTAGAGTCCCAGTATGGTTGCTGACTACTGCTGAATCCTTAGGAAACATGTTTATGAGGTGAAATTCAGCAGAAAATCAAACAATGCTTCTTTTTAGGTAGCACTTTTGTTCTTTAAATTAACTTGTAAATATAGGCTATTATCAAAGTAAAATTATATGTCACTTAACTGTACTGCCTGATAGAGAGCTTCTGAAAACATATTTGAATTCAGCATAAACGATATTATAAGATTAACCAGTTTTTGTTTGTATGATACATGCAAAAAGATTTTTTGTTCCCCAATGTAGTCTGTAGTTTAGTGTTTAGTGCAAATGATCAGTCAGATTCTGTATGGAATTCACTTTTAGGAGGGGAAAGACAACACTGAGAAATATATTAGAATGTTATGGATAAAGATATTTTGAAGGAAGGCATCTCAGAATCTTGATTAATGGATTTCTGCACACAAGATCACAGAGCAGTCATTCATGCCGAGAGGAATCCAAATAGGTATACAGTATTTCTTTTATAGTTAATTAAAAACCATCTGATAACTAGAGATATTCAAGTGTAAAAGATTTCTTGGTTAAGGGCTATAGTCTCTTAAGTTTAACAAAAGTGTGAGGCAAGCAAATATTGGTCTGGTGTACAGACAGATGCTTTGATGTATTTGGGGATTATTTAATTGATTTATTTATTTGCAGGGCTTATAGGATGCTCCAATCAGCCATACAATTCCCCAATGCAGAACTGGAATAAAGACAATACAAATCAAAAATAAAATTTATAAACAAATTTTGCATTATAATACCACAAATAATAGCATAAAACCAGTAGACATAGTCAGAAGAATAACAACAATTCCTCCTCAGGATTTTTTTTACTAATTTCCTGATGGCAAGGAGAGGGATGTTCAAATGTTAAGGTGGATATATTCCATAGAAGAGGGGTGGCAACTGAAAAGGCATACTTCTGTGTCCCCTGAAGATTGCAGTCTCAAATCAAGGTGACATGTAAAGAACCCACCTTACTAGAACTTATTGGATGGGTAGACGTTCCTGGGAGAAAGCCCTGAACCATGTATGGCTTTAAAGTTGATAACTAGCACTCTGAATTGCACATGTAAGCCAACTGGTAGACAGTGCAGTTCTTGTAGTAGGTATGCCATGAGGTGCAGCCATAATTACTCAAGCCACCACATTCTGGACCAGTTTTTGCTTCTGAAGTCTCATAGAAGGCAGCCCATGTAGTCCAAAAAGAGGTGACTAAGGCATGAGTGACAGTAACACTAGAGAATTCCTACAACTCCTAGGGGCTCCTTCTGCCTATCCCTACTCAGTAGAGTCTGGATCACTTTAAAGAGGGCCTCTGGTGGAAAACTGTGGATACAGTACGGGCAGAGAAATAGTGATATTTCACTGGTGTAGGCCTGCATACAAGCTATTACTTGTGCTTGGTCAGAATCACCCTTCATCTTATAGCATAGTGTTCTAATTCAGGGAATGAAGCATCTTTTGGATTGCTTCATTCTCTGAAGCTCCTTGAAAAACCACAGGACCATCCAAGGTCCAAGGTTCAGTGAATCAGGAGAGACCATTCAGGAGCAATTTGGACTAAGTCTGATGCTTCCTCCCTGTTCCAAAAAGTAGAAGTCTTGATGGAACTGCCCACCATCACCTTGGGAAAGAGATTTCATATAAAAGTGCCAAAATACTGCATTGGATTTGGGGAATTTGGGGGAGAGAGGAGGTGCCAGGACATTACATGATGGTACCCAGAGTGTGATTAGGTTGCTAATCCCTAACCTAGGTGAATAAAGATATGCACATTGATTGATTGATTGATTGATTGATTATGTGCAATCAAGTTGACTCTTAGATTTTCTCCATGACAGTCTGTTCCTAACCTAGTCTTCCAACAGAACACTGATTGCCATCGCAACTGAGTCCATCCACCAATATACATGATACTCCTTACCTTTTTCCCAAGCTATCGTCTACTGGATCTGGGATATGAAATGAATTTCTTTTGGACTGCATCTAGGCAGTGGAGATACTAAAACAAGTAGCCCTTTCTAATTTTCTCTCTCTCCCTATCTAGTAATCTGCTAGAAGTGGACCAGAATACTTTTGCCAGAAGTTCGAAATCATCAGCTTCTCAATTTGGCCAGAAGACTAGGCTGAAGAGCAGTGACATCCATGGATGGGGGCAGGGAACTCCTCCTCCTCCTCCTCATCATCATCATCATCACACTATTGCTATTATTATATAAACCAGTTTGAATATTAATGAGTCTACTGTAAATGAGAACTACTAAATGGAAAGAGAAAGTTACATATTTCCAGGTTGGGAAAGACATATTACCTGATCTATCAAATTTATTCTTAATCTTTGCCATCTAATATCGCTGTATCCGATGTAGAACAGCCAGATTGGGAAACAGCTTTGTCCCCCAGGCTATTGGATTCTTGAATGCTTAAATAAGTTCTTTTAGGTGAAATGCTGGATGTATAAAGAATGTATATTTTATAGTAACTATGGATATTGTTTTTTATTAGTAGTATTTTAGTGTTTGATTGAAATTGTGAGCCAACTGCAATGAAATTTCATTCTATTGTGCACTTGGTGTATAGTGGGATGACAATAAAGTTGTTGTTGTTGTTGTTGTTGTTGTTGTTGTTATTATTATTATTATTATTATTATTATTATTATTTCTATGACACCAGATGTAAGACATTAAATCAGCATGCTGATTTCCTCTTTATTTATGCCATTAAACTATGAAAAAAAGCCTACACAAAGTACTGATGATTCTATCCCTATATGAAATCCTTATAAAATGTTAACCCACTTCTAAGAAGATTCCTATGTAAGTTTGTTCAGTGTTGCAATTTCATATCATTGTCCTTGCTATTGCCACCTCTAGTTTGAAAGAATGCTTTTGATTTTCTGTGGTTTGGGTAACTAAATATCATTGAATTTCCCTTGGATGACTATATTTAGGAAAGCAGAAAGCTTTTGTCTTTCCTGATTGCTGTCTTCTGATCTCTCCTCTTTTCTACTTGTCCACGCAACATACTTACAATATAAATGAAACACAGTCTGATCTATTATAATAACAATTCCACAATAATTCAGATGACTAAATATAATTCCTTGTACATCAAGGAATAAGTACACTTTTACTAATGTGATCTACAATCTGGAGGTCTAAGGCAGAAGTGCACGGTGAGCTATTAGCTAATAACATGCAAAACTGGTGTTCTGAAAGAACCTGAAGACCTTGCTCTCCACCCAGGTCTTTGGTGAAGAAGACTGAAGCCTCCTTTTAACCTAGGTTTCTTTTCTTTTGTCTCCATCTGGTTTGTTATCCTGCCATCTCTACCCTTCTTTTGTTTCTTGTCATTTTTCTTGCCTCCCCCCCCCCCCCATGTTTTAAATCATTTGTAAACCTCCCAGAGTTGCTGGGAGTTGGGTGGTATTTACATTAAAAAATAATAAAAAATAAATAAAATAAAATAATAAATAAAATAAAATAAAATAAAATAAAATAAAATAAAATAAAATAAAATAAAATAAAATAAAATAAAATAAAATAAAATAATGAAATGAAATGAAATGAAATAAAATAAAATAATAAATAATAAATAATAAATAAAATAAAATAAAATAAAATAAAATAATAAAATAAAATATAAAATAAAATAAATAATAAAATAATAAAATAATAAAATAATAAAATAATGGGGAAGAGAGCTTTTAGAGTTTTAAATGATGAGAAAATAAGTATCTCAAACTTGGATATGTTTCAGTTAAAGGAACTGCCTTTATTAAAATTAATACAGTTATTATAGTATCTAACTATAATGTCAGAGATCATAATCATATCACATGATCCTATTCCTAACCTCCAAATTCCTATCTGGAGTGGATCTAAATATCGCCAGGATTTTGGAAATAACTTATTGTTTAACTTCTGATGAACAAATAGGATGGATTACTCTAAAAACACGGTGAAGCAAAATGAAATAAAAAGAATGGAGCTTTGGAATAAAGCACTTTATCAAATAAATAACATGTCAGACCTTATAATTTATTGACTGTTTGTAAAGAATATTAAGAGCATCAGATAGCTGAATATTACTCCTATCAACAGAAAGATTTCTTACAAATGTGATCTTGCACCTCTTTCATTAACCTTAGACTCCTTCACTAGCCATCTGAAACATAAATGTCATTTTAATGCATTTTTCTTTTCAACACAGCTAAAATTTCATAGCTAAGACTTTTTTCCATTTCATAATGTCACTTGCTATTGCCTAAACTTACGTTTTTACTAATAAATATCATATGATTTTAAGACAAGTTATTCTCATTTTAAGCATAGTACTGATTTCCTAAAGTAATTACTGATTTTCTTTTTTCTTTTTTTGTTATCTCTTTGGGCAAGGAAAACATTGATAGAAAGATACATGCACACACATTGTATGCCAAGCATAACACACTCTCATAGCAAATTACAAATTATAAAACTTATTAAATCCACACATCATGTTCTTTTCTTGTTCATCCCTCTGAGATCAAATGATACTGCCAGATACAATTGTGAAAGTTTTACATCTGTCTATGAAGCTCTGAAGAGGAAAGTAAAGGATTTTGAGACTTACATGATGCTTCTTCTGCAAAAATTTAGGAGCTCAAAGATGGAAGAATAGACAATGTAATAAATGATAAAACTTCAGTTTTACTTAAGATGTATATTACTCTGTCAGCCATTTCTAACTTTCAATTTCCTCATGACCACACTGTTTACATTAGTTAATGTTCTATGACTAACATCATTAACAAATTGGACTCAGCAAGTAAAAGAAATAGAACCACACACACAGAAGCAGACCAATTCTAAAATAGTTTCAAAGCTTGGTGAAAAATCCTGATTAAAATGCTAGGCATAGGAAAAGCCTTCCTTTTCCATTTGGCAATTAACTACTTCTAAATAGAATTTGCTCATCCTCTTAAGGACAAAACTACATATTTTGGTGGTCTGACAGTCAGGTGCAAGGATCAAGGCACATAGGCAGTTAGAAAATAATCCAAACTCCTTGGAGTTCCTGTAATCTTGCACATATGCATTTTGGTGACAACATATATAAGAGACAGAATGTTAGTAGGCAGTGTGGAGAGTGCTGGAAAATGTGGGCAGTTTTAGCTTTGATAGTCATATTTCCAAAAGTGGGTGGGAAAAACACTAATTTTGATTAAACTCTTGAATAAATAGAGTTTTAATATGATCATTCTCTCTGTATTTAATAATTTCCCTGGTTGTCACATTAATTATTACAGTTTGACAGTAAGTTCTAAAGGAGCTCATGAGACATCTGGAGAAATGCATAGGGTCTGGAGGGGACTCAGCTTAAGTACCCTTACTCTTGAGTAAGTGGATGAATATTCTAGTATAGAAGGCTTTAGCAGTTTGTCCTTGTTGGGGTTTTTAAACCCAGGAATTTACAGTTAGATAAATTATACCAGAGAGGCTTGATATCTAGGTGAGAGGGGAATTACTCTGCAAGTCACCCAATTAGCAGCCATTGTTGTAGTGATGATGTGTCAGTGTGTGACTCATACAACAGGTGCTAAGAGTTTAGTTGGGTGTGGTGGATAATGAGAGTGACCTATAAGGTGATTGGTCAGTTTGTATATATAAGCAGAAGAATCAAGGAATTCTTTATTCCCATTTTACCTCTTGTATGCTGTATCATTGGTGTATCATTTGTTACCTGTGTGGACGTGATCTGTAAATACGTATGTATATAAAGTAAATAGGATATTTTATATAATCTCTGTTTGGAGTCTATTTACAACATAGTACGTGGATCACTGGTGTCAAGGAAGAAGGACCAGGCCGCTCCACGCTCGCACTTTGACAGTCCTGAACCATTATTTAATCAAGTCAGCGATTTTATGCCCATAGTTAATATTGCCAAAGAGAGATCAGTGAAAGTAAATGGATCCATTTTAGTAGTGTTAGCAATTTAAACAAATAATATATAGCATCTAGCTTCATCTTTAAGGATTTATGTAATTACTTTTTTAGATTTTTCCATTAAATCCATTTAATATATATCAATTCCTGTTCAAATTAATGGAATACTGTAAAAGTCAGATGCTAAAGTGAGGGCTAGTATAAATTTTGTAATATAGTGTGTGTGTGTATACACACACACACACGTATGTATGTATGTATGTATAATTTATGAATTAGTGGATTAAGTGCTCAGATGGACCGAAATGCAAGATTTGGCAGGAATACTTGGATGAACATCAAAATTGTTTGGTGTTAATTAAACGTTTCACTGAAGTATGTTTCAATCATCTAAGCAGGTTATAGTGAGAACAATAAGGCAAAGTTTTGTCTTCTTTCTTTTTTGAAGTCATGAGTAATTGATCAATACTAAGTTGAATAAAACTGTATATGAAGCTAGATTGGTACATGAACATACAACTGGAATTTAATTATGATCCATAAAATGTTTGCTATTACTCACAAATGTCTTAAAATGAAGCATCTGGGAGAATATATACTGTAGAGATATCAACAGTACAACCTATGAAAAGGATAACACTCCCATACATCAAAAATATCTCAGAAACAACTAACCAACTGCTACAACCACATGGCATCATAGTAGCACACAAACCAACTAAAGCCCTCCAAAACATCTTAAGCAAACCAAAAGACGCAGTAGCCCAAGAAATAAAAACAGGGATAATCCAGAACATACAATGCAAGGACTGAAACAGCCACTATGTAGGACAGACAAGCAGAATACTAGCAGATCGCATCCATGAACACCAACTAGCTGTCAGAAGACATGTTGAAAGCTCCTTAATCCCACAACACATGGACAGACTCAATCACACCTTAGACTAAGCAAAATCCAAAAATGCTAGAGAATTCCTGGAAGCTTGGCATTCAGACAAATCAGCCATCAACAGACACATAGAGATAAACCACATTTACACACCATTCAAAAGAGGCAATAAAAAACCTAGGAAGGAAACAAAAAGACTACAATACATCCCCTCCAGCAGCCTACATTCAGAAAACAGGGATCAGCACCAGATAAACAATCAGGCAGAAAACAATACTCTAATCAAGGAACCACCAAGGAGGAAACTACACCTCCACCAAAACTGGCAGGGCAAGCTACTGCATATATACAGGGAGCAAATCCCATACTCACTCACACTGATGAAGTTACCTACTTGGGTAATGAAACATCTGCAAGCAAATAACCAAGCTCAGAGAGCACCAAGAACTCCAAAGCAGTTTATATTGACGATGCAATTCAAGCTGGTTTCTGAAATGGAGATTGTGGATTGCATTTATTAGGGGATCAACAGAGGTAGCCTGACTCCATTCGTCTTGGTCTCTGAGTTGTTTTTGAAATAACAACATTGCATCCTTCTGAATTGTCTGGGAAACTGGGGAATAGGAGGCTTTCAGTACTCATGTTCCTGTCCCTGAGACATTTTGTTGGAAATATTCTCCTTGAAAGGAGCATGTGGTTTCTATTATATGGTTACGCTCCCATTTTTAAAACACTGTGGCAATGGCCAAAAGATCTTTTATCAGCTTTATTTATATGACAGCTGCACCTATTCTTGGAAAAAGACAACCTTAAAATTGTGGTGGATGTGATGATAATCTCCATATGCAAGTACCGTAATGCACTCTATTTGCAGACTGCCTTTGTTTTGGCTCTAGAAACTCCAATTAATACAGAATTCAGCAGCTCAGTTGATCTCTGGAAGAACTCAAAGATACCATTTTACCCGTCCTGAAAATATTGCACTTGCTGCCTATTTGTTTCTGAACAGGATATACAATCTCGTATTTGGTTATCTTTTTTATATATGACTCCTTCCCCTCCTCACAGAGGTCATCTGAAGAGGTTCACCAGCAGACACCACAGACTTACATAACAGTGCCTCAGAATCTGTAGCTGCTCCAGGTCTTCAGAATTCCACTCTTTCCTGGCTTGAAGGGATTGATCTCTCTGCTGGCTTTTAAAGATGCTTTAACACATATCTTTCTGAACAGGATTTTAACTGCTGATTATCTGAATTTTAATTTGAATATTTTTGGTTTTAACACTGTTTTTATTGATAAATTGGTGCTATAAAAATATAATAAGAATGAATTAACAATACTGCCATGGCAATAGTTGCAGTAATTGAGTAGTATCAGAAAACAATTCTGCTCCAGCAAGTTGGGGCACCCAAATTCCACCAATTAAGGCTCTCTAAACATTGCAGGCAGTCTATCCTCTGAGAGTGGTGGGGCTTTCTTGAACAGTATGGGTATGCTTCAGAGAACTCTAGTAAATATGAAGAAATGGCAAATCTTGAATAACTAGCCTTATGTTGACCATAAGACGACCATAATTCTGTGTCACACAGTGGCCACCAGATATACTCAGGAACCTCACAAACATGGACAAGATGATGACTTTCCTGGCAGCTGGTATTTCAGGTACATTTCCTGTGGTTTAGGATGTAGTATTCAGCCATCAAAACTAGTATCCTAAATCTGTCTAGTCTCCTTTCAAATCTATCTAAACTGGTGGCTATCACGGTAGTTGATCATAACACATTTCATAATTTAGCCATGCTAAACTTGGGAAAAAAGTATCTCCTTTTATCTGCTCTGAATTTATTTTCAATTGATGACCCTGAATGATAAGGGAGAAATAAAATCTCTGCACCCACCCTTTTCATAGCATGCTTAGTTTTATCCATATATTATCTCTCTCCTTTATTTGAATTTATTTTAAGTTTAAAAATCCCAATTGCTATCCCTTTCTTTGTAGGGTAGTTGTACTTTGTTTTTCCTTTTCTACTCTTTCTAAAGCCTTACAATATCCTTTCTAAGGCCTGGGAATCAAAAGTGTACATAATTCCAAGTTTGGTCTTACCTTAGATTTATATAAGGGCATTGCTATATTGGCTGTATTCTTTTCAATTCCCACAGAGCCTTGTGTGATCTTAAGAGCTTTCTGCTCTCGTAAATTCACCATTGGATACAACCAAGTGTTGTAGCTATTGATCAATATAGCTTTCTCAGAGCTAGAGTCATTCAAACCAAAATAATATCTCAGCATGAGGATAATATATACAGTAAGAAAAAAATTCTTCCCTCATCAATCCACTTGAGCTCCAAGATGCTCAGGAGTGAGTCAAGATTTAGGCATCTACATATAATCCAGCCACTATTATTTGGAATTAGCCACTCTCTACTTGTGGACATGAATTCCTTTCTGTGTGGATTCAAGAATATGAGTGTGAGGCTATTGGTATGCATGGGATGGTGCAAATGCCAGCCAGAAGTAAATGATTCCATTTAAAATAATCTAGCAGCTGTCTTCTTATTGATTTAATGTTTACTGACTTCCTGTTTCCTTCCTGCCTGTAGTTATTATCTACTGCTGTGCCATTGGTAAGCAATCCTCTTTACACAATACCTTTTTGGGGATTTTGTAAGGCATCATTACAATTAAGAGCCTTTCTTTCAAATAGGGATGGAGGAATAGATTGAAAACACAAAGATTTAGAAAATATATCCCCCCCCAAGTTTGGAAATGATGCATTATTTAAAAGTGGAACAAACCTTCATGGAGAAGTTTGGGTTGAGTGGTAATAAACTTGCCTTGGCATCAGTTACCAACCAGGGCTATCCACAATTACATTCTCTTCTTTATCCTTTCCCAAATGTAACAGGGGATAAGAAAGCTGGCAGAAGGTTTGGCTGGAGCAGTCAAGAGCCCAACACAGGGATTTATAGCTTTGAATTCCTCCAGGATGAGTGGATTAATCCAGAAAGAATGAAAATCTCATACTAATATAAGCAGCCCCAGAAATAGAGCTTCTGTGTGTGTATGAAGGCTTCCATGCTGCTTAAAAATATTGGTAAATGAAAAATGGGCCCTTTGGTGTCCCCATCCTTTTCCACTAATAGCATGAAATGTTTAGTTGGTGTACAGACAAATCATCATTTATGAAGTATCTCAGTAAATTTGGTTTAGCATGATCATACACAGTGGCTATGGATGCCTAAACATCCATTATGAATCCATTATACTTTTTAATACTTTCTTTCAAAAATGGATTTTGAGACCAGGCCTCTGATGAATGTATGCTAAGAGCTAAGAAGATTCATGCTGGATCAGGCCAATGGTCCATCTTGTCCTAAATTTTATGTCACACAGGCCAAACCAGTACTTTTAGGATGCTTTCAAGCATGGACAGAATGGCAACTGCTGCTTTTCATTGTTGCTTCCTGGCAGTTGATATTTAAGGTATGCTGCTTGAGATTTAGGATGTAATAAATAGCTACTGTATGAAGAGTAGTAATAATTGATATCCTGATCTTCAAAGAATTAGCCTAGTTTATTTTATAAAAATGATCTAAATTGGTGGCCATCATCCTATTGAATAGCAGGGAAATCCAAAGTTTAGCTACGTGCTGTGCGAAGACGTTTCTTTTATCAATCTTGAATCTTCTTGCATTTAATCAATGACTCCAAATCATGAGAGCGGGTGACAAAATGTCTCTCCATATTATTTATGCCTCATTTTTAATTTCTTCTCCACCTTCCTTTGTGGCTTAAAAATCCAATTGCTAAAAACCCATTCAAAAAGAACTGATTAAATGTGACTAAAAAGGAAAGGGTTAGAATTAGGACAATCTATCTTGATGTTTTTGCTATGCTTCACCATTTGGGAAATCAGAGAGGTCTATCAAAATACTCTTCAAAATGTGAAGTAGCAACTATCTTATATGAAATTTCCTAGCCTTATGCATCTCATATGCAAATCTATCAAGGGAAGAGGCTGAATTAGGTATATAGAAAGTGTAGCTGGGTTAGAGCAGCGTGTCAACTGCCTGGACTCATTCGGAAGCCCTTAGCTACGTACATAAAGACACCTGCTAGATAAGCATCAGACCCTGCTAATTTTCTTAACTTTATTTATCCTCAGCAGACTGTGTGGACATATAACCATGCAAAATGTGCTACATCGTACTGAATAATGTACTATATACAGTATATGGGGACAAATATATGGGAACAAAATTAACTTTTGGGGTAATTTCTATTCAGACTGAGATGGACTGGAAAGGAGAAATCACATACACGTTTTCCTCAGTATTTCAGCAGCCTGCTTATAATAGGTAGATTCAGCAGGAGAGTGTCACATAAAGGAAACATTTAATACATTACCCAAATCATATTGTCTTTATAATTTTCAAACTGGAGCTGTGATTGCCAGGAGATAGCAAAATAGCTGGTCAAATGATTTATCTATAGATACTGGTAGGTTTACTATAAACTTTCTCAAGGACATCTAGTTACTCCAATATATATTTTATTCACAAACTGTTATAAAATAAATTATGAGCTGTTTCTACTTGCACATTCATAATGATGGATCATTTTTCTTCTTAAATTTGAGCACAATGCATTTATTTGCTTTCAGATCTACTGATACCATTTCTTAGAACAAAGAGCTTTAGACTCCTGGCTGCTCTGGCTAACATTATTAATAAAAAGGAACCAAGCCAACAATAAATCTGTCAAACCCCCAACTTAAAACATTTGAAGGATACAAGAGCTACTGTTACTTAAATGTCAGTTTAAATGTTAAGAGATTATGGATTAGCATTTGTGAATTCAATTAGGGCTTTCTTGCATTTTGACATACTATAGGGTACATTTATTTGCATGTTCAGAGCATGGCAGCCAAATTGAAAAAAAATCATCATCATTATCATCAGTTATAAAATTATTCCCATTCATTAGTTATAGCAATTTCTGCTTTGATCTTTGGCTTTTTTTGGGGGAAGGGGGGGTTCAGGGGCGGGATTTTTTAAAGAAGACTTTTCTAAACATATTATACTTATCCAATATATGCATTTTCTTTTGTTTTTCATCCAAAATTGGGGAGAAATCTTGTTGCAGTTCTTTGTAGTTTATTCACTGAAATTCAGAATCATTATGAAAAATTCCTCACACTACAAAAAAGGGTTCAAAGATCACATGTGGCCCATGGATTAACCACTCCTATTCTAAAGTACCCTGCATAATCATGAATGACATAATCCTAAGAAACACAAGTACAGACATAAAATGGTTATTGGAAAAAAGAAAAATTATATGATCTCCTTAAGTTCAACAAATTCTGTACACCTCAGTCTTGCCATAAGCCATGGGAATATTAATGGTAGAATGCTATGTTAACCACAGTGGAAAACAGCAACAGCAAGAAGATATGATTGTAATATGCCTAACTTTACAGTACATACATTAAATATACTGGTGATGACATACTGGAAATCAGGAAAAACAAGGTATACAATGTGAAAAGTTTAGCTTCCTGAAACCCAGAGGGAAGGACAGTTATTTGTCCAAATTTTCTGTTTGTGATGTGTGTCCACTGGTAACTATGCAGAAAAGACAACTGAAGTGATTAAACTCCTCTATAACATTGGGTTAAAATGTTTGGAACTTTTTATTTAAGAGGAAAAGATAGAAATAAGGTGAACAGTGGTGTATAAAATTATTCATGAGGTGGAGAAAATGGCAATAATAAAATTTGAAAACAAAAATAGTATAAAATGATAAAAGTGGACCATATGCTGCCAATATCACAATTGAGATGCATCTAGAAAATCAGTGTCTGAAGCTATGAGGCCTACTGTCTGGATCACCTTTCCCACAAATGGAACATTTGAGACAGACTTATAGTTGGATAGGTTAACCTATCCCCAGTAAAGAGAAGTTTTCTTTAGTGATGGACTTATACTGTAACAGGACAACCAACTAGACTGGCGCCAACTGGTGAAGTCAAAGTTGAGATGGGTTTGATCATCTTGTTCTATAAGAACAATGCATATTTTTCATAGCATGCTACAAATTGTTCAGCTCCAACATTTTGAAGAAGGAGATACTGTTCACCCTAGAATTATCCAATGAAACTGAATTGAAAGATTTGGAATATAAAGGGAACTACCTCTTCTCTTTATATAAAGTTGTCAGAGGGAGCGCGCGGAGATGGAGCGGCCTGCCTCTCTCCTAGGCACCAGTGATCCACGTACTATGCAGTAAATAGACTCCAAACAGAAGTTATATCAAATATCCTATTTACTTTATATACATACGTATTTACAGATCACTTCCACAAGTAACAAATGATACACCATCAACGATACAGCTTTCACGAGGTAAAATGGGAATAAATGAAATACAGAATATCTCTGCTTATATAGTCAAACTGACCAATCACATTATAGGTCAATCTCATTATTCACCACACCCAACCTAACTCTAAGCACCTGTTGAATGAGTCACACATGACACATCATTCCTACAACAATGGCTGCTAATTGGGTGACTGTGCAGAATATTTCACCTTTTACCTAGAAATCAAGCCTCTCTGTATAATTTATATCTAGAAGTAAATTCCTGGGTTTATCAAACCCCAACACCCCTTCAATTTACAATAGATATTACATTCAAATTGTACAGAATAGAAGACATACACATTTGAGATACACACATCCTATGTCTATCTATGCTTAGAGGCTTTGTCATCACATCTGCTACATTACACTCAGATATAGACAATATTGCAAATCAATACAATACAATACACTTCCAATTATTGACTGATCACATGAAGTTTGTTCATCATTTCCAGTCTCTGATTTAACAAAATCTGTTGTCATCAGGGTTGAAACTCCTTTACACTGTTCCATATTGTTCTCTCTTAGCAGTGCTTCAATTTTCTTCCGCTGCTCTAGAACATAACCCCCATCAACCTTCTGAATACCCATTCCTAGGTAATTCTTAATTTCTCCCAGATCTTTGACATCAAAGTGCTGTTTCAGATTTTCAGTAAATTCAATTACCCTGCTTTGATCTTTCGCTATAAGACACAAATCGTCTACAAAAATCAAAAGCAAAATCTGTTCATCATTTTCACATTGCTTTGCATACAGACATGAGTCAGCTATACTACACTTGAATCCCATTCTATGTAATTCCTTATCTAACCTAAGATTCCAGCAACGTGCCGACTGCTTGAGTCCATACAATGCTTTCTGCAACTTGTATACCCTTCCTGCAATCTTTGATTCATAACCTGGGGCTTCAATCATATAGATCTCTTCATTCAAATCAGCATGCAAATATGCTGTTGTGATATCATAATGCTGTACTACACAATTCCCAGCTGCTGCCATTGCTAAGGCAAACCTAAATGTCTCCCCTCTTAGCGTTGGTGCAAAAACTTCATCATAAGTCTGATTCTTTATCTGGGAAAATCCTTGTGCTACCAACCTAGCCTTATACTGAATATCACCATTCACTAAGGTTTTCTTCTTATACACCCATCTACAGCCTACTGCTCTATGCCCCTCAGGCAGCCTAGTAGATTTGAAAACCTTATGAGAATTAATGGCTTTCATTTCCACATCCATAGCAGCTTTCCATCTACTCTGCTCGTGTTGTGGCAACTCCAATACGTCCTTGTAACTACAAGGTTCATAATCAATAAAACACACTTTTACATCACCTGGTGTATAACACTGAGGTGGTATGCCCTTGTTAACTCTCTCAGATCTACGCAACACTGTAGCATCCTGCATCATTGGCACACTAGGAGTTAATTCCTCTTCCTTCTTAATCACATCAGTGGCCTCACTCCGCTCTGAAAACTCAAAACTTCTCTGACTAGGAAGATAAACCTCACTACTCCCGTGTAATCTCTGCCAATTGCTGTGCTCACTAAAACTTGCTGATCTAGAAATAACAACTTTCCTGCCATCAGTGAACCTATATCCCTTGGTCCCTGGCTCATACCCCACAAACGTCAGCTTCTGTGCTTTTGCCTGTCCCTTCCTACGTACCTCCTTATGCACGTGAACATAGGCAGTGCACCCAAACACCTTCAAATGAGCTAATGGTGGCTTCTTGCCATATAACATATAATATGGAGTTTGGTTTACAGATACACTCCATAACCTGTTAGTTAAATAATTAGCAGTTAATATTGCCTCTCCCCAGTATCCTCTTGATAACCCTGAGTCAGCAATGAGTGAATCCTTCACTGTCTGCAATGCCAAATTCCTACGTTCAGCCACGCCATTCTCAGCTGAACTATGTGGGTTAGTTCTCCTATGCACAATGCCCCTTCTACAGAGCCATTGCTGAAAACTCCCACTCAGAAACTCTGTACCCCGGTCAGTTTGTAAACTACACACCTTTGTGCTATACCTTCGTTCCACAAACTGCACCCAGTTCCTAAACTTTTCAAATGTTTGACTTTTAGCTTTCAATAGGTAAAAGAACCCAAATCTAGTGTAATCATCTACAATGACTAAAACATATTTAGCACCCCCTATTGTAGCTGGTAATGGACCAATTAAGTCAGCGTGAACTAATTCAAAATATTTATGTGACTTCCTATCACTGAATTTGCTCACAGGAAACACCTTTGACTTTGCAACCTTACAAGCTGTGCAATCCAAATACACTTGGCACTTTTTCAATTCCATTCCAGAACTTGCTTCTGACATCTTTTCAATCACTTTGAAACTCGGATGCCCAAGCCTTCTGTGCCACAGGTGCGCTCATGAATCATGTGTTGGCTTATTAATCGTAGCTACACCATGATGGCTGCTGCTTGTCCTGGCTTGTACAATTTCATATAAATTGTTCTGCAAAATACCTTTGCCACAAACATTGTTATCTTTCATAACAATACATTTGTTATTTCCAAACTGTACAGTATAACCCTGTTTATCCAATTGTGACACACTAATTATATTGTACTCCAGTTCAGGTACACACAACATTGATAATTCAATATTTAACCCTGGTACATATACAAATCCCTTACCAGTGACAGATGCAATGCTTCCATTAGCTAGAGTAACATGATCTTTATCAGCCTGCCTAAAACTCTTAAACATCTGTCTGTTACTCCCTATATGCTGACAAGCCCCACTGTCAATTAAAAATGGTCCCTTTAAATCTTGTTCTACACTTGAACTAATTAAAGACAGATGTGCAGCTTCTCCCGGCTTGGAAATTTTCAGCTTGGCCTTCGGCTTCCGTTTCTTATCACAATGTTTCAACAAATGCCTTTGCGACCCACAGTTAAAACATTTTCGTACATACAAAACATCCTCAGAATATTCCTTAACAGAAACACTGTTCTGCTTAGCACTAATTACATTAGAACACTGCTGCCTTCTTTGCTCTTCTTCCAGTAATCTACCAGATAAGTAATTTATGGTTAAATCATTCTCAGATAACGAACCAAAGCTAATTGCCAAAGTATCCCACGTTTCATTTAGAGAACTGAGAATTATATACACTTTGTTAGCTTCTGTAAATAGCATATCTCTCTGAGCCAACTCCTGGAACAACCCTGTCATATAATGCAGGTGATCCCTTATATTATCAGATACCCCTAATCTAGCGTGATAAAGTTTTCTTGTTAGTAAAACTTTACATAACGGTGAGCTTCTTAGATAAACATTCTTTAAAGCTTCCCAACACTTATAGGCTAACTGACAGTCTCTAACATAACACAATTGGCTATCTTCCAGACATAAAATTATGCTTGCCAATGCTCTATCGTCCTTTAGAGCAACTTCTTCATCTTCCAGGTCTGGTTCAGGGCAAAGTACACTCCTCCAAAGCCCTTCACGCCGAAGATACATTTCCATTTTATATGCCCATGACGAATAATTACTGTCATTCAGTCTCTCCAGAGGAAATCCTCCCCCGACTGCCGGCAACATCTTCGCTGTGCTCATCTGTCTTCAGCCCCTTCTGGGCAGACACCGATGATTAAAGAGACAGACCTTATCAGAATGTTCTCCAGCTGCAAAACAAGCTTAGGAGAGAAAAAAAACACACACGCAGGCACGGAACCTGTTAAAGCTCCAAATCACTCCAAATAGCCACACGACTCCTGGATAGGCTTCCAAAACTTCCAGCTCACAGACCGCACACGATCCACCGATCCACAGCCAGTGCAAAGCCTTCCGTCGTCATGGCGTCTCTGCCGCCTCTGGGCCCATAACCCTGTCAGAGGGAGCGCGCGGAGATGGAGCGGCCTGCCTCTCTCCTAGGCACCAGTGATCCACGTACTATGCAGTAAATAGACTCCAAACAAAAGTTATATCAAATATCCTATTTACTTTATATACATACATATTTACAGATCACTTCCACAAGTAACAAATGATACACCATCAACGATACAGCTTTCACGAGGTAAAATGGGAATAAATGAAATACAGAATATCTCTGCTTATATAGTCAAACTGACCAATCACATTATAGGTCAATCTCGTTATTCACCACACCCAACCTAACTCTAAGCACCTGTTGAATGAGTCACACATGACACATCATTCCTACAACAATGGCTGCTAATTGGGTGACTGTGCAGAATATTTCACTTTTTACCTAGAAATCAAGCCTCTCTGTATAATTTATATCTAGAAGTAAATTCCTGGGTTTATCAAACCCCAACAAAAGTATAGCATTTACTTTTAGAGATGTAGCAAAGGCTATCGACTTGGACAGCTTTAAATAGTGACAACTTTTAAGATCTTCCACCTTTGCATGTCTAACTGAGACTCTGAATAGAGCATGTAGTACATCAGAGAAAGATACCTTGTAGATCATGGGTGTCCAACCTTTTGGCTTCCCTGGGCCACATTGAGTGAAGAGGAATTGTCTTGGACCACACACAAAATATATAATATAGTTAATGTATATAAGTAATAAAACTTCATTAATTTTTAAATATTTTTTATTATAAAATTTAAAAAAAGAGGGCAACATAAAACTAGTGAAATATTTGACCTTGTTTTTTTGAAGCTAATGCATAAATGTCTGGTTCAATGAAAGTGGTTGCAATTCTCAGTGAGTTCTCAAGGTGCTCATCACCTTTTACCCATTGGCGACTGCTGCTAATGGCATGTTTTTCTGCCGGAGCAGCTGGCGGCCTCCCCTTCCTGCTTGGCATCTCGGCTCTGCTCTGAGCGGCAGCCTCCGCCAATCTTCACCTACTAACTACAGATGCATTAATGGCAGAGCGGCGGACTCCACTTGGCTTGCAAGTCAAGTTGCAAAACTGACTTTGGCGGCTGCTCACAAACTGGTGGAAGGCCGCTGCCTGCCTGCATGGGAAGCTGAGAGGAGAAGCGGATGCTCTATGCAGGCGATGTAACTACCCTGAGCTTTGTTACTGTCTCAAATGTACTGGGATTGTCTATTTTTGGTGTGGGCCTGGCTGCAAAACAGAAGAAAGAGAGAACAACAACCAAAAAAATCACAAAATAATGTTAAAAGTTTACAATTTTTTGGGGCCACATTACTAGCTATTCAGGGCTGCATGTGGCCCATGGGCTGCAGGTTGGACATGCCTGTTGTAGATATTAGCATTCAAGTTCCTACCTAGCAACTTAATTTGACTGTAAGGACCACATAACTACATTCATCTATGTCACTGATACTGATTTGAAGCATGAGTGCTGGAGGTCAAATAAAAAATAAAAGTTTCTCTGTAGTTATTTCACCTTTCTACTGTCTGCCCATCTCACATACTAAATTACTCTCATGAATAAATAGATTTCTTTATGACTTGTGGATCCAGGGTGAATTAGCCCAATTGTTCTGGTAGCAATGCTTATCTCTCTCTAAAATCTTACAGCAAAATATAGAAGCAGCTAAGCAAAAGGACAATTTACTTTCCTCCAGTCTCTAACCAATATAGTTTAGACATTAACCATCTTATAATATCTTAATAGGAAGCCAAATGTTGCTAGAAAATAATTTATATCTGAAATTAATGGATTATGTCTCTGCTATTGCACTATTAATCAAGAAAACTTGCTGCAAAAAATAAACAACAATTAATATATAATCAAGATGTAGAGTTAGGATTTTTCACATACAAGTTAGGATGCCAGGGGATAATGTGCGACAAATTAAGATAAATTTAAAAGGACAAGGAATCCCAGTTAAAAATCTATGTAGCAGTTAACTGTTAGCTCAGAAGACATTAACTTGGATGAGTTCCTTAATCAATGCTACAGACTACTTCATGACAGGCATGACTTCAATATTTTCCCTACCTTTCTGTATCAGAAGATGAAGAACTACAATTGATAAAATGCCATCACTGAAGGAGGAAAAAAAACCAGAGCTATCACATCACTCACTGACTCTGGGTAAAGTTTATTCAGTTGAAAGTATATGGTCCTAGTTTACCTAGTTTATCTGAAAATTAGGCCTATAGACTTATGGAAGCCCACAAACTTTAACACTTGGCTAAAGGTAGTAATTAGAGCAGGGTTTCTCAGCATGGCTGGCTGGGGAATTCTAGGAATTGAAGTCCGCACATCTTAAAGTTGCCAAGGTTGAGAAACCCTGAATTAGAGAATGAGTAATTCCTATAATTCCTATAATTTGTCATTGTTTCATAGAAATGCCTTGATGGATAGATTTTCAATGAATATTTTAAAATCTTGCACAATGTTTAATAGTCATTAAATATAGCAAATTATACAGAAAAATAACTGTATACAGTTTCAACAGGCAGGATATAAAATACTGAAGTACATATGCATATAATATGTGAACAACTGCCTTCCTATTTCTATGAACATGTATAAGTTTTCAGGAAGTCATCCCCCCCACCACCCATGATAGGGTGTCTGTCGTGGCTGAGCAAAGAACGACGCTGAGCCCCAGAGATAAGTTCTAGACCTTCATTCTCTACCTTACACAGAATCTTACCAAACTAAGCCACCAGAACAGTTCACTGGGAAAAAAACCCAAGCACGCTAAGGTGGGCCCGGCCTGATTCTCTTGGATGGCTGCCCAAGGTCTTCCGTGCTATGAAAGTGCTTCTCACCCTGGAAAGCGCCCCCTCCTTCTTGTCCTGCAATCTCCATAACACTACTTTCTCCTTCAGAGAGACATTCCATCACAGTGTCAGCCCTTCGAGGTAGACCAGATTGGAAACGAAAGTTATGAATGCTAATACTACTTTTATTATGAGATTACAGTAACAGAATCATGCAACTCTGAATGTACCTCCCCCCTCCCTCGCTTTATCTTCAAGAGAACCAGGGAGGGTCAAGCCTGAGACACTTTATCAAATTACATTTCTGTCTTGGATTCACATTTCTTTTATCTGACCATTGTCTTGGTTGCAGCTCTTCCTCCTGCTCCTCAAGGTTATTCCTAAATCCCATTATACAGGGTGAGTTGCCCTGATGGACTTTTGATGATGCAATGGTCTCATTTTTTCCCCCTGTGGACCAAAATCAGGCTCAGTGTTACACAGAAACCAAGAAGCTTTGCCTGTCCTCTGGCTGTAATCATATAAAAGGGCAGAAGCATTCAATAGTGGACAAGGAACTTATTGGACATTCCTAGAGTTGTTTTTGTATGATGTTGACTGGCAATACTGTGTGCATCAAGGAGAAGAAATATGCAGTTGGAGGCAGAGCAAGAGCAAGGAGGACCTGAGAGGGTGACCTGCTGAGAGAACTAGCTGGTGGAAAGGCATGTGGTTTTTGGAGTACAGATCAGATGTCAGCAAGCACAGTTTAACAAAGGTGCTAGAATCCCAGAAGCCCAGAAAGGAGTTGCTTTCCCCTCTCCTGTTTTCCTCCTTAGGAGAGAAGGAAGCCAAATGTGAAAGCCCAGAAAGAGAGGGATGTGGACTTGCTTTACAAATAGTTACAAAGGAGAACTTTGCTTAAGCATCACTGAAGCTAAGTTAACTTAAAAGCTTTGCATAGCCCTAGAATAAGTAAAACAATCAGAATCCAAAATATAGGGGGGAGGTGTATAATACCCTTTAACCTTTTAGAGAAATAACTTTTATGACTAATAACATGCTGGTGAAATTGACTAGAAATTATTTTCCCTGAAGAGTGATGGCACAATTGGATTTAAATAATGTGAATGTTGCTTAGTAAATGAGATACTTTAGCACATTCTTAATACCAATTAAGATTCTGTCAAAGAAACTCCAGAGGCCAATCTTTTTCCATTTATAGGCTTTCTATTAAACATTAGAATGAAAAAATTCATCCTCAGTGTTAAAGAAATGTGTACACCTCCTACCCCATATAGGTAAAGGTAAAGGTTTTCCCCTGCACAGTCGTGTCCAACTCTAGGGGGTGGTGCTCATCTCCGTTTCTTAGCCGAAGAGCCAGCACTGTCCGAAGATGCTTCCGTGGTCATGTGGCTGTCATGATTTGCACAGAATGCTGTTACCATCCCACCGAAGTGGTACCTATTTATCTACTTGCATTTGCATGCTTTCGAATTGCTAGGTTGGCAAGAGCTGGGGCGAGTGCGGGAGCTCACTCCATCACGTGGCGCTCGGGTCTCGAACAGCTGACCTTCCAATTGACAAACCTGGCGTCTTAACCACTGAGCCATCGCCTACGCCATATAGAAGGAGTTATTTTTGACATATCACTTTTTCATTTATTTATTATACTTTCAAAATATTTAACTGCAGCTAGGGACATATACAGGTTAAACCATTTCTAGTTAATGAAAAAGTAAAAGTAAATATAACCTTTATTCTTGATGCAACTTCCTATCTTGATTAAGACTAGGTAGTCCTCGCTTAGTGACCACAATTGGGACTCCATTGCTAAGTCCCATAGTTGCTAAGCAGAAAATCACATGACCGTGACAGGCTTGCGACTTCACTTCCTCTTTGGTTGTTAAGCAAACCATCAGGTGACTGCAACTTATGATTTATTTCTGCCTTCTCTATTAACTCTGCTTCTCACAAGCTAGTTGCAAAGTGCCTGAATGGCGATCACGTGACTGTGGGATGCTGCAATGGTCGTACATGTGAGGATTGGTCACAAAGTTATTTTCTTTTACACTGTTGTAACTTTAAATGGTCACTAAACAAAGCAGTTGGTAAGTGAGGACTAACTGTATCAAAAACATGGTGGAAATTACAGCTGTTCAAAGATTGCAAACGTTTCAGAAGTGTGAATGAACGAGGAACAGTATTGTGGGTTACAGTGCTTAGCTCTGAACATTCATGTGATTTTGTAGTTGCAGGAGTGATGATATGATAACACTTAGCATTTATGCTGCCCCTTCCAAGTTTTTCAAAGCACCTTGCCTATATTGACTTAGCAATTCTTAGAGAAGCCCTGTAATTTAATTCATTATTTTTAGGCATCTAGTATTTCATAAGAAGAATCGTGTTGGATCAAATCAAAGGCCTTTCTATCCCAGATATGGTTTCTAATAATTAACCAAATGCCTGTGAAAAATTCCCAAATAGAACATGAAGGGAACAGCTGAGCACTTCTGAAAGTTGTATAAAATCAGGACTTAATAGCAGTATTGTTCATAGGTTGTCAACATCTCTTTCTGTATCTCTGGTGGGGTCATGACAGAGAAGGCATAATATGGAATGCATACCATGCTCATCCATTTCCAGTTATATTTTCTGTGGTGGAAAGGCAAGCCTATCTCACAGGCCAGATTTAAAAAATAATTCTCTCTCCTTCTCCTTTTCCCTCCCTCTCTCCCTCCCCCCCCAATACAATACAAAGCACACACACAAACAAATGTGCTGATGGAATGCATTAGATTTTCTCTGCATATGAATAGTAGTCCTGATCTATGTATCTTCCTCTCTTTACTGGCTGTTGCCTAAATCTCCCAGTATCTTATTTTCTTCTGCCATTTCCAGTTTTTTTTCTTTCCTTCTCAGCTTATACGACTGTTAATGTACACGAGACTTGATTTTTTCCACAGTAAGTGTCCCATCTTCCTTTTTCTGCCTTTTTCTGCTCCACTTCAGCATGGTTTCATATAGTTGTTATGAGTTGGAAACTAAATTGATAATTTTTCATTAAAACAACATATTAAATGAAATTCTCACTTATCTATACAGTTTTATTTTTTGTGGTCCCCCCCCCTTGTTTGACTTGGTAAAACAAATCTGAAGTTCTTTCCATCCGTTTATAAATTAATTTGTGATTTGTATTCTTCTTAAAGATGATCTCGATTCAAAAGAATTCTTACTCATCTGACCCAGATCAAATCAAGGACCAGGTTGCCTTGCTTAGGCATTTCTTTCAAGAATCTCATAAACCAAAAGGCATTTAAGCATTCCATTAAATCTGTTAGTGGTCTATCACTGAATTTTGGATAATTTTTAAAGGTTCATATTACCATTTTATTTAATGTTAAAACCAGCATTTTTCCCCTTTCCAAATGAATTCTATGATCTTGGGTAGGCATTTGAAGAGAATTTTCTTCTATCTCCAGCTTTACATAGAAAGCTGTTCCTGCCCTGGCAAGTGATTGCAACTAATGCATTTTGAGTACCTAGTCTGGTGGAAAATCATTGATATATATTATATGAATTAGTGTTATGATGAATCCTACCCCATTTTCATAAATTTCTTTGTTCCTTGTAGAAGAGGCCCTTCCCCCCCTGCTCATTTCACAGAGTTGAATAATTTCTTTACAAATTTGCAGTGGAGGGGGCAGGAAGGATCGTGCTTATGTTATTAAATGTGTGAGGTGGTTGAGAAGTCTTTCTCTCTCTTTTCTATTAAAATACCTTGTACAAAACAAAACAAAACAAAACAAAACAAAACAAAACAAAACAAAACAAAACAAAACAAAACATATAGTATTAATATGACCATTCCCCCAAAATGAAATTTTCCTGCAGTTTGGTATCTAAGAGCTAGGACAAGAGCATCTAGTCAGAGTATCTGTACAGGTAAAAAATATCTTGCATGTACAAAATTGTAATACATCTAAACCAAGGAGAACTCTATTGAGTTTTGCTTTGGATCACTTAAACCATCTTGGCAGTCCCATTCATTCAAACTATTTTGGGTGGATGCCATTGTAGTTTTTGGGGCCTGACTGAGTGCCACAAAGGTACGGCAGTAATTAAATGGTGACATTGGGGAGCAGAATTTTCAACCCCTTTGCTCTCCCTTTTTGGTGTCATTTTTTAAAAATATAAAATAGATGGGTGTCATCATTGCAAGCATCAGCTTCTAAGTCTGAAGAGAAAATCATGCTGTAAAACTGGAAGAAATTTTATTTTGGAGTTAAAAACACAACATTGGGGTCTGCTATCAGCAGAACAACACATGGTGCCATCTTGAGTAGCTAGATTAAGGGGAATGATATTAAAGGCAAAACTGAAGTACTTTGGCTACATAATGAGAAGACAGGATACCCTGGAGAAGATGCTGATGCTAGGGAAAGTGGAAGGCAAAAGGAAGAGGGGCCGACCAAGGGCAAGATGGATGGATGATATTCTGGAGGTGACGGACTTGACCGTGGGGGAGCTGGGGATGGTGACGGCCGACAGGAAGCTCTGGTGTGGTGTGGGCTGGTCCATGAAGTCACGAAGAGTCAGAAGCAACTGAACGAATAAACAACAAATACTGCACTTGTATTTTGTAAGCTAGTCTGAGTTATTAAAGGAATGTATAGTATGTAATTTTCCTAAATAAAATTTTAAAAATGAAAAGAAATAAGTAGTAAAATGTATGGATAACACATCCTGTGTGGTAACAGTGGTAGTAAATAAAAGAAGTGTTCACATGTCAAGGTAAAACCATGATTACAAATGGAGAGTTTTATCAGTTCAGGCTGATAAACCAATTAACCTACCTTGGTGAAGATATCTCACAACTGTTATTCACCCACGGGGAAATATCAAATTACTGCAATGTGTTTTATGGGGGCTACCTTTGAAAACAGTCTGGAAACATCACTGGCTGACACAAACATGTTCTGCTAATGTGTTGCCATATGAAGCACTTTCTGAGCCCAGTTCCAAGTAATGCTATGTCTGCCTATTTATTCCTATTTTATTTGCCGCATTTGTGAAGTTGGGGAGGCAAATTAAAGAGGGAAAACATATATACAAGTAGCTTTTAGAATTTCTTGGAAAATTGGAGATATTACCAACAGGATCTGTCTTTCAATTTAAGAACTTATGCTCTTTCCATCTTTTTTTCCCTAATCACTGAATCATATAACAGGCACATGATCATACAATGTTATCAGCAGGTTACCATCCTCTTGCTATTGATGTTTACTTCACATATTATATTATATGCTTCCTGTGATTCATCACTTTGTATTTCATATTATTAATTACCTGTATATTGTCCTATCATGATAAAAATCTATCCAAGTGTTAGTAAGAGTTGACAACAACTTTATGGCACATAATCAATCTTGCCCATGGAACTATAGCTACTGGGTCATATAAAAGGGGAATAAATACATAGCTAAGATACACATTTTTCAAGGCTCCTTTTGTTCATTTCTGTTTTTCCTTTGTATTCTTTATGTCCACCTTGTTTGAACAATGCACTCAGCCCAAGAAATCTAATTAGTTATTATGATAGTTATTTAGACTACAGTATATGCCTAAGGAACTGTAGATTTTGGTAATAAAATAACCTATTCTTAGGCTGACCATATGTCCCGTTTTGAATGGGACAGTCCCGTTTTTTAGCATTTTTCAACCATCCCATCGTTTTGATAAAAATCTCAATTTTGTTTGCAGGCGGGAGCCAATCGTGCAGACTGGGGGGCGGGGTTTGCAGGTGGGAGCAAATCGCGCAGACCGGGGGTGGTGTTTGCAGGTGGGAGCCAATCACGAAGACCGGGAGGCAGGGACCCCTGTCTTTTTCATGAATATGGAATATTACATAAGACCCCATCCCGTTTTGCCATCCCTATGTCCCGTTTTTGTCTCAAGGAAGTATGGTCAGCCTATTATTCCTATAAGATCATAGAACTTTTCAGAGCCATTGAAATGCACCAAGATATTTTAGGTAACTCATGTTTTATTCTGCCTCTGGCCTATTCCACTGAACTTTAGTCATTAGAACTAACAAGTAGATTAGGTGCCTAGTATCAGCTCTCATCATGCTATATTTAGAAGTTTCAAGCTCCACAAATGTTCATGAAAAATGAAGTTTTATAATTGTCCTGGTGGGTAAGAGGAGGTAACCATAGAGAACCTGAGGCTATTCACCAGTGTACTATATTTAGAAACTAAGAACAGGTGGGGGGGGGGAGTGAATGCTTTCCAATACATGAAAGATGAAGGCATGGTACACAAGTAACAGCAAAGAAAAATTAGAGTAAATTGTGCATCAGTAAATTTTAGGGGAAAGCAAAAGAAATTAAATGCATGAGCAGAATGTGATACAAACTGCAATTACAGGAAAAGTACAACTGTGTCCATAAACCACAAGATGAGACATCTGTTTCATGCAAAGATTACAATGTTTAAACATAGCTATTATCACCCTGCTTATTTAACTTATATGCAGAGTACATCATGAGAAATGCCAGGCTGGATGAATCACAAGCTGGAGTTAAGATTGCCGGGAGAAATATCAACAACCTCAGATATGCAGACGATACCACCCTAATGGCAGAAAGTGAAGAGGAACTAAAGAGCCTCTTGATGAGGGTGAAAGAGGGAGTGCAAAAGCTGGCTTGAAACTCAACATTAAAAAAACTCAGATCATGGCATCTGGTCCCATCACCTCCTGGCAAATAGAAGGGGAAGAAATAGAAGTGACAGATTTTATTTTCTTGGGCTCCAAGATCACCACAGACAGCCATGAAATTAAAAGACGCTTGCTCCTTGGGAGGAAAGCTATGGCAAACCTAGACAGCAAAATAAAAAGCAGAGACATCACCTTGCCGACAAAGGTCTGTATAATTAAAGCTATGGTTTTCCCAGTAGTAATGTATGTCTGTGGGAGTTAGACCATAAGGAAGGCTGAGCGCTGGATACCTGGAGGGTATCAGATTGAGGAAGACTATACAACCACTGGGTCCCCACTCAGGAACACATCTAGAATCATTTGTTTCTATCATGAATAAATATAAAATAAATATAAAAATAAGAGAAAAAATATTTTATTCATATATAAATTTATCACAGTCATTGGCATTCTACTTGTTTTGCTGAGCTATCAATAACCCCAAGATGGTAGACTGCATTTAGCCCCCAGAGCACCCCAACCAAAATTTGGTAGAAAAGATATAAAGTGATGGAGCAAAATGGGCTGAAGGCACCCCATAACCTCTTCACATTTCCAATTCCATCAGAAGAAGCAGTAGTAGCAGTAATAATAATGTGCACCCCAAGTTGCACAATAATAATGTGCACCCCAAGCCTACACTGTATGCTCCATAATCATCTATAACCAGAAAACTAGAGCTGATGATCTCTGAAATATACTGCTGTGTTCTGTATGGAAAGGTTTCTGAAATATTGCTTTACATTGCTTTTACTAGTGGCTGCGGAAATGTTACTGTGTATTCTAGAGAGAGAAAATAAAAAGACAGATGGGGGTGTTCGTGCTGCATTACAGCCAATTTTATTGGTGTTAAAGTAAGCTGCTAAAAAGAAAAGATCCATTTTATACCAGTGCTTTTCATATTTAGTGTGATTTAAATGTTTAATTACTTCTTGGGTCATTAGGATTTACTCATTCATCATTAATATACTGTAAGTGGTCATGTAATACATTGGCTGTTTTATTATTAGAATTATATCTGTGTGATAAATCTACAAAGCTAGTTTTTGGCAGTCATTTTCAACAAATGAGTAGTCTTCCTGTTGACTATATCGCTTAAAAAATCTTCACATTTGTGTTCTACAAAATTTGGTCAGGGGTGATTTTAAAACATCAACTATTTTATCGACCATATTTCTAATATGATCATCTTACGGTCTGATTTTAAACCATATGAGAGCTACAATAGCTTATATCAGTTCTTTCCAGAGCAAGAATAAAGAGAGTTTTATATCATGAAGGACACTTCCAGACAACCAGTGTCTCCGTCATCCAGGCTTTCTGACTGCACAGTTAACTTCTTTCTGTGTCAATGGTGCCTGCAGAACACTGACGGCAAATGAGACCCTGCCCTTCCAGCCACAGAAGTCTCTCAGCCTATAAATTGTCATTTTCCATCCTGCCATTTTAATTTTGTATCAAAAGTACCTTTCCCGCTCTGTAGTAGGAGGAAAACCAAGTGTTCTATATTCCCGGGATAGTGGGAAGCCACTCAGCTTGTTATGTCCTGTCATCCACTGCCATGCTGGGATTGTGGGAGCTGGGAGGCAGGATGACACAGGTGATCCCTCAAATCCCCATGCCAACCATCCCATGCAACAGAATCCAGTGCAGTCCTTTCCATTCTGCAGCAAAAGTCACACTTTTGACAACGACAATGTGCATTTCCTGGTAAAACCCCACAACTGCAATGAGAAGAAGCATGGCATAATGCAAGTTCCCAGGGAGGGGGAGCGGGAGTTCAGTTTGCCTTAATGTTGCAACTGCACCCCTATCTGGAAAAGTCATAAGAATAAACCAAAACGTAAGGGCACATTAGTAAATCACACTGCATTCAATGAGTTTATTATAGGATTCCAAAGCGACCCTATAGAACAGTGTTTCTCAAACTTGACAACTTTAAGATGTGTGGACTTCAACTCCCAGAATTCCCCAGCCAGCCATGCTGGCTGGGGAATTCTGGGAGTTGAAGTCCACACCTTAAAGTTGCCAAGTTTGAGAAACATTACAAGGATAAAAAAGAATAGCATTATTCTTTCTGATTAAGAAAGATTCTCCCAACAATGAGCAACATTTGGCCTGTGCTGCTGCACTTGCCCTTGCTCTTACCTGTCCAAGCTGCAGCATTTGTTCCTATCTCTTTCTCTCATAAACCCCCGGTTTCATTTAACTCTGGGATGTAACATCAGAAGAGAGAATGACTATAATGGATGAAGCAGGAAGGACTGTTCCCCTTAATCAAGCTACTCAAGATGGCACCATGTGTTGTTCTGTTTGTGAATATGGCCTCATGGTTTATGCCTGCAGCCCATTAGCTTGAATGTTTTTGAGACAAAATGACTGCTCAGCTTCACTGAAAGCCAAAAGGATTATTCCTTTTCTCTTTGAGCTGGAATGCCAGGGATCTAATGCAATGCTCCAAATGAGTTGCATATCCTTCTTAATCTGAACTGTTACATATGTATGTGTGTGCCTGTGTGTGTGTGAGAGAGAGAGAGAGGGAGAGAGGGAGAGGGAGAGGGAGAGGGAGAGGGAGGGAGGGAGGGACAGAGATGGGAAGTGTGGGTGAGAATTTCTGTACATAGCTCTTTGGTAGTTTGAAATCTCTAATGGAATTCAGGTCCTGGTAAAGCAGGAGCTACAGCATCAACAATGTAAGGCATGTTTTTAATGCTAGCAGTGTTATTAAACTAAAGAAAAATGTCCTTTGTAGAATTTTTTAAAGTATACAGCCTGCTGAAAAAGATTAATTAGAGGGCTGAGTTATGTTCTTGCTCATTTGTTTCTGACCTCTCTGAATTGTTTTAACTTATTTCATTTTCATTTGCCGAATTTTCCCATCCACTCTGCCTTCTTCCCTGGAAAGGCTGATGCTAGAGCTGAAAAAAGTGTCACTTTTTCTGATGCAAGCTTTTTCACTCACAGTGACATGAAGTTAACTTGTATAATGTTGCCCTTTTCAGGGACTTGCTGCTACATACCTGCCTGCCTATCTGCCTGCCTGCCACACTGTACCTTTTTGGGGTAAGCAATGATAAGCAAAGCACTGGGCAAAGAGGAAAAAAATAAGGGCAGGAGATGAGAAAAAAGAAATCAAACTAAATCTATTTTACATGAACGGCATTGAATATACCTCTCCATATCTTTTTATTTTTGCAAACCATCCTGCTTCCACTACCTCCAAACACCACTTCATATATTGATATATATATATATATATACACATACACATACACATACACACAGTATGTATGTGTATGTATGTATGTGTATGTATGTATGTATGTGTGTGTGTGTGTGTGTGTGTGTGTATATATATATATATATATATATATATATATATACATACACACATACACACATACACACACACACACACACACACATACACACATACACACATATACTTTTTCTCCCTAAATTTATTTGAACATTCAATCTTTGTTCATTCTCTCTGTATGTCCAAACTATCACAATGTACTTTTCCCATACAAGTCATTCACTTCTAAATTCAATCCATATTCATTAATTATCTATTCAGTTTTTACCTACCTTGACCTTCAGCAACATAGCTGAGAAAATGACACTTTTCTCTTTTTCATAAGCAGTCAGGTAATCATCAATTGTATTTTAATAATCAAGCAAAACTAAACAAAAAAGAAACAACACCATTTTTAGATAGCTAATAAAGATGATATTGTTGTGTTCTTGAAATTGCCAAAAGCAACTCCAGATAGTAAATTCATAGTTATGGTTCTTCATTGTTTTCTATTTGCTATCTTAGTCAGCCTTCAAAGGCAGAGGCTCTCAAGTGCCATCCAGACTTATTCCCACAGTGTGTTTATTTATTTCTGCAATTTATATGCTTGTTGTTGTTCAGTCGTTTAGTCGTGTCCGACTCTTCGTGACCTCATGGACCATAGCACGCCAGGCCTTCCTGTCCTCCACTGTCTCTCGGAGTTTACTCAAATTCATGTTCATTACATCGGTGATGCTAGTCCCCTTCTCCTTTTGCCTTCAGTCTTTCCCAGCATCAGGGTCTTTTCCAGTGAGTCCTCTCTTCGCATTAGGTGGCCAAAGTATTTGAGCTTCAGCTTCAGCATCTGTCCTTCCAATGAGCAGTCAGGGTTGATTTCCTTTAGGATTGACTGGTTTGACCTCCTTGCAGTCCAAGGGACTCTCAAGAGTCTTCTCCAGCACCACAGTTCGAAAGCATCAATTCTTCGGCGCTCAGCCTTCCTTATGGTCCAACTCTCACAGCCATACGTTGCTACTGGAAAAACCATAGCTTTAACTATACGGACCTTTGTCGGCATGGTGATGTCTCTGCTTTTTAATATGCTGTCTAGGTTTGCCATAGCTTTCCTTCCAAGGAGCAAGCGTCTTTTAATTTCATGGCTGCAGTCACCGTCTGCGGTGATCTTGGAGCCCAAGAAAATAAAATCTGTCACTGCTTCCATTTCTTCCCCTTCTATTTGCCAGGAAGTGATGGGACCAGATGCCATGATCTGGGGTTTTTTAATGTTGAGTTTCAAGCCAGCTTTTGCACTCTCCTCTTTCACCCTCATCAAGAGGCTCTTTAGTTCCTCTTCACTTTCTGCCATTAGGGTGGTATCGTCTGCATATCTGAGGTTGTTGATATTTTTCCCAGCAATCTTAACTCCGGCTTGTGATTCATCCAGCCCGGCATTTCTCATGATGTACTCTGCATATAAGTTAAATAAGCACGGTGATAATATACAGCCTTGTCATACTCCTTTCCCAATTTTGAACCAGTCGGTTGTTCCATGTCCGGTTCTAACTGTTGCTTCTTGACCCACATACAGGTTTCTCAGGAGACAGGTAAGGTGGTCTGGTACTCCCATCTCTTTAAGAATTTGCCACAGTTTGTTGTGATCCACACAATCAAAGGCTTTAGCGTAGTCAATGAAGCAGAAGTACATGTTTTTCTGGAACTCTCTTGCTTTTTCCATGATCCAGCGAATGTTGGCAATCTGATCTCTAGTTCCTCTGCCTCTTCGAAACCCAGCTTGCACTTCTGGTAGTTCTCGGTTCACATGCTGCTGAAGCCTAGCTTGTAGGATTTTGAGCATAATCTTGCTGGCATGTGAAATGAACGCAATTGTACAGTAGTTTGAACATTCTTTGGCATTGCCTTTCTTTGGAATTGGAACGTAAACTGACCTTTTCCAATCCTGTGGCCACTGTTGAGTTTTCCAAATTTGTTGGCATATTGAGTGCAGCACTTTAACAGCATCATCTTTTAGGATTTTAAATAGCTCAGCTGGGATACTGTCTTCTCCGCTAGCTTTGTTGTTAGCAATGCTTCCTAAGGCCCACTTGACTTCACTCTCTAGGATGTCCGGCTCAAGGTCAGTGACCACACCATCATATTTATCAGGGATATTAAGATCTTTCTTGTATAGTTCTTCTGTGTATTCTTGTCACCTCTTCTTAATCTCTTCTGCTTCTGTTAGGTCCCTGCCTTTTTTGTCCTTTATCATGCCCATCTTTGCACAAAACGTTCCCTTGATATCTCCGATTTTCTTGAAGAGATCTCTAGTCTTCCCCATTCTATTGTTTTCCTCGATTTCTTTGCATTGTTCATTTAAGAAGGCCTTCTTATCCCTCCTTGCTATTCTCTGGAATTCTGCATTCAGTTGTTTATATCTTTCCCTTTCTCCCTTGCCTTTTGCTTCCCTTCTTTCCTCAGCTATTTGTAAAGCCTCATCAGTCAGCCACTTTGCTTTCTTGCATTTCTTTTTCTTTGGGATGGTTTAAGTTGCTGCCTCCTGTACAATGTTACGAAATATATATGCTACTCACTTCCAAAAAAGATCCTCTACTTCACAGGTGGGCAGCATGTTGCCAAAGAGCATAGTATGTATTCCTCAGTCAACTATGTGCCCCTGACAACTTGCTTTCTATAATGGCAACCTTTTTCTATCTATCTTTTTCTATCTACCTCAAAAGGAATGAAACAAATAGACATTCTTTAGTATTAGGACACAGCGATACAGCTCCACATTTCAAAAATCAGAAACAGGATCACTCTTCAGGGATTGGAATACATGAGTCTTTGTGCCACTGCATTTTGACTTTTACATTTGGTTGTCAGAGAAAAAACTTGCTTCTAGGTTGACTGCCTCTAAGATAATTTAAAGCAATGTATTGTCAAAGGCTTTCACGGCCGGAGTTCGATGGCTGTTGTGGGTCTTCCGGGCTGTGTGGCCGTGTTCTGGAAGTTGTGGTTCCTAACGTTTCGCCAGCATCTGTGGCCAGCATGATGCACAGATGCTGGCGAAACGTTAGGAACCACAACTTCCAGAACATGGCCACACAGCCCGGAAGACCCACAACAGCCAATTTAAAGCAACCTAGACTTACTGTTTATCAAGGCAGATAGTATCTCAGAGGGGTATGGTATCAAAGGGGCTGAGAGAGCCAAATGTGATAAAAATTGTAGAAGAAAAAAATATTTAAAAATGTTCTTACACATTTTTTTTTTAAAAATACTGATATATAAAACAGTGCGAACCAAATTATGAGAAGAATTACAATGAAAAAGTGAACAGGAATAGAGGAACAGGAAAGGTCTGTGCTGCCAAATAGAATGATTGGCCTTGAATTCAAGTGCTTTGGCCATTGGTAAATGTAGTATAAAAAGGAACAGTAAAATGCAAGTAACGTGACAATACATTTGGAGTAACCAGATTCAAACCTGTCTGGAACAAGAGAGGACGCAGCCTGACACTGTTTATTCATTGTTGTTGTTTATTAATTCAGTCGCTTCCGACTCTTCGTGACTTCATGGACCAGCCCATGCCAGAACTTCCTGTCGGCCGTCACCATCCCCAGCTCCCCCCATGGTTGAGTCCGTCACCTCCAGAATACCATCCATCCATCTTGCCCTTGGTCGGCCCCTCTTCCTTTTGCCTTCCACTTTCCCTAGCATCAGCATCTTCTCCAGGGCATCCTGTCTTCTCATTATGTGGCCAAAGTACTTCAGTTTTGCCTTTAATATCATTCCCTCAAGTGAGCAGTCTGGCTTGATTTCCTGGAGTATGGACTGGTTTGATCTTCTTGCAGTCCAAGGCACTCTCAGAATTTTCCTCCAACACCACAGTTCAAAAGCATCTATCTTCCTTCGCTCAGCCTTCCTTATGGTCCAGCTCTCACAGCCATAGGTTACTATGGGGAATACCATTGCTTTAACTATGCAGACCTTTGTTGTCAGTGTGATGTCTCTGCTCTTAACTATTTTATTGAGATTTGTCATTGCTCTCCTCCCAAGAAGTAGACGCCTTCTGATTTCCTGGCTGCAGTCAGTGTCTGCAGTAATCTTTGTGCCTAGAAATACAAAGTCTGTCACTGCCTCCATGTTTTCTCCCTCTTTTTGCCAGTTATCAATCAGGCTGGTTTCCATAATCTTGGTTTTTTTGAGGTTTAACTGCAACCCAGCTTTTGCACTTTCTTCTTTCACCTTCGTCATAAGGCTCCTCAACTCCTCCTCGCTTTCAGCCATCAAAGTGGTATCATCTACATATCTGAGATTGTTAATGTTTCTTCCAGTGATTTTAACTCCAGCCTTGGATTCATCAAGCCCAGCACGTTGCATGATGTGTTCTGTGTACAAGTTGAATAGGTAGGGTGAGAGTGTAGAACCCTGACGTACTCCTTTCCCAATCTTAAACCAGTCTGTTGTTCCGTGGTCTGTTTTTACCATTTCTACTTTGTCATTATACAGATTCCTCAGGAGGCAGACAAGATGGCTTGGTATCCCCATACCACCAAGAACTTACCTCCGATGTTTCTAATTTTCTGGAAGAGTTCTCTTGTCCTTCCTATTATATTGTCTTCTTCCACTTCCGCACATTGCTTGTTTAAAAATAATTCCTTATCTCTTCTGGCTAACCTCTGCAATTTTGCATTTAATTGGGCATATCTCCCCCTATCACTGTTGCCTTTTGCTTTCCTTCTTTCTTGGGCTACTTCCAGTGTCTCAGCAGACAGCCATCTTGCCTTCTTAGTTTTCTTTTTCTTTGGGACGTTTTTTGTTGCTGCCTCCTGAACAATGTTGCAAACTTCTGTCTATAGTTCTTATGGGACCCTATCTACTAAATCTAGTCCCTTAAATCTATTCTTCACCTCCACTGCATATTCCTTAGGAATATTAGTGAGCTCATATTTAACTGATCTGTGGGTCTTCCCTATTCTCTTTAGTTTGATTCTAAATTGTGCAACAAGAAGTTCGTGATATGAACTACAGTCAGCTCCAGGTCTTGTTTTTACTGACTGTATAGATCAGAGCTTTCCAAACTGTGTGTCGGGACACGTTAGTGTGTCGGCTGCAATGTCTGGGTGTGTCGTGACTGCTGCTGCCTCGGAGCCCTGCCAGGATTCCGTGCAGGTCCTAGTGCCTGCCTTATGCCCTGCTGTAAGAGTGTGTTGTGAAATGATGCCCTGCTGTAAGAGTGTGTCGCGAAATGATACATGTCTAAAAAGTGTGTCACAAACATGAAAAGTTTGGAAAGCTCTGGTATAGATGTCCGCCACCTTTGGCTACAAAGGATGTAGTCAATCTGATTTCGGTGTCAACCATCTGGTGAAGTCCATGTATAAAGTCGTCTTTTAGGTTTAGAGTGTTTTTTATGCACAGTGAGTTGTCTTGGCAAAATTCTATCAGCCTATGTCCCGCTTCATTTTGTTCTCCTAGACCATGCTTGCCTGTAATTCCAGGTGTCGTTTGACTACCCACCTTAGCATTCCAGTCACCTGTAATTAAAATAACATCTCTTTTTGGCGTATTATCCTGTAGGTGCTGCAGATCCTCAGAACTGATCTACTTCTGCTTCTTCAGCATCTGATGTGAAGTGGCCCATTCCAGTCCATTTCAGTTCACTGACACCCACAATGGCTATATTTAATATTGACATCTCACCAATAACCACATCCAATTTGCCCTGGCTTATAGATCTTACATTCCAGGTTCCTATGGTGTGTTGATCTTTAGAACATCAGATTCGTCGTTCACCACCAGCACCATCGACTGCTAGCCGTCCTTTCAGCTTTGAGCTAGCTGCGTCATCACATTTGGGGCTAGTTGAACTTATCCTCTGTTCCTCCCCAGTAGTATTTTGACCATCTTCTGACCTGTGAGTCCCATTTTCCGATGGTATACCGACATATCTCTGGTTGTACTGATCCATTTAGTTTTTATGGCAAGAATACTGGGGTGGGTTGCCGTTACCTTCCCCATGGATCATATTTAGTCTGACCTCTCTGCCATGACCTTCCCTTGGGTGTCCCTTCACAGTTTAGCTCATGGCATCATTAAGGTGCTCAAGCTCCAGCACCATGGAAGGTAACAATCTCCTTTGCTGGAGATATAAACTATCATAAAACATTGTAACAAAATAACAAATGTAAAACACTAAAAAGTAAAGCAATAAGCACTTACTGTTAAAACACCAAAAGATATATGAATGAATAAATAAAAATAAAGACTTAGGTGAATAAGTATATTTTCATCTCCTTCCTGAAATATGTTTTTTTTTAAAAAATGTATGTTTTATTTTAAAGACAGTTTCCATTTTTTCTTCCCGTATAGAAGCTTTATGGAGGGTTATAGATACCTTCCAGTGGCTTGAGAACAAACTTAACATTTTTGAGGAGGGTAAGGTCACAGATAGCCAGTTTGGTGTAGTGGTTAAGGCATCAGGCTAGAAACTAGGAGACCATGAGTTCTAGTCCCACCTTAGGCACAAAGCCATCTGGGTGACCTCAGGCCAGTCCCTCTCTTTCAGCCCTAGGAAGCAGGCAATGGCAAACCACTTCTGAAAAACCTTACCAAGAAAACTGCAGGGACTGGTCCAGGCAGTTACCAGGAGTGAACAATGAATTGAAGCCCCCCCGCCCCCCCAAAAGCAGTCACTGATGAGAAGTAGGCATGCCATGTAATACATATGGCTGGGGGGGATGTCTTTCATTTTCAGACTATGTATACATACCATTTAAAATAGTGTGAATATTTGATAATTTCTCTTTTGAAGGAACTGTGGAGGCCACAAAAAAGTAGTTTGGGGATTGCAAATGGCCCTCTGGCCTTAAATTGCAAGCTGTTTGTTTTTCAATTTGTCCATGAAGAGTGTACCATTTGGATTAAAGTAGTGTTTCTTTGTTACCCGCTATGGTGGTGACAAAGGCTTTTAATGAAATTTCATCAATCACAGACTGCACAGCTGGAGGAGGTGGTGGTGGCAGGGTGTGTGTGTGTTTACACACACAGAGAGAGAGACTTAAAACACATCCATTGACTATGTCTGAAAGGTGAATTTTAAATCCGAACTGCTGTAATGTTCTAAATATAAAAGCTATTGATGTTCCTTTTTTGATCACATTCCATAATATCAGAGATTTTTTAAAAACAACTTCATGAATGAGTAATACCACAAGGTGGCAGCAGAAAATTATTTTTGCAAGAATTTCCAAATGAAGTATAAGTAATGTTGTCTCAGCTCTTCTATTGCACTGTACAAACATTCTGAGTCTCCTCTGTGCCATAAACAGGGTAAGAGCCACAGACTACATTTCTCCCTCTCCCTCTCCCTCTCCCTCTCCCTCTCCCTCTCCTCCCTCCTCTCTCTCTCTCTCTCTCTCTCTCTCTCTCTCATCTGTCTGTCTGTCTGTCTGTCTGTCTGTCTGTCTGTCTGTCTGTCTGTCTGTCTGTCTCATGCTGTACTTTTTCCAAGGCCCTATACATTTGGAGAATTGTTTTATTGTCCATCCTTGATCACCGATGGATCTGTAGACAGCACTGCAAGATTTCGTTGGGTTGTAATTGCCTAAAGATGGGATGAGAGAAACCAAGCATAATTTTTGTGCAAGGCATCAGCATGCATTCTTGAACTGTCCCAGCTGCTCCTTTTAAAGCTGTTTTCTAAATGTCTTTTTTAAAAGTAAGATTGGCCTCTGAGAAACATGCAAGAGGCAAGAGCTGGATCAAAGGCAGTACTGTATACCCAGGAACCAGTGATCCAGTCAGTGCCAGTCAGCAATGGCTACCAAAGCTACTGAGCCAGTGTTACGTCCCTAGAGCAAATATCTTCATCCAAAAGACTGAAACTGAAAGAAAGTGAAGGCTGCAGCAGTGCAGGCAAATTGTGGTATGAGGTATTTTTAAACATGCTCCTTCTACTTTTCAGTTTTCAAATGGTTTTGTTTAATAATTCTATATATGTTCTCTAAATTTAAAAAAAGCAGAGCCTGAGGGCTTTTGGAAATCTTAGAAAAGTCAACTAAATATAAATACATTGCTCTGACTATTTAATATAACACTTCAAAATGCTTTTAAAACATCTTAGCACATGTAGGACATTTTGAAAAAGACAGTCAATTGTTTGTTGCAAGCCTTGCTATTTATAAAAAGCTATAAAGAGAACCATAGTTTACATTTACAGAACCTTCTCCTCTTCCTAAAATTTTCTGTTTTCCAAATGCAATAAAGCTAGCAGCATTAGCAGGATTAGGATCAGTCCTAAAAGGATTGAGCAGTATTTGGTGGTACAGGTAGAACTTCCTCTAGTTCTAACCATCAAGTGGTAGCCTGTAAAACATACCTGTCTGGCTGTTATTCACCTAAGTTTGCTCTTAATGAGTTGCTATCTGCTTAGTCTCTGTGCAGCTGATCCATCAAAATATGAGCAAACTTTACTCAAATCTTTTGATGGAACAGGGTGGAATAGTAGCTGAATACAGAAGTTGGGGTTGACATCAAGAGTTCTGTACAATAGAGAATCAGATTCAGATGAGATTTGAAGAACATGAAGGCAATAGAGACTTGGTTTCAGATCCAGCAAGAACCATGCCTTGCACCTGATTTCCAGGAAGTAATCCTGATTGGGCCCAGAGGGAGATAGCAACTGAAAGGACAATGATGGCAATGGTGAAGATGAATGATTTGATTCAAGGAAAGGGACTCACTGAACCATTCTTCTCCAAAAGCTCTGCAGAACCAGAAACCACAACTATTTCTCATGCGTACTAAATGTTTTAATATCAGAGTTTCCATTAAAAAGTTTGGTGGGGCAAGGAATCAAGCTGGCATCTTGGTACCACAAGAGCCACATTGGAGATTGAATTTTTCCTGTGTAGATGCTTCTCATTTAATGCTTAACGTTGGATTATACAATATTTCTGAAAAGCATTCCCATATATCTGTGGAGGTTTCCAGAAATATGGTTTAATCAAGCAACAGCAAACTGGTCTACCCCCATTGGCCTTATCTTTTTGTTCTGAACAGTTTCCTGTTAAAGAATGAGCTCTACAAATAGCAGAAAGGATTTATACATATCTAGAGTCACTTCTATAGTGAGACGGGCAGTGTGTAAATGTAATAATAAATAAAATAAATACATATACTTCCAGGTAACCCAGGCCTGTGATATACCCAGGCTTGAAGTATCAAAGGGAAGGAAGAGTAGAAAAAGGATTTATCTAGAGCAGGGTTCCTCAACCTCAGCCATTTTAAGATGTGTGGACTTCAACTCCCAGAATACTCCAGCCAGCAATGCTGGCTGCAGTATTCTGGGAGTTGAAGTCCACACATCTTAAAATGGCTGAGGTTGAGGAACCCTGATTTAGAGAACTTCCTCAGCTGATAACAATGCAGTTTTAAATCATGCTGCTCAAATGGCTTTTTCTTTCTTTCTGCTAAGCAATCATCCACTGTGTTCAAAGGATTACTGGGTTGTGTATATAGTTGAGGGCTGACAATGCTTGGACTACAGTTCCCATAATACACCAAGCAAGGTATCAAAGATGCATTTATTACTTAAAAAAATATTTAAAAATATTTTAGGTTTAGCCCAATATTCTATTTAGGATATACAGTACTCAACATTCCCAAAATAGAAGTTGCAATCCAAAACACCAAAAATTGCAGGGTCGCTGTACAATTATTATATATTAAATTGATGCATATTTCCACTCCTTGTTTTTCTTCATATAAAAACCACAATATATAACATATATGTTACACAACCTAGAAGTATCTCATCCCCATTTTTCCCCCTTGTTTGCTATTCTCCTGGTATCTATAGGTGATGTTCTTTTGACCTGGGATTTTTAAGTCACTAAATTTTATACTCACTAGGACCTAGTGCAATACATTATTCATAATACAATAATTATGTTAAAATCTGGTTTAAGAATATTCAGATTTCTGTTTATACCTCTTTTTACCAATTGCTCTAAACAGAAGTTGGTCTAATTGAAGTAATGACCGTGCTAAATTATAATTCTGGTAACATTGCTGTAGCATTTCAAAGGAATACAGATGTGCTGACTCTTGACTCCTGTATATATTGGTGTCCATTTATTTTGCTTACTGAAATATTTTGGCTCAGAGTTTCCATTTTGTTCAGGAAAAGAAGGCTGCCAAACTAGAATTTTGTGAAACAGGATGTAATTGTTATTGATCACTTGCCTTCATTAACAATGGAGTTAACTAGATTAAAGGGAATTTCAGAGATATGTCAGTATCTTTACTTGCATATATAATTAAAATTATCCAGTCCTGCCAGTAAACTGACATGAGAAATCTTTAAATTGGCTAATCCAGAAAATAGAATAATGGAAGGAAAAGTGCAGTCATAAACGTTTAACACTTACCCTAACAGAACAAAAATAACAATTTATCTTTAAACACCTATCCTGTGTTAAGTAGATCTAAAAATATTTCAGCAATTTAAAATTTCCTGAATGTACTTGTTGCCTTGCTTAGACTTTCTGCACATTGAACTGGATCAGGATTATCAGACAAACCTAAATTTATTTGGTTTTACTGTTGATATAGGATAACCTTTTCACCCAGTGCATTTCCAACTGAATTATTAAAAATCCAACCAGAAATTTTGGGAGATCAGTTCTTGGAATAGGAAGGGACTTATAGTAATAAGTCCCTTATATGACTATTCCAGTAAACACAGAAGGTGGGGGGGGGAACCTTTGGTATCCAAATTATAAAAAGATCCATACAGTTGTTTGAGGGCACAGTAATACTGCTTCCCCCAAAACTTACTCATTTTAGCTGCATAGTCAAGAGCACTTTTCAGTGTGACTGTTGTTTTGGAAAGGGTAACCCGAATGCCATGAACATATGAGAGTGCTGAGGTATTCGAATTCTAACTCAAAATACCATGTGTTTCATTTTGTACCTTATTTGTAGTCATACATTTTTATTAGTTAGATTAGGGAATTAGCACTTGCTGGCAAACTGTAAATTAGGGATTTCAAAATGAGATCAGTGTAGGCAATTAATTCAGTGCAACTCTTCAGAATAAATCTGTTTACACTCTGAAGTACTCAGGTGCAAACCCCTGAAGTCAGCAATGCACATTTATTTGCAGCATACAGTTTCTAAAATGTCATCTAGCAAAATGGTGGTGATGAAATTTATGTCCAGTGAGCTAAAATGTATACACCTGTAGACAGATGACATTAACTCTGATGGAATTTGAACCTCTGCAATCTCACAATGATAGTATGGACTCCCAAATCTCATTCTACATCAGCCCTTTTGTTGCTGCAAGGAAAACAATTTTTTTAAAGAAAGCTAAAACCACTAAACTATCACAGTAATTTAAGCAAAACTCTCACATTTACCTTTGGCAAACAAATTAATATGTATATTTAATATGTCTATGTGCATTTTTTTAGTTTATCTTTAGAGACCCTTGGTTGCTTATGTAATATTGGAATAACAATAACAATAACACATTTTTATGATGTGATCTGATAAATACATTTATATTTTTCATCTTTTTTTTTTAGTCCATTCAATTGTGTCTGAGTCTCGGAGACTGCCCGGACAAGTCCATGAAGTTTTCTTGGCAAGGTTTTTCAGAAGTGGTTTGCCATTGCCTGCTTCCTAGGGCTGAGAGAGAGTGACTGGGCCGAGGTCACCCAGCTGGCTTGGTACCTAAGGCGGGACTAGAACTCACGGTCTCCTGCTTTCTAGCCTGATGCCTTAACCACTACACCAAACTGGCTCTCTATATCATCTTAGTTTAATTAATAGGGGAGGAGCCAATTAATAAGTCTTAAATTATGCATGGTAGTTATTGGCCATAGAATAGAGCATAATCTGGCAGCAGTTGTGAACTATATGGGATGGTAAAAACTAAAGAGATTGAAAGGATATGTGACTTCTGTTCTGCCAAGTGTCCAAGCAGTGATCAGGTGCTCAGGCAATTGGTCCTTTTAGATCCAGAGATAAATAAGCATGCCAGTGGATAAAGAAACTTAAAGCTTTATTATAAACTTAAGTAAATAGATTTAAACAGAAACACACTTTAGGCAGATTAAACAAAAGCATACAAACATAGCATAAAGAAAGAGAAATCATATATACCAAAGCAAGCTGACACATTTATTCCCTTTTTGCTGCCAGGAACCTCCTGACCAAGATAGCGAGAATAACCCCAAAAGGATCCAATTATGTTCCACAGCACCCATCTGTATAGAGGTTCCCACCCTCAAAAGACAATCCTAAGGTTTTTATCAAAGTCTGGCCCTCAAACCCTGTGACCATGTTTCCATGGTACAGAGGCTGCATGGCCTGACCTTGACTGGGATACTTTTCGGGGGCTAGAGCACCTGCTTATGACATCATCCAAGAGTCTGGGAAGCTTTACAGATAAGCCAGTGCCCAACATCAACAATCTCTTATCTCCCCCCCCCCATTCCAAGCTGCTGGAGGGGCTGTTGGAGGACTGGACTTATGCTTACACCAACAATCTTGGGGTAATCTTTCTCCCCCTCCATTCCAAACAGAAATAAAAACAAGCCAGTTAAACATCAGTATAACTCAAAATAAATTCTAATCTTCGTGTGAGGGAGAAAATCAAAATATGTCACTTAAACTCCTCGAAATACAATAGTCTTCCGCGTTGCCACTACAACTTCTGGTGGGGATTAATGGCTGTTTAGTCATCTTCGGAGGCAGTGGAGATGGCACTAGAGTCTGCACCTGGCAGCTTCTGCCAGATGCCCAACTTTCTCCGGATCAAGGAGGAAGCAAGAAATTGACCCATTTGATCTCTGGATGACCATTCCCTGTGATCAAAAATGGAAGCTTTTGTGATTGGCTTGAGAGTTGAGCAGCTGGAGGTGAGAGATTCCAACTTTGTTCACAGCTATGGTGCAGCCTAATTATGGGCATTAGAACCTGCTACAGGTATGCACCTGCAAATTATTTGCATGAATATGGATTACAAATGTCTAACATGGAATATAAATGAAACAAATGCTCCCCCCAAAATTGAGAAAATTAAAACATCATGATCACGAATGCCCACCTCAGATTAAACAAATATCAACACACCATAGGCAGCATCAAGGAACAACTAGAACAGATTATGACCCCTGAACAAATCAACATGGGATGAATTCAGCACAATATACCCTAATCAAGGAACTATTAACTCAGTCAATCAACCAAGCAGCAAACAACAGCCCAATCAAGAACTACCAAGGAGAGAACAACACCCCCACCAACACAAGCAGGACAAGCCATGGTATATAAACAGAGAGGAAGTCCCACTCCCTTTTTGCACTGAAGATGTTGCCTAGCCTGGCAATGAAACATCTGCAAATAAACAACAAGACTCAGAGAGCATGAAGGACTCCACAGGATGAATTCTATTTTACAGGGAGCTGTAATGCTAGAGTCCTGGAAAGATGCTAATATAGCATTACTACCTAAGGAGGGACAAGATCTAACTGAGTTTACTAATGAGTAAACTAAAAGAATTTGGTGCATTAACTGGTTATAAGATCAACAAACAAAAGACAAATGTTAGTAAAAAATATGAAGATACAAGATCAAGAGGAACTGATGAACAAAACAGGTTTTAAAATTGAGAAAAAGGTTAAATATTTGGTGTCACTTTGACTAACATGAATTGTATGTTGTTTCAAAATGTTAAGACATGGAATGAAGTTAAAAAAGATAAGATGGGAAAAACTGCAATTGTCATTGTTGGGAAGAATTTCTGTGATTAAGATGAATGTTTTACCTAGAATGTTATTTTTGTTTCAGACTATACCTGTTTTGACAACTGATGTACCATTTAAACAATGGCAGAAAGATATTTCAAACTTGTGTGGCAAGCAAAAAAACACAAATTAAGTACAAAGTGCTACAGGATGCTAAAGAAAGAGGAGGTTTAGGTTTACTGGATTTGAAATTGTACTTTGCAGCTTGTTGTTTAGTATGGATGAAAGATTGGGTGACTGAGAAACAGGAGGTTACTGGAATTAGAAGGGCATGATTTGAGATTTGGATGGTGCGGCTATTTATGGTTTGATAAAGTCAAAGTTAATTTAGATTTAAGAATCATTTTATTAGATGTGCCATATTAAGGGTATGGAATAGATACAAAGCTAGGTTGTCTCTGAAAATTCCTTTATGGTTGTCACCGCAAGAAGCATTTTATAGAAAATAAATGATAACTGAGCATAAATGGTTAACCTATGGTGACATATTGGTTTTTTTTGCAGGGGATTTAAAATTAAAATCAAGAGAGGATTTGATATCTGAAGGTTATAGATGCAAATGATTTTCATATGTTCAGTTACTAGAAAGATTTAAAGCAGATAAAAGGATTCTTGATTTTGAACATGGTAAAACTGAATTTGAAGTTGAACTCTGTACAAATGCTGAACATGTTATTGCTAAGATGTATAATATTTTATTGAAATTAGAAACAGAAGATTGTATGATAAAATGGGCTAAAAACTTTGGGTATAATATACAAATTGAACAATGGGAGATATGTGGATGAAAGGACTGAAATTTACACTGTACTATAATCTTATAGAGAATTTTTATAAAATGATGTATCATTGCTATTTGTCACCAAATAAATTGGTGTACAAGGGGATCTCAAATGTATGTTGGAATTGTGAACAACAAGAGGGACTTTTTATCATCTTTGCTGGACATACAAAAAAGCTAAAAAAAAATTGGGATCAAATACATATTTTAACTCGGAAGCTTTTAAAGACTAATATACAATCAAAACCAGAGACTTTTCTTTTGAGACTGATAGACAAACAGAAAGAACTTATGGAACTTTGTTTTTATATATGGTAACAGCAGCATGGCTTTTATATATCCAAAGGTGGAAAGATTCAACATTACCTACAATGGAAGAATGGATGTTGAATTTGATGGAGTTGGTTGAGATGGCAAAATTGACAGCTTTGATTAGAGAAAAGAGATTGACTAATTTTAATGTTGTTTGGAAACCCCTTTTGGACTTTTTGCATGAAACAGAAAAAAATGAAATCATGATATCTGGATTTGATCATTAGAAATAATAATGGACAATAGAATTAATGAAACCTATGTTGTAAACTTAGAGTAAGAGTTTAATGCAAATGTATACTTACTGTATATCTGTAGCAAAGAAAGTTGGAAGTCATTCTTTTTCTGTATTTTCTTTTCTTTTCTTTTTCTGAACTTTTGACCTTGCTCATTTTTCTATATTTTTTTCTTTACTTTTTTCATTTCTGGTTAGCTCTTATCTTTTTATCTTGAAATCTTAATAAAGTTTAATAAAAAAGAAAGGATATGCAAAAGAATCTCTTCAAACTAGGAAACTGAAAAAATAGGAGACATAATTCAATGTAATAATTCAACGTATGCTGACATTAAAAAAATAGCTTTACAAATATGCTAATTGTGTCTTTTGAACTTTGGGAATTAATGGAATAATGTCTTGAGGTATTTGTGAACAGCTTAATGAAACTTTGACTGAATGTAAAAAGCAAACAAGCAAACAAAATCAAAACAGGTAAATCCCATGAAAAGGTTTAAGGAGTGGCAGTATAGTTTCTTTCAAATTGTTTTGGTGGTTTGAGTATACGTTGATGATACAGTGTGGCCAAGGGTGCTGATATTGTTATGCACTATTTTCTTCACTCCAGCCTGTCTGGCTGTGCACATTTCCTGATTTCAAAAAGCCATATAGAAAGATTTCTCCCTTGAAAATTCACTTGAAAACCTCTTCAGCTTTAGCTGAGCTGTGGGAAGCCAGGCAGGGTACAAGCCATTGCAAAGATCCTTCTCAAAGGAAAAATAGGAAAGTCACATATAGCTCTTGATCATTTCATAATTAAGAGAAGTGCCAGAACCACACTCCTATCCATGAAACAAACAAACAAACAAACAAACAAATATTTCCATTGCACTCAATCAGAATGGTAAAATAAATGCAAAATCAATTTTTAGCAGAATACTTTTATTCACAATAATTAGACTATTTAATCTCAGGACTCAGTTGCATGCATGTTTTGCTGTAGTGACAGAGCAGGGAGACTTTGGGGCATATAAGCCAATTTTGGAATATTGCCACATACATATAATAATTCTGGGGTCATTGCCACTAATATTCAATCCAAACCTTGATTAAAGTCCTGATTAAATTAATTCTTGACATTTGTTGGAAAGATGGTGAAACATGTACTGGACCAAGGACAATATAACAAAAGATAACACATGCTTATTTCAGTATCAGCCCACAATGTAATATAGGGTATTTTCTGCATTTGCATTTCCCACTGTAAACATAGGCATGGCTGAAAGTGCAGCTTTCTTATTGAAAGAAAGAAACCATCAATATATCTATGTAGCTTCTCTTGTTTGGTTAAGAAATATGCAGATACAATATAATTGTTTTGTGAAATTTCACTGGCCTTTTCTCATTTAAGAAGAAACTCCAAATCTCTATATAGTAGAATTTGCACAGTAGGCATGCACAATTTCTTAAACAGTTAGCAACCACAATAGCTCTATGAGGAGCACATTAGAGAAGAGAAAGAAATTTGCATTTATAATTGCTCTGATCCAATTCAAGCTGCTACAAAAGGAAGTAATTTTCATTAATTCCTCCATCACCTGAACCTCTTATGCTTTCCCCAAAGAGTAGGTGAATATCTCCCCTACACTACAATGTACAAGACTGTAGGAGGAAAGATAAATTGACAAACCTTTTCTCATGCCACTCCATTGCTGGAAGCCTATATTGCATCTTCCATACTTCTGGGTCTGATGCCATTGGCCTCCTGAATTTGTAATTTCAATGCACTTAAACTGCAGCCTTATTTATATTACCTTGGAGTAAGTTCAATTGAGCATAAAGGGCTTATTTCCATAAACAGGATTGCTATTTGTCATTTTGCCATAGCATGTTATCACTTTAATAAAAGCACTGGTATATCTTGAACAGCTCAAACATTGCTGTAATGTTTGGTTCAGTTGCACTTGTCAACAAAATCAAACAACAACCATCCAGTTCAATTTAACTTAATGTTTGCTGGCATCACACACTATAAAAGTACTGTCAAACATGTATAAAAAGGAAACAGAACTCTCAAAACATTTAATAGAGATCAGTAAACTTTGTTCAGCATATATGGTTAGAGGTTAAACCACTTGTGTCCAATTGTACTCATTCTCCACTATAAGGTACATAGAACCACCATTGTAGAAAGCAGCTTATCTTTTAATCCCCCGTTCCTCCTGAAGTTAATTGACATGTATTTGGAGTTTCTGTTCTTGTGGCAAATAACAACTTCACTCAACTAATAGAGCAGAGTACAAACTAAAGGGAAACATCATGCAGTTGACCCAGTTCATCCTTATGTTATTATGTGGTGAAAATAAACTCTTTACCCAGTTAAGGATTTTTTTTAAAAAGCCAAAATAAATAGTTTTAGTTGTTAAGAAATGAGCATCTTCCAAATAAACTACCAAACAGGTTACATTTTTGGTGGCCAAAAGATGCAGAAATGAATAGGCAATCCAGACAGTAACTGATAGGGTGCAGCTTGAGAATGCAGGAGAAAAAAATTCACATGAAGTGATAGGTTTTTTGATAAAGAGATTTGAACCATTTGAGGTGGCCACTCACTTACCTTCAGCACTAGCTGGTTAAAGGTTCTGGCTAGTGTCTCACGGGGTTGGGAAGCAATTCAGCCTCCCCCCGTCCTTTCTGCTCCTGCTCCTGCTGCCCAGAGCTCCTGGCTAACTTGCCTTCGGAAGGCATGCTGGCCAAGAACTGTGATCAGTGGGTACCAAAGCACCACAAAGCCCTATTTAGCAATAGGGCTCTACATTAGTATCATATTTTTCCCATACCAATACTTGAACTAGATGTGGTAAGACACTATTATTGCAAATAGTAGAAAAAAGTGAGCCAGTTTGGTGTAGTGGTTAAGGCATCAGGCTAGAAACTGGGAGACTGTGAGTTCTAGTCCCGCCTTAGGCACAAAGCCAGCTGGGTGTCCTTGGGCCAGTCACTCTCTCTCAGTCCTAGGAAGGAGGCAATGGCAAACCACTTCCAAAAAAACTTGCCAAGAAAACTTCAAGGACTTGTCCAGGCAGTCTCTGAGAATCGGACATGGATTAAAAAAAGAAAGAAAAGAAAGAAAAAAAGCATAACAATGAAGAAAATCAGCTACTACAAATTTTAGGATTCCTATAAAAAGCAGACTCCAGTTTCAAATCCTAGGTCTCTTTCTCCCACTTTTGTACTGTTCAAACATCCCAGGTGCACTGAAGAAACATGTTGCTAGTAGAGCCATAGCACTGGTAAAGATCTGTTGGGAAAATGGATGAAATTATGAGATGGAGACTATATCTCTTTGGTCCCATGCTGTGTTCCATTCACCTAAGATTCATGAGGATGACTTTTGGTAATAGAAAATGGATTATGTGCATTTGAGGCTAGATCAATCCTATCCATGTGCTTTTTGACCCTTTTGAGAAAACTTAAAAGGTTATTGATGAGTGGCTTACCTTCAGAGAAATAATATTTTTCAGTGAGACTTGTCCTTCTACTGTATATGCCTGATAATTTTATGTGTGTGTGTGAGTTCTTATTCTGTGCTTATTATTTGTTGCTTTGTTTTTATTGTTTCTGCTGGCTTTTAATCCTATGTTCGCCATCCAGAGTTGCAGTTGCAAAACGGATGGCCATGTAGATCACTATAATAATGGCATATTATATATACAGTAGATAGCATTAATACTGAACACTTTCCAATCTTTAGATACTGGGTACAATTATATATTTTATTAGAATATCAGTAATTTCATACCTGAGTTCTTCAAGAATTCATGTATAGATACTACTGGTATCTTTTGATTTGTTCTATTTCAACTATTTTAATTTATAATGAGTGCAAATTAAATTAAACCCTTGTTACAACTAGTTGCCTTACTTCTTCAAATGCTAATCCGGACCCTGTGAATTCAGGATGTTTATCCTATATCTTCCATAGTGATTTTTCATAGTGATTTATTAGCATCTCAGTAATCTCCTGAACTTTAATACACCTTAACTTCCTTTTTATCCAATATGTCTTTAGATGTTTTCTTGACAGAAATGAATAATTAATTTCTGGCTTAATTCTTTTTTTGAAATGAGTTTCCCATGATGGATGGATGGATGGATGGATGGATGGATGGATGGATGGATGGATGGATAGATAGATAGATAACCACTATGAAGAATAAGAGGGGATTTTTGCTTTCAACTCATTAATTGTATGTAGTTCAAATCCCTTTAATTGCAGAGAATGTACTCTAAAGATGACTTGAGGAACCAATTCTATATCTATCTATCTATCTATCTATCTATCTATCTATCTATCTATCTATCTATCTATCTACCTACCTACCTACCTACCTACCTACCTACCTACCTATGATGCAGGCAGGAACAGCATACACTGAACGGCACAACCAAGTAGCTGGCATTGTGTACAGTAACATCTGCAGAGTGTATGGGCTAGACCCTCCCAAGTCCAGATGGGAGATTCCAAAAAAGGTAATGGAGAATAACAGGGCTAAGATTCTGTGGGACTTCCAAATCCAGATGGACAGGCAGGTATTGGCCAATCACCAGACATCATGGTAGTAGACAAGGACCAGAAGACAGCAATGGTGTAGCAGTGCCAAGAGACAGCAGCATCAGAAAGAAGGAGTATGAGAAGCTGGAGAAGTACCAAGGCCTGAAGGAGGAACTAGAGAGGATGTGGAAAGTGAAGGCCAAAGTGGTCCCAGCGGTGGTAGGAGCACTCGGGGTTGTGACTCCTAAGCTGGGAGAGCGGCTCCAACAGATCCCAGGAACTATCATCAGAGCTCTCTGTCGAGAAGAGTGCAGTGCTAGGAACAGCTGAGATACTGCACAGAACCCCGAAACTCCCAGGCCTCTGGTAGAGGACCCGAGGTTGAGGAAGACACATACCACCCATAGGGGTCAGAAGGGAATTTTTTAAAATATATATAGCTTGCATTCTTAATTTGACAACATTGTGCTTTATCATTCTCCTTAATTGGTTAAGACAGCTGCTTTCTAAACAAAGCTTTCTTGCCTCTAATAGCATTGAATGAAGTTAATGCTCAGTATTTTATACCACTAAGCAAAGATATCTTATTAAAGGCTGAATAAACTCCTGTAATTAGTAGCACTGCATATTGCACCCAGATTACCCTCACCCATTTGTAATTTGACCATATGCTTATGTAGTGGCAACATGGAAGACCATTGTTATCTTGAGGAGTTTAAGTGACATGTTTTGATTTTCTCCCTCACACTTAGGAGATTAGAGTTTATTTAGAGTTATACTGATGTTTAACTGGCTTGTTTTTATTTGTGTTTGGAATGGAGGGGGATATAGATTACCCCAAGCTTGTTAGTTTAAGCATAGGTTCACTCGCCCAACAGCCCCTCCAGTGGCTTGGTATGGGGGGGGGAGACAAGAGATTGTTGATGTTGGGCACTGGCTTATCTGTAAAGCTTCCCAGGCTCTTGGAATAATGTCATAAACAAGTGCATAGACCCTGGGAAGTATCCCAGCCAAGGTCAGGCCATGCAGCCTCTGTACCATGGAAACATGGTCATGGGGTTTGGGGGCCAGACTTTGATAAAAACCTTAGGATTGTCTTTTGAGTGAGGGAACCTCTATGCAGACTCAGGACTCTGGGTGATGTAGAACAAAGAGCCATTTATTTATTTATCATATTTATCAATGCCTATCTCCCCCAAGGGGGACTCTGGGCAGTTTACAATAAAATATGTAAAAGCCATCCTTTTGGGGTTATTCTCGCTATTCTGGTCAGGTTCCTGGTAGCAAAAAGGGAATAAAGGTCACCGTGCTTTGGTATGTATGAATTCTTTCTGTATGCTATGCTTTATATGCTTTTGTATAATCTGCCTAAACTGTGTTCCTGTTTGAACTGTGTTTTCTGTTTAAATCTATTTGCTTAAGTTTATATTAAAACTAAAGTTTCTTTATCCACTGGCGTGCTTATTATCTCTGGATCTAAAAGAACCAATTGCCTGAGCACCTGATCACTGCTTGGACATAATTGGCAGAAGGAGCATGGCTGTCCATATGAGACAACTGTTGTCCTTTATGTCATAGAATATAATATGTGAATGCATTTGAAAACTAAAATGCTGTGCAGGTAGTCCTCGTTTAGCAACCACAATTGGGACCAGCGAAGTGGTTGCTAAGTGAAACCACAACTGTATTTATGATTTTACTTCAGCTTTCCTTTGCTTTACTGACCTGTGAAGGTTGTAAATGCGAGGATTGGTCGCAAAGTTACTTTTTCATCATTGTTGTAACTGTGAATGGTTGCTAAATGAAGCAGTTGCTAAATGAGGACTACCTGTATTTCAGTTTAACAAAGGAAGATTGAGTGTCTAATTTAAAATTCTTAGGGGTTCCTGGGGTTTCACAAGTTTTCTCTTGTCTGGTAAGCTTTTCTCATATAATTTGCAGAGACCTTGTGGGAAGGAAAGGGAGGTTTCTCTGCTTATGTGCTGTGCTTTTCAGTCAGGCAGCAAGGTGTTGATTTTTGCTTCCAATAGTAGGAAGGGAGAAAAAACACCTGAACCCTCCCCAAGTCTCTGATAATAGCTGGAAGCTTGTAGAAAAGCTGTACACCTTCATTTCATACTTTTGCAATAGGAACAACATTTGAAGACAAGCTAATTGGATATATAATTGCCGCAGGTGCTTTGTTACATGACAATATTGTTTTTGGAGACTAACACACTTGTCTTATCACATATTAAAAGTGTCTACTATTAATATAAATATAAATGCTACAAGTCTCATACCCATAAAGAAGAACAGTTCAGCCTGATGGTTGCACTAATCAAATCAAAACATACTATAGAGATTTCGGTGGTATTCATTTCTGTTTCTTAGAAAAGAAAAATAAGTTATCATCCTTGATTAAGATGGACAAATGATGTACACATAAACTGATTCATATGTATATGTGAGTATGAGAGATATTTTTCAGATCATAATTTGCTAATTGCTAGATTGGAAGTCATGAGAAGGGGTGTTCCTAGAAAGCAGAGCATAATGCAAGGTATAATGTACAGTAGCAATCAGTGCTACTCTCTCCCAAAGCCATCATTCTCAGCATTCTTAGGAAAATTCCATTGGCATCATGGGCTGAATTTCTTCTCAATGGAAACAACAGTTTCCTAGAAATAATTTGTCAGCTACTGTCATTTCATTCAAGACCTGGTTTTGTCATTTGCACCTGGGGCCCTGGAGGTGTGGCCCATTTCATGGTTGTATTAACTGTTTTGTTATTAATAACTTAATTGTTGTTAATAGTTCTTTCCTGGGTGCTATTTATTTTATTTAAAATTTTGTGATACTGCTTTAATTTTGTTTTTAAGCATTGTTGGCTGCCCAGATTCATGTAATTGAGATGGGCGGCCATATACGTTCAATAAATAAATAAATAAATAAACAAACAAATAAATAAATGCATCCAATAAATAAATAAATACATCCAATAAATAAATAAATAAATAGATTCAATATATAAATAGATTTATATTCTGCCTTTTGTCCAGCACATCAAGGCATCATTTATAACACTCCCTTCCTCACTTTTTCCACCAAACAACAAACTTGTGAGATAGGTTGGGCTGAACAAGAGTAAGTGGTCCAAAGTCACCCACTAAGTTTCTACCAGATGGGCTTACATCTCTGTCTCCTTCGTTCTAGTTTATCATCTTGACCACTACAACACACTGGTTCTAGAAATATTACTAATGTTGGTGGGAAAATAAGTTGCTGGTTAGATTTGCCTTTAAAAAAGATTTCCATTGGCAAAATTTAATGACTACACAAAGATTAGGAGGGGCTGGCCAACCACCAAAGTGCTGAGTGCCCTTTACATGCCATGGAGATGCACATGCTCCATTGGTCATTAGGCATTTCCCTTCTTGACCATGTCATCAATTATACAGTCCGGCAGCTGATGGGTGTTGCACCAATAATAGAGAAAATGCAGGAAAAATGCCTACAGTGGTATGGCCATGGTCTATGAGCAGCACCCCACACTGTCGCCTGCACCGCCTACCACTTTAACATTGATGGCAAATGCCTGTGCGGAAGACCTAAGCCAAGGTGGCAGGACACAATTAACCCGGACATGAAAATCATCCAGTTGGACCTGGTTGCTGCGTTTGATTGTGTGAAATGGTATTTGTTGATCTGAAAAGCAGACCCTGCACCTGCGGGAAAATGCTAGGATGATGAAGAAGAAGACAAAGATGAGGGGACAGAGCAGGTTGGTTGAGGAGTCTCACACTTCCAAATAGTGCAATTGAGTTATTATTTTGTGATTTGTCACTGGGTTGCTATTTCCAGGCAAGTCAATGCAGCAGCATGTTTGTTTGTTTGTTTTTCAAATTTTGCCACCACCCATCTCCCCCAAAAAGAGGGACTCTGGGCGGTTTGCAGATGTACACTTGCCACCTTCCAAGTAAATAACTGTTTTTTTAATATTTGCTATGAAGAAGTCAAAGTTAGTGAAGGAGGATGGACTGCATTTAGAATTCATGCTTTGCATATATCTTCTTTTTCCTCTTCTTTTTCCTCTTCTTTCTCCTCCTTGTTGTCCTCCTCCTTCTCTGTTTCCTGCCAAAGGTTGGTGAACATCAGTACTATCTGTTCTTCTGCTGTTACTATTTGAAACAATGTATTTTTTGCCAAATTATATGGACAATTTCTTCAGCCAGGATATGCATCATCTTCCAGCACTATGTTTCCCTTGAATCTTTTCTTGTATAATTGAATTTAATATGACATTACCAATGTTCACAGATTCCTACTGAAACAGCTAGAAAGAATGTGTTACTTAAGCAATGGAAAAGACAGGAAGGTTGACAGATTTATCAGGCAGAGGGTTTTGAATTCCTAAGTATTCAGCTTTGATTGTGCTACTAACTTAGGGTTGCCACTTATATTTAAGAGCTTCAGAATAACTGTGTACATGTAAAATGTTCCTTTTTCTTGCCAAGAATAACTATACTTGCTGAATTTAGCCTGGTCTTTTAATTTAGACATTCATTCAGTTCATTTCTTAAAAAATAAGGACCTATTAAATCATAAATGGGTTAGAAAGAACTTGCAACTTAAAGCACACACACAAGAAACCAAAGCTGCCTGTTTTATCTGTTCCCCACAGTGATGCATTTAAGTGCATCATTGGGCTCCTGTGAGGTTACTATAATGATATGGATGATGCTTCATCAAGATTTTGTCCCATACAATCCCAGGATGATTGTAAAACCCACAGCTATCTGGCTCATGATGAATACATGAGTCCTTCCCATTTGGGAGAAAAAGGATTGTTGTGCAGCTGGCTCACCCATATGTCTCTGGCTTTTAATGATAACCAGGAAGCCAGACTGAAGCACTTTACTTCTTAATTCTGAAGATAGGGCAGGATATTGTTCCTCATCCTACTATCCAGCATCAGGTTCCACAATTAACTCATAGATTCTGATTGCTTGCACTGTTCAATAGTTCCACAGCTATGCTGAAGAAGTGCCTAAGGTTTTGTTTTGTTTTTGTTTTTAATGAGAAATGCAAAGAGATAAAATACAAATTATACGGGCAAGACCATCCTCTGTTTGGAACATCACACCTTGTCTTGCTCTCAGTCTGACAGAGATTCTTCACTTCTTCTGAATCATGCACAGCATGTTGCCGTATTCTAATTATCGGAATGCTTATCCTCTTAATGGCTCTTTAACAAATATTGAGTTGTTTGGAACAAAAGCATTTTAAAAAATGAGGCATTTTTCCTACTTAGCAGAGTGAATGTTATATTTGGATTGCAAAGCTGATTTGTGTATTACAAGCATTGGTGTATAGCAGGTTTACTATTAATCCTTAGGAATAAGTATTTAATACCTATTTTGTCTTTTTAAAGTATGTATTACTTTTAGATTGTAATCTGAAAATCCCTTGGTATTCCAAATCCTATAATGACCTGGTGGATTAGTTTCAATTCAGTTCAACTCTCTTATCTTTCAATAATCTTTAATTTGTTCTATAATTAGTGATAGGGAGAGGTGTTATGATGCTGCTTACAGATAGTGCTAACAGCACTCATTTTATTTTCCACATTATCTATAAAAAATTCTGTTATTACTCAAATTAGTCAGATTTTGCGAGCTAATAAGTCACTTCACAACTTTTTTTAAAAAAGAAAATAATTCAGATTCAGGCTCACACAACACAGTATCCCATGAATCTCCTTGCCAGACTCGTTCTGAATTGATAACGGCCCAACCTTTGTGGCATCTGTCTTGCCAGTTTGTGCAACATGGTGTCAGGGAGATAACGGGCAGAGAAGGAGGGGGCTCCCTCCGGGAAGGGAAACACATGCATAGTACTGAATCTCTATGTCTCCCTCCCAAGAGGTTGAAGAAAGCCCCGCCCTAGGTTTGTGGGGCTCGTTCTATGGGCTTTGCCAGTTCATGTTAGTTTAGCTGGATTCTGTTAAGGAGAGTAGGACAATAAACATTAGAGCTTCAACTCTAAGCCTCAGCGTGTTATTCCTTCACTCTGTCAGGACACATACTGTATCTGAGAAATCCAAATCAAATCCAGAAGGCATACAATTTTTTTCACGATATGAAAAAAACTGGTTTTCATTGGTAACTCTTCAGTTAGCAAACCATTTTTTTATTAATGGCTCCACAAACAACCTGTAGTAGAAGAATATAATGTGATTGTAGCAATGGTGTCACATCAAGAGCAATCAGGGGTTCAAAAAAGTAAAGACTGCTTAAGTCCATCAGTCTAGGGAAGAGGTGACAAATGTAGCCAAAAGGCAGGCTAGTGTTCAGATGAGTAAGCTACTTGGGTCCAACTTGGCTTTAAACATATAGGTACAAGTGAAATTCTCTGATGGATCTTTAAACTCCAATCACTCTGAGTCTTCGATGTTGCTTGCTAATGTCCCATATAACTGTGGGCGTATCCTCACATCCCCATAATTATGATGCAAACATACTCCAGGAACAGGAAGGAGATTGCCGTTGGCACAGTCTAGCATGCTTCATTGATGATGTGATCACTGATGATGTGTCCTGCACCTGGGATATACTCAACCCCCGTTGGCCATTTTAGGTTGCTGTCTCTGTGCTAGTTGCTAGCACTGCCCTCAATGGCAATTTTGGTTTGGGGTGCAAGAGAGCCTGGGCACTGGGTTTCCATAGAGCTGTCTGCCACATAATACCTGAGTGATGTTTTCCAAAGCACTTTATTAACACAGACTCCTTATATGTGGGAGCTCTTTTCAAGGAGCAGTAGACCCACAAAACCCAGCACTAGGACTCTTGAGAGAGGATTCGCCTTTGCTTCATGGGGCCAGTTTAAACCAGGAAAAAAAGAGCTGGGTTCTGCTAGCTGTGTGTTGCTGTTTCTATCACCAATGCGTGGAATATGTTTTTTCCACTAATTTTTTCACCTAGAGGTTTTATGTGGTCACACGTTTTACTAATTTTAATATGGGAGGCGTTGGGGGTGTTTTGCGTACTCATACCATTTTGACTACTCCACAGTCTACTTCTGGATGCTGCCAGCATGACTACTTGTGGCCAGTACTGCCATTCCCTTGACACACTAGTTGAAGATCCCTTGTTCCCTCCTGCTTCACCCAGTGCCTGTCCTCTATCTCCATGACCTGTCAGCCTTTGACCTTTGTTTATTACTCTTTTAGACAAGTACTAATCCCATGTTCAGAAATAGCCCAACTGTGCAGTACTCTTCTGTGCCTGCAACCTGTTAGTCAGACAGTTTGACAGGAAGCAAAACCTGCTGTTCTAAGCACCCACTTATACTTGTCATCCTTCCCCACATTTTAAAGAAAGCAACTGATGACTGTTGGTATGTGATACATGGTGTGTGGGGAAATGAAGCCAGTGGAATCCATTAATTGTTTTCTTACATTAAAACACAAAGGACAGTGCCAGCCACAGGCCTTAACTGAGGCAGAATTGGGATCATCACTGAGGACAGTGCAATTTATGCTGCATACATTACTGCCAGCTCACATATTGAAGAAAGGCACTTTAATGTGGCTTTCTGGCTCTGCCTTATGTTTCCTAAGGAGACTTTTACATAAAGGTGGCATATTTGAAAGCTAGCACTCCTGTAGTCTTCTTGTCCCAGTTGCACCTATGCAGCCTTATACTCAGAAGTTACAGATTTGGGGGTTGGAACTTCAGGGTCTGTAGAGAGTAAAGAGCTTAGATATCCTTCCTTTCAGAGAAGAAGAGAAAGTGGGCCTAATGTTGTCATCCTTTAAAACTTCCTCTGAGGAAAAGTAGTCTTGGGCAGTCACAATATCCCTGAACCAAAGGACAAGATCTGTTAACATATGATTTTGGTCTATATGCTAGTTGTTGTTGTTTATTCGTTCAGTCACTTCCGACTCTTCCTGACTTCATGGACCAGCCCACGCCAGAGCTTCCTGTCGGCCGTGGCCATCCCCAGCTCCCCCACGGTCGAGTCTGTCACCTCCAGAATATCATCCATCCATCTTGCCCTTGGTCGGCCCCTCTTCCTTTTGCCTTCCACTTTCCCTAGCATCAGCATCTTCTCCAGGGTATCCTGTCTTCTCATTATGTGGCCAGAGTACTTCAGTTTTGCCTTTAATACCATTCCCTCAAGTGAGCAGTCTGGCTTTATGTCCTGGAGTATGGACTGGTTTGATCTTCTTGCAGTCCAAGGCACTCTCAGAATTTTCCTCCAACACCACAGTTCAAAAGCATCTATCTTCCTTCGCTCAGCCTTCCTTATGGTCCAGCTCTCGCAGCCATAGCTTACTACGGGGAATACTTTTGCTTTGACTATGCGGATCTATATGCTAGAGGTTTCAGGAATAGGGCAACAAGCTTAGGCTCTGCAATTGGAAAATGTCTTCTAGTCTACAATGTAGACTCACCTTGCCATGAGATAGGATAGTAATTCCTGTTTTATGGAGGTGGGTGGGTGGGAGTTAACTAGGAGACAGGTTTTAAAGATTATGTTTTATTACCAATTTATATTAAGCTGCTTTGCAGGCCCATAGTGGAAAAGAGTCAATTCAGCTAATTAGATAAATGACACAATGAGTTTCTTAAAATACAAATGAGTTAAGTGCACAGTGAATCTCCATATGTACAGAACAGGCACATTATGTAGAAGTATGAATTCAACATTTTATTTTCATAGGCCAATATGTCTTGCTGGTTTGACAACAGATACTTTGACATCTGATGAATTGATCTTAAGAGAAGGTAAAATTAGATGTCTGAATTTATGGGTATCTTGAGGACTGCTTTGCATATCTCTGAATTTATGCACTGCAGTAAAGCAGTACAAAGAATATTTTCTAAGTTTCCTTCCGTAGGGTATCAAGCTCTTTCTACAGGGAACCAGGGAACCAGGTAAGATTCCTCTGGGTCAAAAGAGAATGCCATAAATCTGAAGTTTTATGAGAAAAGCATGAAGGTGGTTGAACAGATATATGGAATATCTTATGATATCAGGATACCTTGTGGCGCTTCTGTCTACATTTTGTTCTATAAATTTACAGCTCATTATTTAACAAAATGACCAATGGTTGGTTGTTTCACAGGTTGGGGAGAGGGGGTTGTCACAAATTTATTTTCAGCCCATCTCTTCTACCTTATACTACTCTATTCAATCTGGTTTAAGTAGGTTTAAAATTTAAAATTCTGTTCATTATTCCTGTGACCAATTTGTTGGCTCTTCCCTCAGCTGCATCTGCATCTGAGACATTATTTTCTTTGGAGACAATTTCTACGTATATCAGATTAAAAACAAACAGTAATGAAAGACTTTTGCAAGTGTTACAGAATCACTCAGCTCATGAACATGGCAATCGCTTAGTCTTGTGAAGTTGTTGGTGATATTTACATATAGAAAGCTGATAATATATTTATTGTGTAGCATAGGAGTAGGCAAACTGCAGGCCTAGAAGAATGTACAGTCCTCCACCTAATTTCCTGCAACTTCATTCTAAATTCAAAAGCAGATAATCAGCTCAGACATTTGACAAAGACAATTTGTCTCTTAACAGACAGCCACATGTGAAAGGAGAGACAGAGAAAATGAGATAGTGTTAGAATGGGAGAATAAAGGAAAATTTCAGCAAGATTCTGCCACCAGCATGCTTTCCAAATAACCAGTTTCAGGGAACAGTGGTGGGAAAGGGATATCTCCATCTTCTGCTTGAGAGCAGTTGGGAGGCATCATTTAGGCTACTGTGAGAAACAGATGCTGGATCAAGATTGGCCCCATACTATTTTTACATTCTGTATTTCTTCATTGAAGTGCAGCCCCCAGCCTGCTTGCCACTCAATGGTCAACTGTGGACCAGCTCTAAAAAGGTTATGCATTCCTGCGATAAACTTGGAGGAAGAAATCAAGAGGAATGTTGTCTGTTGTTGACTGCCTGAGCATTTGTTGCTTAAAAAGTGAACAGGTTCATCATATTGCCAGATGAGTGAAATCTGGTAAAATCCAGAATTCATCCAATGCTTCAACATTTTTAGAGCAGTCAGTTGAATCAAAGAACAATGCATTCTGAGAATAATGAATAATTCATCAGTACAGTAACTGTAAAGTACTTAGCTATAAATACATTGATACAAGCTCCAGTGACAACATAATTAACAAGGAGCATAGAACTTTGGCTGAGGATGTCACCAATGCACCAATGAATAATTATAACATGCTCTGTTTTACATTTCTTGGCCTTACATAATACATACATTGTGTGAAAAACTAAAAAAGAAATACTTGTGTCCTCTCTTCTTGGATCCTCCATCAGTTCTGATTCAACCTGTTTTGCTTCAGGGTGTTCTTTTATTCCCCCCCCCCCTCAGAATTAGCAACTTGCATGTTTGCCTAATTTAATCTACTTCCACATGTACTTTCGGCTAAACAGATTTGTTGGTTTTTCCCCTTGCCATTTCTTTATGAGTCAGTTTGCAATCTGAATTAAAAATGGGAGTAAAAAATAATGTTCTGAAGCAATAAGAAACAACAGGGTTAATCAAATCAGGATGAGCAGTAAAATAATAAAAATAAATAAAACTGGGACTGCAGCCAACATTCCCCAAATAACAATTGCAGAGCCCCAAAGGGTCTCTGAACAAGAGCTGATTTAACCAACTGCCTCAAGATATAAAGGGAGGGTGTGCGGCATAAACTGAATCCCTCTTTCTAAAAGCTACTTTCTACAGCAGTGGCAAATACTTAAATTAAGCAGCTCTCTGTTGCACAAGAATTGTCCAGTGTAAATGCAGTTTTCTCCTAAAAGAAATATTGGTTCTTTCCTGCTTATCAACTGTTTTCAGTGTGAAAACAAAGGAAACTTTGATTTAAAAAAAATTCCCTGATACTCTGCTGTATATTTCAAGTTCACTAGTGTTCTAGTCACATACATACTTCATATTTTTGCACACTCTTTCTTTTGTAGCAATTTCTCACTTCACTGCTAGCAGGAGGCAATGCTAATGTACATGTATCTCTTTGTAATTATTCCTGATTGATATTAGTTATTATAAAAATGCATTCTTTTTCTCGTTTCAGATGAAAGCCACAATCAAATACAAAGGATGGAATTAGTTTTCTTCATGAGTGACAGGATATTGCAATTCTCCAACTTTAATTTTCCCAGGACCTATTTCATCCCTCAGTGAGCGAGGAGTCACTTCCTTTTCTTCTACTTTAATTGAGAATCACAGCAGTTTCCATTTGGAATCACTTGAGACTTCCTTAATTAGTAATGATATTTGTGTAGCTAGGTATGGTAAAATCAACCTAATTCCTACTGAATATGTCTGATTCTCCTATTATCAATGAAATGTTCAGTTTCAAGAGTCCATTAAATGGAAAAAGTACTAAAAATAAGAGACAGTAAAAATGCCACCAGCAAACAGAGCAAGTTTCCTAGTGGTTACCTTAACCTAGTGGTTAAGGCAACAGGGTAGAAACCAGGAGACTGAGAGTTCCAGTCCTGCATTAGGCATGAAAGCCGGCTGGGTGACCTTGGGCCAGTCACTCTCTCTCAGCCCAACTCACCTCACAGCGTGGTTGTTGTGGGGAAAATAGGAGGAAGGAGTATTAGGTATGTTCACCGCCTTGAGTTATTTATAAAAACAATAAAGGCGGGATAGAAAATAAGATAAATAAAAATGCAACCATCTACATAATTGTGGACAATTTCCAGTTTAGGTGACTGGACTGACATTTGGTTGATGCTGCTATACTTTAAACCTCATCCTAATACCCACAAAGCATTTTCAGAAGTGAAGTTAAAAATGCCTCTTATTTTGCCCAGAATTGTTTCACTTTAGAATCTTATTATAAAACCAACCTTTTATTTAATGCATATTTCAATCAAAGTGTTTTAATGCAAAAATAAGAAAGGAAAAAACAGAACATAACAACGAATGGACAATTCATTATATGCTATTCAGAAAGAATACACACACACAAACACACACACAGAGTATATATTTATGTGTGTTTGTGTGTGTGTCACACAAACACACACACAGAGTATATATTTATGTGTGTTTGTGTGTGTGTGTGTGTGTATGTGTGTGTGTGTGTGTGTGTGTGTGTATATGTATGTATATATATATATATATATATATATATATATATATATATACACACACACACACACACACACACACACACACACACACATTATACTGTATAATATAATATAATATTCATTTCAAGGCTACACATTCTAAGTTTATTTAATCTTACTTTCTGGTTCTTTGATTATTCTTATGTCCTTCTCTTAACTTGCTCTTATTTGTACGAAAGCTTCTTAAAGAGTGATGCCCAGAATATAAATCAGTACTGGAGGTGGCATCTGATTTATGCAGAATAAATAAAATGGTTACTTCCATGATTTAGGAATCATATTTCTAGCAGGCTTCCTCTTAAATTGGGGCTCCTGGGTTTCTTAACCAGTTTATGCAAGAATCCTGCTGGACTTTTTCCAATTCCTATACACTTTTTCTCTAAATAACACTGATGTTAATTCAGGGCCTAAGGGTTTAAACAATTCAGTTTCCAACTCCTCCCTTGGCAATCTAATTAAAAAATAATAGAATGATCAACATTTGATTGTGAACAGAACTGAGATTTACTACTAGCACCTTTCAAACAGGTCTTCATAAAACAAATGGTTAAAACAAACTAAAACTTTAGCATCATTTCCAGAATGACATTAATTAACTCTTATTCATTGACTGTGACCTTTCCTCATTAACCCAAGTATAGAAGTCACTGTTAGATAAACCTACACTCCTGGGGACTAAGTGGGGACTACAGCAAATTAGCCCCTATTCTTTTGCCATTTGCTGATAAATTCCTTGCTCTCCATCCTCACCTGCTGTCAACCTTGCGAGGTAGACCACTCAGGAAACACGGCCAGATGAGGTAATTCTACTTTATTGTAAAGTTACATTAACAGAATCCTGCAAGTCTGAAAGTATATCTCTCTCCTGGTCCCCTTTAAGCCCAAGAAACTAGGGAGGGTCTCTTCTGAGCCTCTTGCCCAACCCACATTCCTGCTGTGGGCTAAGCTGCCTTTTATCTGAACGTTTCCTTGGCTGCATCTCTGCCCTGTCTCCCAAGGTCATTCCCACATACCATTACACCTGCAGGGGAAGGGGGGAAAACACTTTTTTTTGGGGGGGGGGGTCAATCATTCCTCTTTTGACCATCCACTCCCTTCTCATCTGTCAGGGTTCATTGTTGAATCCTGCCATTAGGTTAGAGTTAGTATAAACGTGTGAACTGGAGGGGGGGGGTGAGTGTGCTGAGTGTTGTGGGTTTCATCGGAGACTGTGGAATGCAGTGTCAAGGTCAGCCACCTGCAGGAGTTGGAGGCTTGGGAATGGAGAGGGAAAGTTCTGGATATTGACATCATAGATGCTGCAAAATTGGTGTGCAAGGGGGAGAGTTAAGTTAGGGCTGTTTGGTGGGAATCCGGCATTCAGATCTTTAGGAGTGTTTCAATTTACATGTATCCTGAATAAAGCTTATTCTGCATTTCAATGAATTGCATCGAGAAGTGTTTATTGGGTCATTGAAGTTGGAGTCATGCTCCAATAAACACTTCTCGAAATGCAGAATAAGCTTTATTCAGGATACATGTAAATTGAAACACTCCTAAAGATGGGGTCTGCACGACTGGGTGGGGCGGGTCGATGTTATGGGGATGAGATGGTCCCTCAGGTAACCTGCGCCCATGCCATGTAGGGCTTTAAAGGTGATAACCAACACCTTGAATTGGACCTGGAAGCAAACTAGTACCCAATGCAGCTCGCGCAGCAGTGGTATCCCATGTGCTGATCTTAAGGCACCAGTAACTGCCTGTGCGGCCACATTCTGGACCAGCTGAAGCTTCTGGATACACCTCAAGGGCAGCCCCATGTAGAGTGCATTGCAATAGTCTATATGGGAGATGACAAGGGCATGAGTGACTGTTCAGAGGGCCTCTCTGATTTAGGACTTCTGGTGGGGACATGGCGGACTGAACAGCTGTGCCTGTGGGCTCAGTGGGCAGAACTGACAATGCGGCAGTTTTTCTGGGCTCAGGCAGATTTTTTATGAAGCCCAGGAGTGTTTTTCCAGAAAAAGGAAAATACCTGGAATCACCCCATCTGTCCTCCAAATGGCTGCTTGCAACCAGAAGATCACAAAGAGTGTTTGCATTCAACTGGTAAGAGCAGCCGGGAGGCTGGGACGTCAACATTTCCAAGCCGCGCTGTAGCCTTAAAAGGTCACTAAGACCAGCCATCCCATTTCTAAATCACCCAATTTATATTTCTTTTAAGTACGTGTATCCTAAGAGAGGCTTTCTACAGCAATGAGAAGCGGGTTCTCTTGGTGCTTATCATTATTTTAGGGATCAATTTTTTTAAAAAAATTCTTTTTAAGTTTTGGACTTTGTTTTCCATCCAAATATTAAGGAGGATTAAGAGTAAATAACTGTCTCCCTGTTATTATTTTTGTACTAAATCTGAAGATATTAGCATTTTCCCACACGTTGAATCAGATGTTTTGAACTTTCCGTTTTTTGCTTCTACTTTCCCTGGGGAAGTGTCTGCATATCTCACTTTTGCTTGTTGTTGTTTATTCGTTCAGTCGTTTCCGACTCTTCGTGACTTCATGGACCAGCCCACGCCAGAGCTTTCTGTCGGCCGTCACCATCCCCAGCTCCCCAATGGTTGAGTCCGTCGCCTCCAGAATACCATCCATCCATCTTGCCCTTGGTCGGCCCCTCTTCCTTTTGCCTTCCACTTTTCCTAGCATCAGCTTCTTCTCCAAGGTATCCTGTCTTCTCATTATGTGGCCAAAGTACTTCAGTTTTGCCTTTAATATCATTCCCTCAAGTGAGCAGTCTGGCTTGATTTCCTGGAGTATGGACTGGTTTGATCTTCTTGCAGTCCAAGGCACTCTCAGAATTTTCCTCCAACACCACAGTTCAAAAGCATCTATCTTCCTTCGCTCAGCCTTCCTTATGGTCCAGCTCTCACAGCCATAGGTTACTACAGGGAATACCATTGCTTTAACTATGCGGACCTTTGTTGTCAGTGTGATGTCTCTGCTCTTAACTATTTTATCAAGATTTGCCATTGCTCTCCTCCCAAGAAGTAGACGTCTTCTGATTTCCTGGCTGCAGTCAGCATCTGCAGTAATCTTTGCGCCTAGAAATACAAAGTCTGTCACTGCCTCCACTTTTTCTCCCTCTATTTGCCAGTCATCAATCAAGCTCGTTGCCATAATCTTGGTTTTTTTGAGGTTTAACTGCAACCCAGCTTTTGCACTTTCTTCTTTCACCTTCCTCATAAGGCTCCTCAACTCCTCCTCGCTTTCAGCCATCAAAGTGGTATCATCTGCATATCTGAGATTGTTAATGTTTCTTCCAGCGATTTTAACTCCAGCCTTGGATTCCTCAAGCCCAGCATGTCGCATGATGTGTTCTGCGTACAGGTTGAATAGGTAGGGTGAGAGTATACAACCCTGCCGTACTCCTTTCCCAATCTTAAACCAGTCCGTTGTTCCGTGCTCTGTTCTTACCGTTGCTACTTGGTCGTTATACAGATTCCTTAGGAGGCAGACAAGATGACTTGGTATCCCCATACCACCAAGAACTTGCCACAATTTGTTATGATCCACACAGTCAAAGGCTTTAGAATAGTCAATAAAACAGAAATAGATGTTTTTCTGAAATTCCCTGGCTTTCTCCATTATCCAGCGGATATTGGCAATTTGGTCTCTAGTTCCTCTGCCTTTTCTAAACCCAGCTTGTACTTCTGGCAATTCTTGCTCCATGAATTGCTGGAGTCTACCTTGCAAGATCTTGAGCATTACCTTACTGGCATGTGAAATAAGTGCCACTGTTCGATAGTTTGAACATTCTTTAGTGCTTCCCTTTTTTGGTATGGGGATATAAGTTGATTTTTTCCAATCTGATGGCCATTCTTGTGTTTTCCAAATTTGCTGGCATATGGCATGCATCACCTTGACAGCATCATCTTGCAAGATTTTAAACAGTTCAGCTGGGATACCATCGTCTCCTGCTGCCTTGTTATTAGCAATGCTTCTTAAGGCCCATTCAACCTCACTCTTCAGGATGTCTGGCTCTAACTCACTGACCACACCGTCAAAGCTATCTCCAATATTATTATGCTTCCTATACAGATCTTCCGTATATTCTTGCCACCTTTTCTTGATCTCTTCTGCTTCTGTTAGGTCCTTACCATCTTTGTTTTTGATCATACCCATTTTTGCCTGGAATTTACCTCTGATGTTTCTAATTTTCTGGAAGAGGTCTCTTGTCCTTCCTATTCTATTGTCTTCTTCCACTTCTGCACATTGCTTGTTTAAAAATAATTCCTTATCTCTTCTGGCTAACCTCTGGAATTTTGCATTTAATTGGGCATATCTCCCCCTATCACTGTTGCCTTTTGCTTTCCTTCTTTCTTGGGCTACTTCCAGTGTTTCAGCAGACAGCCATCTTGCCTTCTTGGTTTTCTTTTTCTTTGGGACGTTTTTTGTTGCCGCCTCCTGAACAATGTTGCGAACTTCTGTCCATAGTTCTTCTGGGACCCTATCTACTAAATCTAGTCCCTTAAATCTATTCTTCACCTCCACTGCATATTCCTTAGGAATATTAGTGAGCTCATATCTAACTGATCTGTGGGTCTTCCCTATTCTCTTTAGTCTGATTCTAAATTTTGCAATAAGAAGTTTGTGATCTGAACTACAGTCAGCTCCAGGTCTTGTTTTTACCGACTGTATAGATGTCTGCCACCTTTGGCTGCAAAGGATGTAGTCAATCTGATTTCGGTGTCGACCATCTGGTGAAGTCCATGTATAAAGTCGTCTTTTAGGTTGTTGGAAGAGAGTGTTTGTTATGCACAGTGAGTTGTCTTGGCAAAATTCTATCAGCCTATGTCCTGCTTCATTTTGTTCTCCCAGACCATGCTTGCCTGTAATTCCAGGTGTCGTCTGACTACCCACCTTAGCATTCCAGTCTCCTGTAATGAAAATAACATCTCTTTTTGGTGTATTATCTAGTAGGTGCTGCAGATCCTCATAGAACTGATCTACTTCTGCTTCTTCAGCATCTGTGGTTGGGGCGTATATTTGGATCACTGTGATGTTAAATGGCTTACCCTGAATTCGAATTGAGATCATTCTATCGTTTTTTGGATTGTATCCAAGCACTGCTTTAGCCACTTTATTATTAATTATGAAGGCTACTCCATTTCTTCTGTGGTCCTCTTTTCCACAGTAGTAGATCTGGTGGTCATCTGATGTGAAGTGGCCCATTCCAGTCCATTTCAGTTCACTGACACCTAAAATGTCTATATTTAATCTTGACATCTCACCAATAAGCACATCCAATTTGCCCTGGCTCATAGATCTTACATTCCAGGTTCCTATGGTGTGTTGATCTTTAGAACATCGGATTCGTCGTTCACCACCAGCACCGTCGGCCGCTAGCCGTCCTTTCGGCTTTGAGCTAGCTGCGTCATCACATCTGGGGCTAGTTGAACGTATCCTCTGTTCCTCCCCAGTAGCATTTTGACCATCTTCCGACCTGGGAGTCCCATCTTCCGATGGTATACCGACATATCTTTGGTTGTACTGATCCATTTAGTTTTCATGGCAAGAATACTGGGGTGAGTTGCCATTACCTTCCCCAGGGATCGTATTTAGTCTGACCTCTCTGCCACGACCTTCCCGTCTTGGGTGTCCCTTCACGGTTTAGCTCATGGTTTCATTGAGGTGCTCAAGCTCCAGCACCACGACAAGGTAACGATCTCCTTTGCTGGAGCACTTTTGCTTATGTAAACACATTTCAGAATTCTTTCATATCTTTGACTTTCGCTGGTTAAGGCTGTCGTTGGGCTGTTTGATTTTTTAAAGAAAAAAGCTCTGTGCGCATTGTGGGGATGTGTAAATGCTCTGGTTTATTTTGAAGTGGGATAAGGGTTTAAGAATATTTATCTGGATTGCTTTTAGGGTTTGGATGATTTCATTTATCTTTAACTATTTGGATTATGATTATTAAGGTATAATAAAAAAGTAGCCACTCTTGGGGATGGCTAATACCTTAGAGAGCCCCTCTCCTACATTGGATTGAGTTAGATCTTTTTACTATTCTTGGATTTTAATCTTGTTTTATAACCTAGTATTTTTATATTGTATCTATATTTTGAAGGGGCGTGATGGCTCAGCGGGTAAGACGCCAGGCTTGTCGATAGGAAGATCGCAAGTTATGTCTCTTGTTTTATTATCTTGTTGTAAACTGCCCAGAGTCCCTCCGGTGGAGGGAGATGGGCTGTGATATAAGTTTGATTAATAAATAAAATAAATACATAATAAATAATAAAAAAAGAATAAATGTCTGGTTTTGGGTTTAATATGATTAAGATTATTAAAATTGTTGTATTATCAAGTACAATGGCAATCAATTTATATGTTTTTTTAGTTTGATCTTTATTATAGTAGACAGGAATGTATAGAATAGTACTAGGAATGTATAGAATAGTATTAGGAAGGAAATAATTAAATAAATGTTATCTTTGGGGGGGAAGTTGATTTGGAGGTTTATATTTTTTCTTTTCTTTTAATATAAGGGGAGGGAGCAACTGTATTTAGTGATTTTATAATGTGCCAATGGAATGATTTATAGAAATAATGTGATTTTGGTTTAATATAGAGTAAGGATTGAGTATGGACAATATTTATATATCCTTGCTGTTAAAAGTCAGAAGTCACCTCTTTTTGTAATTTTGAAAAAATGCAGAATTGCTTTGCAGAAATTAAAATATATCTATAACATTCCCACCTTCTAATAAGAACATTTCCTAAATATAAAATGAAGTTTAGTCTGACAGGTTTTGAAAAACCCATGCTGACTTAGGGTGATTACTGCATTGTTTTTAAATTGCTTACAATTTGGTCACTTTATGATATTCTCTAGAACCTTTTAAGATGTTGATGTCAGACTGACAGGTGTGCAGTTCCCTAAATTATCTTTTCCTTCCATTCTGAAGATCAGAATAATATCTGCATTTCTCCAGTCATCTGCCACTTCATACATTCCCATAATTTCTGAAAGAAAATGCATAAAGTCTCAGTCAAACCATCAGCTGGATCCTTCAGTACCTTAAGATCAATTCATCTGATCCTAACCCTTTAAACCAGTGTTTTTGCTCTCAGGACCCCTTCCCACTTTTAAAAATTATGGAGGACCCAAAAGAGCTTTTGTTTGTATGGGTTATATTTATTGATATTTATCATATTAAAAATTAAAATAGATGCATTTGTAGAATATTTATTTATTGAATCATGAAAAAATAACAATATTAAACCCATTAGATATTACCATAAATAAAACATTTTTCATAAAAAAACCTATATTTTTTAACAAATAAAAATAATAATGAGAAGAGGGACATTGTTTTACATTTTTGGCAAATGTCTGGCAAATAATTTTGATTTCATGGACCGCTGAGAAGGTCTTGAGAGACCCCCAGGGTTCCTCGGACCACACTTTAAGAAAGACTGCTTTAAACTAATTCAAATTAGGTATTAGGGCAGTGCAGTGCTTCAGATTGTAAGGAACAAATGTGATTTGGACCATACCTGAGCCTACACACAGCACCTTCTGGCAACTCTTTAAAGCAGCTGCAACTTTCCCTAGGATCACATGGCTGTCTTCTGCCATGGGAGAAGCAGTGTTTGGCTTAACGATCTGCTGGCAGTGCTACATGTGTACCCATGAACGCTCTTAAGCACTGCATAAGCCTAAATAGTTATTCATAACCTCTTTAATATCCATTTCAAGTTTCAATCTTACCCCTTCAAAGTGTTCTTCATAGTTATGTTGTGGAGCACATACAGCCTTTTTGTTGAAGACTGAGCCAAAATTGGAATTTAATCTCTGACCAACATAGATTGATATATAAAAATCAAAGCACGTTTGGGTCACTAGGAAATCCTAGGGTTGGAAGGTTGCTGAAGAAGACTGAAAAATACCCCCAAAGAAGGTAATGGAAATCATTTTTTCATTGTTACCAGGAAAACTACATGATAAGCCCATCTAATCAGATAATAGTGCTGTGTTTCTTAATATATAAATGTCAATTGAGAAGTGACATGGAGTTTAAGTGTGAATTAGGCCCCAAACTTTCATTTTAAAAAGGCACATAAAGAATTTAAGTAATTTGCTTACAGTATTTGCTTACCAGTTCCTTATATGGCACATCATTCTTATTCTCGAATATTTGGTACCAAAGTAGAACATGAATTCATCAACACATTTCATGAATTTTTCATTGAAACATCTAAGGAAATCCTGTGTGGTGCATTTTAAAAATGTGCTGTAGGAGTTTCACAACATGCTGCTAAATCTGTCTGTGGTTGTCTATTTAATATAAAATCACTTCTTCTCTGTATACTTTCAAAATGTCACTCACTGAAAACCTAAGGAAAAAAAGAGAGAGAAACAGCTTTCAGTTTTTAATGTTGCAATGATTGAGATCTCTCTCCACCACCACCCCCGCAATCTCTTTCCTCCATCTAGATAGGCTTTAAATTTGAACTGTGGAGTCCTTGGTGTTCTCTGAGCCTTGTTGTTTTCTTGCAGACGTTTCATTGCCAGGCTAGGCAACATCTTCAGTGTGAAAAGGGAGTGGTACTTGCTCTCTGTTTATATACCCTGGCTTTTCCTGCCTGTGTTGGTGGGGGTGTTGTACTCTCTTTGGTAGTACCTTGATTGGGTATTTGTGTGCTGCTTGGTTGATTGACTGAGTTAATAGTTCCTTGATTAGGGTCTATTGTGTTGTTTGATTGCTCCTCTGCTGCTAATCTTGCTGTTAATCTTTGCATATCTTGTTGATTGCTGGCCAAGAGGTGTTCTGGTCTTCTGGCTTTTCTATTGTCTCTTATGAATGATATGTAAATGTTGTTTACCTCTATATGTGTCTGTTGATGGCTGCTTTGTCTGAGTGCCAAGCTTCCAGGAATTCTCTAGCATTTTTGGATTTGGCTTGGTTTAATATGCTCACAGTTTCCCAGTTGAAAGTATGGTTAAGTCTGTCCATGTGTTGTGAGATTAAGGAGTTTAATTTAAATTTGAAATTTCAGCCAGAATAAAATCAGAATTAAACACTGCTACATGGCATCTGCATTTGCTGATATATAGGGATATTCCTGTCAAATTGTTCTCACTAACCAGTGCTTAGTTGTCTATAGGATTGTGGGGTCACACATAAAAGTGGTGCTTTAAGACTGCATATGTCAACTCTTCATATATAGCAATTCATTTCACCCCTTGCTTCTGAATAGTATAGTGTCAGAAATTTAGTTCTGAATGTAGAATTGCCTAATAGTTCTTGTACCAGTAAATTGACTTAATAACTTGAACTTTAATGAGCTGTGTCACATTTATGCATGATAAAATCTTCTGAAATTCTCAACAATGCACAAATATTAGGCATACGCTATTGATTCTGATAGATTTTCTGCTCTGCCATGGTTTTGTACAATGCAACTGAATTACTGTGTAAAGCTAAGTTTATATTCATACTATGTATACCATAGAGAAATTCTGAAAGACATATAGGAAACTCAGCTTGTTTTTGAGAACAACTTGGTGGCATGGTTGGTTTATTGGATATAAGCAAAACTGGACAAAAGTGATGCCATGTGTATGTGCTGATAAAAATAACACTGAATTAAATGTCCTTAAACTTAGAAAGAACAAAAAAGGGGAAAACACACCCATCTTCCACTTTGTTTCTGAGCAGAATAGGGTTTGGCCATCAGGGCAGTGCAATGTATACTGATACACTTTTCTGCTAACTCAAGGGCTAGCAGAATACAGTTTCATGTAACTATGAGAAAAAAGTTTATCCAGTCTATACAATCATCTGCTTTCCTTAAAGCTCCCTAATCAATGCAAGAAGCAGAATGATATAGCTTTGTAAATGGAAAATGGAAAAGGTGAGGATTTTTGTTGGAACTGGTGTTTTTAAATTTATTCATAAATGATCTAGAGCAGCCTTTCTCAACTTTTTGACCCTGGAGGAACCCTTGAAATATTTTTCAGGCCTCGGGGAACCCCTGCACATTCAGGCTCAAATATAGGGCAGAAGTTACAAAATTGTTATATTCATTTCATGTGTAGGCCTGTATATATGCATTAACCGTGTTCTTAAACTAAAAATAAAGAATGAAAATTACCTCTTTAATGTGAAGTTGCCCAAATTTGAAATAATTTTTTAAATAAATCATGATCTCCCAGGGAACCCCTAGTGACCTCTTGCGGAACCCTAGGGTTCCATGGAACCCTGGTTGAGAAACCCTGATCTAGAGGTAGTGTTCGGACAACACTGAATTATAGGGTGACTGAAAGAAAATGGATCCACAAGGAGCATTCATATGGGAAATCTGGTTCAAAGTAAGCAAAAATTTCTAGTGGAAATTTCTAGACTGACTAGGAATTCAGACCATTTGGTTTAGAAACATTCTGAAGTTATACAGAAATTGAAACTCAGTTACTTGTAGTCCTTGGGTTATGACCATTTGTTCAGCAACCATTCAAAGTTGCGACGGCACTGAACAAATGGTACTTATGATGGATCCTCATAGTTCTGGCTGTTGCAATGTCCCCACAGTCAAATGATTGTGATCTGGGCGCTTGGCACCCAGCTCGCAATTATGAAGTCGCAGTGAGATGCAGTCATGTGATCATGATTTCTGATGTTCCCTGCTGTCTTCCCACAAGCAAAGTCAATGGGGAAGCCAGCAGGAAGTTGGAAGTTGCGGTCACGTGAGATCCTTGATTAATAACTTGTGTGGTCCTTGCTTAACAATGGCAACTGGGACTGCTGGAATTGCTCTTGCTAAGCAACACAGTCATGCAACATTGTGCTTTATGACTGCATCGCTTAGCGACAGCAATTCTGGTCCCAATTGCCATCATAAGCTGAGGACTGTCTGTATACGTATATCAGCATCCATTTTTTTCACAATTCAAAGAGTGTATTAACATAGAAATTAGAAAAAATAGAAAAATTAGAGAACAAATATAAAGTGCTTTATATTAGGGAAAAGTTCCTACCAAAATGTGTACAGTTGGTGGAATGTAAATGTCTGTACATTCACTATTTTTTTAAACCTCTTTTTTTTTTTTAAAAAAAACTGATTGAGAAACAGAATGGAACAAGAATAATGTGGGAAAATAACAGAGTGGGAAGAAATAAACTTGACAATTTATTTTTGCTTATTCCTTATGCTGGTATTGACACACTTGGAAAGAAACAGTAGGGATGTAGTGAATATCTCAACAAAAAAGTCAACCCAGTGTGCAGTTTCCATGAGAATGCCAAGCTGCAATATAATCTTTTGTAAAAATATTTGGAATCATTAGTAAAAGATATGAAATACTGTATAACTACCAATATCATAATAGCTGCCTGGAATGAGAGGGCAGCTGGGGCTCTGGATCGGATTGTGCCCGAGTGGTCTCTCCTCTCCCAGGGACCCCAGAACACCCTCTGGTTTACAGAGGAGCTAAGGGAGATGAAGCAGGAGAGGAGACACCTAGAGTGCCAGTGGCAGATGACAAGGAGTGAACCTAATCAAACATGAGTTAGAGCCACTATTAGGGCCTACCTCATGGTGGTAAGGGCAGCAAAACATCAATATTCTACACCCTTATTTCATCTGTGGATAGCCATCCAGCAGCATTACTACTGCCCATTACATCTACATGGGGCTGCCCTTGCATTTGGAAGTTTCAGCTGGTGCAAAATGTGGTGGCGTGGACAGTTAATGGCACTGGCTATTCGGTGCATGTGGCGCTATTGCTCCATGAGATGCATTGGTTACCAGTTTGTTCTGGATGCAATTCAAGGTGCTGGTAGTCACCTTTAAAGCTCTACATAGCTTTGGGCCAGGTTACTTATGGAATCATCTCGTCTCGGTTGTTCCTACCCATCACATCTTATCTGGCAGGAGATGTGTGCTGTGGGTACCGTCTGTAATGGGCAGTAGGAATAACCTTGAGGAACAGGAGGAAGAGCTGCAACCAAGACAACAGTCAGATAAAAGAAATCTGAATCCGAGGCAGAAATGTAATTTGAGAAGGTGTCGCAGACTTGACCCTCCCTAGTTCTCTTGAAGATAAAGGGAGGGAGGGGGGAAGTGTATTCAGAATTGCAAGATTCTCTTACTATAATCTTATAATAAAAGTAGTATTAGCATTTATAACTTTGTTTCCTAGTCTGGTCTACCTCAAAGGGCTGACATCATCAGCCAAGGAGTGTCAGTTGGCAGGGCCTTGAAGAAGAGCCCTTTGGCACCTGCCCTCTGGAACATCATCCCTCCTGAGATTAGCTGGCCCTCACCCTGCTGGCCTTTCATGAGGCCTTGAAGTCCTGTTTCTGTGCTTGAGCCTGAGGCCCTGAGTATGTGCCGTAGCCCATTTCCTGGCTATGTTGAGGGCTTTTTATGATTCTTCAGCTGCTGTGTGTTTTATTTTTTGTATATGTAAGATGGGCAGCCATATAAATTGAATACATACATAAATAAATAATATGAAACCCCCTAATATGGCCATGCTTGAAAGGTTGGGTTCAGTGACCACAGCTTGAAAAAGCCATTGGAGGGCTAGAAAAGGTATATAACTGGTTAACCAAGGGTTGGTGGACTTCTCCTGTGAGGAAATGTTGTCACTATTTTAGGGTTTTTTGTTTTGTTTACCTTAGGAGAAAGTGAATAAGGCAGGGACATAATAGAGGTACAATAAGTTATGCATGGTGAGAGGACAATACAAAGCAATACTATGGAATCTGCTACAAGATGTAGTGATAAACAGCTTAAAGAGAAATGGACCAACTATTGGAAAAGAATTTGGGCTATTTGTCAGTATGTCTGTTTACCAATACTTGGGGCAAATATGTGATCTGCCCAGTCTCTCATTCAGGCAACATACAATATAGTACAATATAGAACTTAAGACTTGCTTGTTGGCTTCTCATCAACATCTGGTTGGCCACTGTAAGACATAAATTATTTGACTAAATAAGCCTTTGGTCTGATCTGCAGGATTCTTTTCAAGAATAGATTTGTCCACCCAAGAGTTTCCTAATTTTACTGGGAAAGTGGGAAGCTGATTGTACAGAATAGAAACTGTATTTGCATGTTTGAAATATTTCTCTCTCCTTAAATATGAAGAGGGCATTCTCATAATCTTCTCATCAGTTTACTGATTACACAGAGTTCTGGATCAAAGCAGATCTGGAATGGTTTACTATTTGGCATTATTATGCAGCTAGTACAGCATGGATTCCTTACATTTCATTAATATAAATTAATATAAATGCAGCAGTAATGATTGTAAAATGATTGTATTATAAGGGAAAGTGGAAGGCAAAAGGAAGAGGGGCCGACCAAGGGCAAGATGGATGGATGATATTCTGGAGGTGATGGACTTGACCGTGGGGGAGCTGGGGATGGCGACGGCCAACAGGAAGCTCTGGCGTGGGCTGGTTCATGAAGTCACGAAGAGTCGGAAGCGACTGAATGAATAAACAACAAAGCAATAATGATATAGTGACTCTATATAAGAATGGAGTCTTTCCCTAAACAGGGACATGGTAATGTTTACATGCATATAAAGCATTCTTCTCAAAGAGTGGGAAGAGCTCCTAAAGCATACATAAAAGCACTATTGAAAATAAGAGAATAGAATGATGTCAGTTTGGGAAGTCTAGCTCTTTGATGGTCAAACTAAAGGAGAAATAGTACTGAAAGTGAGGGAGATGGCATGCTTGGAGAAGGGCAGGCAGTTCCTTAGATTTGGCTATGAAGCAATTATGTGTCTTCTTTATTTATTCGCTTCTGCTGTACTTTTGCCCATTTCCCAGCTCAGAAAGTTGAAGGAAAAAGCCAAATAAAGGCACAAGATAATTGCATGATATTGCTATCAAATAACACTTTGAATTGCTTTTCTTTAATGTATACTTTAAATCAGGGTTTCCCAAACTGTAAGGTGTACCTCCCTTGGGGAGGTGCAGACAAAGTCCAGGGGAGGTGTGAAGGTCCTTTTAGTTACATAGTTACAATAAATCCACCTCTCCCAAAGTTTTATTGTATTGTTTTCATTATTCATTTGAATTCATTTAGGTGTTTGGATTAGGGGAGGTGTCTACATTAAAATTACACTAAAGGGAGGTGTGATGGCAAAACATTTAGGAACCCCTGCTTTAAATGATAGATAAAATAATGGTAAAATTTAAATAGTGAGAAGTCTTCAGTTTTGTTGTTAATCCTGCCTACTGCATTAGCATTATTCTTAGCTTAGAGAAATGTCTTGAATGACACCATCAACTCTTGCCATTCCTCTCCCTTCTAGCTAGCTGGCAAAAGCAGAAGGAGAAATACACACATGCGTACACACACATACAGATATAGATGGAGATTCTATGCTCCACTGACCTCCATCTATCAGAAAATCCCCTTAAGGCTATGGCCAGCTGAACACAAATGAGAACAGCTAGCCTGCTCCTAACCTAGCCCAGATTCATGGAGTTAAAAAGTGAATATAATGCATTAAAACCTGGTTTGGAATGAAGCACCTTGTATTCATGGATTTTGTTTTGTTTTGCTTTTTTAACTGACATTTTGGCATGGTTAGTGGTTTTTTTTGTTTCATTTGGCAGAGAATCAAATAACTACAGTGAAGCATTGAGCTGCCAAGGCTGTATGGGTAGTCTTGACTTATTCCAAGAAAAGGATGCTTTCCAAATCAAGAAGCATGTCTCTTGTAGTTATTGAGCAGTGTTTCCCAACCCCAGCCCCCTTTGGGACCAGTTTGCAGCATAAGGGTTGGCTATGTCTCATGCAATAACATGTACGTAATGCTTGCTTCTGTCATCTTCCCAAGCAGAACACTTCCACTTTCTATCTGAATCAGTTGTTGCAGAAGTTCAGAAATTAGATGTAGAATACCCTGAGAAATAAAATGTTCATGTAATAAAACCTTGGTTTCACTATAAATTCTAGAAGATATCTTATAGGAAAGTAATATCAAATAAAGGTAGAGTGGAAATATTTTTGTCTGCTCTCCTTCAAGCATAACTGTATAAGAACTTTAACCCTCTATCTCTCTGCAAGAGAATAAGTATGAATAATATTAACACTTTCAACATTTTGCAGTCAAGCAGGATCTGCCAGATGAGACATCCAACATACAAATGACAAAAATATGAAAAAATAAAGTAGATGGTTTCCACCTATCTTGCTAAGGAGTTGTGGCCAGAATATGTAGAAATCCATAGAATTTAGGTTGGTTAATTAATAGCTATTAGGAGCATGCATCGTATCACAGAAAAACACAAGCAGTCCCTATTTCATTCTCCAAGGCATAGGAACTATCAAAAGTTTCAGGGAGACCCAAAGCACGACAGCTTTCTTGTTTTTAAAATGAAGTACTTATTTATCCTGGGATTTAAAGCAAAACAGAATTGGGGCTAGAGACAAACCAATCTCTTACTTTTGTTATCTAATTTTTACACTTAAATTTGGTTTAACCCATTTCCATTTAGTTTTAAATTTTATTTTATTTTTTAAAAAAGACATTTCCATGAAAAAAATACACTTTTTCGTGTTTCTCCTAACATACTTATGTTCCTCTTGAGATTGTCCTCCTCATATGCCTATTTTCACATTTTTCTATATATTTTCATGGCAGATTGTGATTTTTGAAAGATAAATGAGTTTCCATGTATGTACAGCTGCAAAACTAGTTTGTATTCATTTACTGTTGAAGAAGATCTTGATTTTGTCCAGAGATCTTTTTGTGATTATCCAATGTTTAATGCTCTATTATCCATTTATCTTTTCAATATATTTTTCCCACTTTTACTCTTGTGCTTTTCTATATACATGCAAGAAGCCCAATATTTAAAAGCAACATAAGGTTATGGCAACTTTCTGCAACAAAAGGGGAAAAGTGTCTGCCAAAAACGTGTTTGTTACAAGTTAAATGAACAAAAAAGGTTGCCTTTTTCTCAAGTAGTTCTTTCACTCCTAGAGGAAAGCCTATGCAAAGCCATCTGATAGGAAACCTTCAAAATGTAAAGAAAAAGCCAAAGAGGGTCAAAACTGTTGGGTTTGGTCAGAAAGATGTTAGCATATCAATTGCAACCTAAGGCATTGCTTATAATTGAACATCTTCCAAACCTGACATGAACTTGGCAGCCTTGCTAGGGCTCGTTCTTCCTGCCAACAAGATGTCTTTTGCTGCCTAAATTCTTCAGAGCCTGCTGTGATAAGAGGGTTGTGGAAATTGATGACTGTTAGTCTGCTGCCCTGAAACCTTTAATTTCATGCTCTTTTTCTGTGCTGAGTTTTGGTTCCAGTTGGCTTCTGCCTTGGAAACTACAACACCCTGCTGGGTTAAATGTGATGGACAATCTCTATGAAAACCAATCTGTTATTTTGACAGTAGGTTTGGCAGAAGTCAAGACCACCTCTTCCCCAAAACTAGTCTGGTCAGAGGCAAGAGAGAGAGGGAGGGAGGAGGAGAGGGAAAATGTTTCAAAAAATATCTATGATTCTGTGCTTTATTGGCTATGTACTGTATTTTATTTAATTCTCCCTATATATAGGAATCTAAGCTTAGCCTAAGGTAGCATTTCCAATGCCGAATAATAACATGATGATTTTAATGTTCAAAGCTTCAGTACTGTGATTCTAATTTAAACATACTAGCTTACTATATATAGATTCCAGTTAGTATCCCATATAAGAAGATAACATGGTTCCATATTCATATAAAATAACTTCTTTTTCAGGGCAAAATTATGCCAATGGCTGAAAATATTATTATTAAACAGCAGTACTGGAACACACATGCCGCAATTGCTTCTTCGTTAAAGTTAAATATTGCAATAAGTGAGCCTGTTGCTAGTCATAGGATGTTTGAAATCAATTTTTCCCGTCTTCAAAAAATCAAAATTTCAGGCGCTGTATATTTCATGAACTAACCCTTTGTAAGTATATGTATATCATATTAGCTGAACCACAAGTACTTTCCATTTTGAACAACTCTTTCCTTTGTGACATTGAGGTCTTTCTCACTGAGCTATGACTCAGCATATAGGGCTGCTAAAAAGAGATGGTATAGTTGCTATGTTTCTAGGGAATGGTCTACAGAAGGCCTCCATGCAGGAAAAACATATTTCAGAGTGTATGTCAGCAAACCTATTTATTAAACACAATCACATGTTAAAATATTTTATTAATGTTGGTGTTTGATCTCTTATGATGTGACACTGCTCTTGGTACTGCCATAGAACTCCTATCCAATAAGTAGTAAAACCAATAATATCACTTTATAGGAACTCCATCATCACAATTATGGAGGTCAAATGTCATAATTATTCTTATTACTTTCTATGCTTTTTTATGTTTTAAATTATATAAAATATATTTTAATGTTTAATATAATGCCAGATGCATTTCATGAATGGTGATCTGTTCATGGCTTAAATAAATAAGCCTACATACTTAAGGGGCGTGGTGGCTCAGCGGGTAAGACGCCAGGCTTGTCAATCAGAAGATCGCAAGCTTGGAGGTTCGAATCCCTAGTCCCGCGTGACAGAGTGAGCTCCCGCACTAGTCCCAGCTCTTGCCAACCTAGCAATTCGAAAGCATGCAAATGCAAGTAGATGAATAGGTACCACTTCGGTAGGAAGGTAACAGCGTTCTGCGTGCGTCATGCCGGCCACATGACCATGGAAGCGTCTTCGGACAACACTGGCTCTTCAGCTAAAAAACAGAGATGAGCACCAGCCCCTAGAGTTGGACACGACTGCACAAATGTGCGGGGGGAACCTTTACCTTTTACATACTTAACCATAGTGTTTCTATTTCCCAAAGATGCAAGAGTGTGTCCATAGTTCAGTTTCTAGGGAATTAGTTTGCTGCCCAATGTCTTCCCTTGTTTGTAAAGGGAAAATATATCTGCCATACCAACTCTGGGCAGCTAACAGCATATAAAAACAATAAAAAACATCTTCAACAATAAACAGCAATATATTCAGCCCCAAATCCATAATATATAAACCTAAATAATGTATAAACCTATGGCTAAGAATATAGTGTAGTTCTGTTTATCTGAATTTGGTTTGTTGGACACGACTGCACAAATGTGCAGGGGGAACCTTTACCTTTTACAAATACATTAGCTAATTAATTGTACTTAGATGCAAATCAAAGTAAAAGATACTATACTGATGTGGCATCAGTACCAAAATCAATGATCAGAAATGTAAAATTGGTTAAATAATGCACTTTAATGACTTTTAGCTAGATCTTATGCATATGACAATGATTAATTTTGGAACCACTTTCTAGGATCTGTGTGATGGTTGTACAGGAAAGAAATGCATGGAAAGAAGTAGATGCATAGACAGGAAATATATTATATATGGCAACAGATTATACTGAGTGTAGAAAATCCCATCCTTATCTCTTTGTAACTTCATCTACTACTTAATGAGTTCTTGAATCATGATGAAAAACTGTCAACTTTGGTCAACACTCAGCTAAATTCTCCATTTCTCAACATACATTTAGAGGAAGTGAAGAGTTGATTAAAATTCTCACTGTTGAGGCTTATTTTCAAATTGTGATTTTAGTTCTTTAATTTCAGATTGGAAGTGGAACATTCCAAATTTTGCAAGTTCTGTAAAGCTTTGCATTTGCAATTTTTTTTAATGTACAATTCTTGGTATGCAGGAAGTCCTGTTGCAACCTGCTACATAACTAAATATATACCCTTGTCATTTATTCTGGTGGAGGAGACATTTTACAAACCTCAGGATATGCGAATCTTCCATTCATCTGTGATGGAATCTGTCTCTGAGGGAGAAGGTGATGTTATAGAGATTGCGGGTGAAGGAGGAGGGGGCGGTTTCCAGGGTGAGAAACGCGTTCACAGCATTGAAGACCTTGGGCGCCCGTCCAAGAAAGTCAGGCTGGACCCGCCTTAGCGTGCCTGGGTATTTTTTCCCAGAGAACTGCTTAGTGTGGCTTAGTTTGGCAAGATTCTGTGTAAGGTAGAACAATAAAGATCTAGAGCTTAATTCCGAGGCTCAGCGTTGTTCTTCGCCTAGCCACGACATCATCCTTGTTCTGGAAGGTCTGTCTCTCCCAGGTGAGATCTGCTTTGGCCACTCAGACCCATTGTAAGTGCCATTGGCTCCCCGACATATGAATTATCCAAACATTTGGCAACCCTTTTACAGGCCCACATCGGACAGACTCCATCCCACATCAAAGACTCAGGACACTTCATCAACAAAATCAGCACCCTAAAACTCAACCACACGGACAAACTGGTCAGCTTTGACGTGGTCTCCCTGTTTACCAAGGTGCCAGTAAGGGACACCCTGGCACTCATCAAGCAAATCTTCCCAGAAGACATTACAGCTTTATTTCAACACTGCCTAACAACTAGTTACTTTCAATGGGAGAATGAGTTCTACGAACAGATGGATGGCGTTGCCATGGGAAGCCCCCTGAGCCCAGTCATAGCAAACTTTTACATGGAACACTTTGAAAAACAGGCTTTGGAATCGGCACCCATTACACCAACAGTCTGGTTCCGGTTCGTGGATGACACCTTCGCAATTTGGAGTCATACTGAAGAAGAACTGGAGAAATTTCTGGACCACCTAAACGGCATCCACCCCAATATACAATTCACCATGGAAAAAGAAACTGATGGCAAACTTCCATTTTTAGATACGCTGGTCATACGCAATCCGGACCTCAAACTAGGACACAAAGTATACAGAAAACCCACCCATACAGACCGATATCTACACAAAAATTCCAATCACCACCCACGACAAAAGAGAGGCATGATCAAAACCTTGGTGGATCGTGCTAATCGAAACTGTGAAACCCAATTTCTCAACAATGAACTTAACCATCTGAATTGGGTCCTACAGGCAAATGGCTATTCCAAGAATGAAATAAAAAGAGCCATCAAACCAAGAAAACAACATCCAACTGAAGAAAAACAGCCCCCCACAAACAAAGTATTCCTGCCCTATATCAAAGGAGTCACTGACCGCATGGGAAAACTAATGGAAAAACACAACTTTCAAACAGTCTTCAGACCCACCAGAAAAATACAACAAATGCTAAAATCAGCAAAAGACAAAAGGGACCCCCGCACCGCTGCAGGAGTATACCGCATACCATGCAGCTGTGGACAAGTATACATCGGAACCACAAAACGAAGCATTCACACCAGGATAAAAGAACATGAAAGACACTGCAGACTACAGCAACCAGAAAAATCTTCAGTAGCTGAACATGCTCTCAAGCAAACGGGACACAAAATCCTATTTGAAAACACAGAAATACTGGACAACACCAAAAGCCACTACACCAGATTATACAGAGAAGCCATTGAAATTCACAAACACCAGCACAGTTACAATAAAAAAGAAGAAAGTTTAAAAATTAGCAAAACCTGGCTACCAGTCCTGAAAAACACAGCCTGCAAAAGGTCAACGAACTCAGTCCAACCACCAGGACATGGGAATTCTTCTCACAATGAACATGCTAATCACGCTCATCAGCCACTCGTTAACATTTCAACACAACAAAAAAACCCCCACCTAATCTCCTATAATTTAGCTCTATAAATAGAACATTGCCACTCTACCTGGGCACAGAGATTTTGCTTCTATCTGTGCTCCTGCCCTCTGAAGATGCTGGCCACAGATGCTGGCGAAACGTTAGGAACCACAACTTCCAGAACACGGCCACACAGCCCGGAAGACCCACAACAGCCATTGAACTCCGGCCGTGAAAGCCTTCGACAATACATTAACATTGAAGCTCTATATTTCTTGATCGGCAGCATTTCTATTTATATCCTACCTACCTTATTGGTACTGTTCATTGTAGTTTATTATAAAAATTAGGGATAAGCACCACCACCAAAGTTAAGCTTGAACTTGATTCAATAATCCAGAAATCAGCCCAGTTCATTTTCACCCAGTTTGGAAACTACAGAGTACAACTGTATAACCAAAATTTGCACACATAGCAGATACTTTTGATAGATTGTAACCTACCAAATTTTTGTATTTTATATTTTAATTGCTAATAACCACCATGGTCACTTATTTCAGTAAAAAAGGGAGGATATGAGTAGAATAATTAAATAAACAACTAAATTCCAATGGAAAATAGGTATAATACTTTTGGTGTTTAAGTTCTGTGTGTGAGAGAGTAAAGGAATGAGCTATTACTTTTTAAAAAAATTGTTTCACATAGTTTTTTGGGATGCAAATTAAATTAAAATGGGCAGTGAAGAGTTAAAAACCCTATAACTGGAAGGAATGGTCTTTTAAATGACAAATGGGGTTCAACAAACAGAGGCATAGAGTGATACACATTTGGGCAAAAAAAATGCTCACTTTATTGATTCCCATGGCAATGTTTTTGGTTACAGTGGCTATTTTGTTGGCTTATGAATTCTCTTGCAGGAGAATGGGATATATAAAAATGCCCATTCCATGATTCTCTTCTTTCATGCCTTCATCTTGGCATTTCCTTCTTACATAAAGATATGCCAGTGTAGCATTTTCACCATAGTCTCTGTCACAAGGAAATAACAATCTAAAATTTGCTAGAGGAAGAACAATATAGGAAAAAGAAGCTGGAAAAATTAGGATAAAATTTTGGCTATTGAATGGAAGCCACAATACACTTAATAGGATTTGCTTCAAGTGCAAATAGAATTCAACTGTTAATGCTGCAGTGAAGTAACAATTAACTATGTTGTTTAATGGCATGAATAATGTAATAGCAATCCTCTCCATGCTTGGGCAGTATAAGAATAGGACTGCATTGAAAACAACAGAAATAAATAAATAAAAAATCCTCCCCTGAGTTGCCATTCTTTTTCACAATGTGAAACTGTAGGTCACAGTTTCTGTATTTCCAATTTTAAGGGACATTTTTCTTAAAAAGGAAATCTATTTAGCATGATAGATCCATTTACCCGAAATGAGTTTCATGATCTGCCAAAGGATTAAATTAAAATGAAATGATGCATCTATTTGCTGTTCTGCAAGTAGATTTTTGGGCATAAATATAGATGTGAACAGGTTCAAAAATCTGTATTTACAATATTTTAAAATTTAATACATTCCAGTAAAGCTGGAAGTTAAATTCTTCATATAAACATCACAGTATCTGTGATGTTTATATGTAGTATCTGGACAGATTCTCAGATCAGATTTTAGGGGCAAATTGTACATGAATCAACAACTGGTGGAAACAGAAAGAAGATTTGGGGCTCTACTATTTAAATAAGTAGAGCTTTGCATCCACTAGTGCCAGAGAGGACAATGGTAACATTTCCTGCAGGTCTGTCAACATTTATAACCAGATGGATTTACAACTCAGAGGATCAGAATTTCAGACTCCTACAGAACTAGGGCTTCAAATGGAACAAAGAGGCACATTTGTTGGTGATCCCTGTTTACTGCATTAAGCTAGAGAGAAGGGAAGAAGACAGAATGATTGCTCAGCACCTTTAAGAAAATGCATTTTAAGATTAACCCAACTTCACTCAGTAATAAAATATGTATGTTATAATGCATTATTATTTAGCATTTTTGCTTTGATCTGGTCCATATGATCGTATGAATATTTTTATGGTATGTGAATATGAGGGATGGAAAAAGCTTTAATCTTAATGTCGATGAAGGTTCTCAGTCATCCAGGTGGAACAGTCTGTAGCTTGAATCATGTCAACTGGATTTCTATTTTCTCAGTGGAAACGTTTCGCTCCTTATCCAAGAAGCTTCTTCAGTCTGAGCAAAGTTAGTAAGGGAATCCTTAAATATGTTTCTAGGGTGGCTGTGTAACCTTGCACCTGGGTCAAAATCAAGGCCCAGGAAGTACAGGCCTTCACGGACCATATAAACACCATAGATGCCAACATTAGGTTCACCAGAGAAGACACCAAGGACAACAGACTGGCATTCCTAGACTGTGAAGTCCTCATTGGGACCGGTGGCAAGCTAGAAATACGGATCAACAGGAAACCCACACACACAGATCAATATCTGATGTTTGACTCCCACCATCCACTGCAGCACAAACTAGGAGTCATCAGGACATTGTCACACAGAGCAGAAACCATCCCCACCTCCATGGATTCCAAAAATAATGAAAATCAGCACCTGAAAACAGCTCTGAAGGCCTGTGGATATCCAAATTGGCCCTTCACTAAATCTAAGTCTACCAGACCTAAAACAGCGACAGACAGGGCTGAGACTCAGAGTAAACGGAAGAACCTGGTCATTCTTTACATGGCTGGCGTGTCTGAAAAGATAAAACGGATATTTGGCAAACACCACTTACCTGTATATTTCAAACCCACCAACACACTGAGACAGAGGCTTGTACACCCCAAAGATCAAACTCCAAAACACAAGAAAAGCAATGTAGTGTATGCAATCCAGTGCAGTGAGGAGTGCTCTGAACTCTACATTGGAGAAACCAAACAACCTTTGTACAGGAAGATGGCCCAACAAAGGAGAAGTAACACCACAGGACCAGAGTCAGCAGTTTATCTTCATCTAAAGGAAAAAGGACACTCATTTGAGGACATTAATGTTCACATTTTAGACAGAGAAGATAGGTGGTTTGAGAGAGGGGTCAAGGAGTCCATTTATGCCAACTTGGAAAATCCTTCCTTGAATAGAGGTGGGGGCCTCAGGCACAATCTTTCCCCTATTTTCCTTCCTGCTTTGTCTTCTGTGCCTAGGAAGATTAAGACCATTTCACAAGCTCAACAGCAGCATGGTAATCTTAACGATCCTCCTTTGGATGATAAAGGGACTTAGAAATAAACATCTCAAATAACCATGACTTAGCCCCAGGTGCAAGGTCACATAGCCACCTAGAAACATATTTAAGGATTCCCTTACTAACTTTGCTCAGACTGAAGAAGCTTCTTGGATAAGGAACGAAATGTTTCCACTGAGAAAATAGAAATCCAGTTGACATGATTCAAGCTACAGACTTTAATCTTAATATACAAAGGAAATGCTCTTATATTGAGGGGTTTTTGAAGAAATCACCCATAAAAATTCCAGATAGCAATGACCTTCCCTGTGGTTTGGGTTCAGTTAATTCAAATTTAAAAATTGTTTAAAGATATTAAAGCATTTAGTCTTGTCTGAATGCAAAAGGGTTATCAACTAAGCATATCTTTATCTTGAGTGATTCACTCAAAGATTATCTAAATCTTCAGTGCTTCGCTTTTGTTCATTTTCTGTACAGCTTTCCTCATTTTTTTCAGTCCTGTTGAGACATCATCCTTTTATGATTGCTGGATATTTATATAACCAAGTTTATTCATTTCACTAAAGAGAGAACAGCTGTCTCACAGCATATGTTAACCTTTCTAAAAGTTGGGTTTGATGCTGGAAGCACAAATGCAAATACACATTTGAGGTTTCAACTGTCAAGGGTTTCAGTTCAAAGCATTTTGAAGTGAAGATGTATTTGTGAGGGTCTTGGATACTACCACTGTTTATTTGTTTGTTTCCACTTCTATGAAATATTTATGTCTTTCTAAAACTATTTTAGACTGAATTAGGCTATGCCTTATATTTATAAGATACTGAAATTTGATTTCCGGCTTCTTGAAATGTTTATTTTCCTGAGCAAGAATATGGCATAGTGCTTAAGGTGTTGGATTACAACCAGGGACATCTGATTCAAGTCCACCAAGGTTTGGTTTTAGTCATGGAAGCTCAAAGGCTGACCTAGGTTAGTCACTATCTTTCAACCCAGCCACTCTCACAAATTGAATATTCAATCTCTATTGCCTTTCTTGTCCTTGTAATATAACCACAAGTAGAGAATTCAAACAGTTTAATGTTCATAGCCATGAACAGTACAGCTTATCTCCTTATGTACTGTTACAAAAAACCAAGCCAAACAATATTGTTATATTACATGTGGGTGACTTTGGCACTTATTTGGAAACAGTATTTAATGAAGTGATGAAACATGCTTATATTTCCATGAATTATTCTTACTTTATTTTGGTGACCAATTCAGACTCATGACTATTTCTGTTGATTACAGATTGGGAGAGGAACAGAATCAGTATTGTGCCTCACAACTGTAATACAGAATCCTGAGGTATTTTACTGGATGCCTCTCTCCATGTTGATAAAGCACATTTAATGTCCATGTACTTGGTATGGTTGTTCAAACTGCTGAAAATCAATCTAGCAGTGGGACCATCCATCCCATATTATTCCATTTTATCAAGAAAGAGGCTGTAGTCAACTTTATCCAATGCTTTACTGAAATCTAAGTATACTACAGCCACATAATTATCTTGGTCTATTAATTTAATTTCTGTGTTAAAAAAAGCAGTAAGATTTGTCTGGTGTGACATGTTTTTGACAAATTCACACTGGCTTAATCATCTTGTTCCTTTTTAAGTGCCTGCAAACCCACTGCTTGATTATTTTTCTGGATTTGCAGTTTTCTGATTCCACTTTCCCCCTTTTAAAGATAGAAACAATGTTAGCTCTTCTCCAATCTTCTGACACGTTAGTAATCTGATATGTGTATAATTGGGGCTACCAGATCTGATCTGCAAAAATCCAGAAGATTTTTGGATGGCAGCAAAAAGAGTTTTTCTTTCCTTCTTTCTTTTTTTGCTAACACCAATCAGTTGTCCAATTTTTTTTTGTAGCCCAACTCTAGTAGCCCTATTATACTGAAATCCATATACAAAACAACAGCAGGAACAGCACAGGGCTTAATTTTCAGAAATGGCATGTTGGTTATAAAGTGCTAGTTTGTTAACAATCCTTTCTGTTTGAAAGAAAAATGAATACTTTAGAATCTGCAGGCTTTCTAATCTATCCAAATCACAAGTGGAAGAAAAGATGAATATAAAATGAAGTGTGAGATATTGTATATAATAATTAGAACACATACATGTACAACCTCCATGGGTAGAATTTATTTAGGCAGTGTTTCTGCTTCCACTTTAAGAAATCACTGCAGACATTGTTCCTATGGTTACCAGAAGATGGTAATCATGGAGACAGAGGAGCACTATAAAAGGAGGAAGAAACACAGCACCTGGAACTGCCAACTGATTTTCAGATTCTCTTGTGCCTCAGTATTTATCAATTATCAGGTAGCTGCAGATTTTGCATCTGATCACAAACAATATGAAAATTAAACATTTACATGACTAATATAGTTTAATTTTGTCAGCTTCTTCCATCTTTCTAAAAGGCTTAGGATTCCATGTGTGCTGAAAAAAACATTAAGAGGTTCTTAGAACAGCAAATAAGCAAATGCTAAATGGGTTATGTGAAAGAGAAGATGGATAAAAGTAAAGCCTATTTATATTGGAGGTCATACGACTCGAAAGCGAAACTCTCGTCTACTTGACCAGAAATTCTCCGTACTGTTTCTGTAGCGGTTATAAATTTTACAGGGGCAGCTTGCTAACCTGTTGCCTAACCCTCCTCCTTTCTCATCCGGGCTTGGGACCGGCAATGGCCCGATATTCCACATAGCATAGACCTGGAAGAGAGAGAGAGAGAGATGTTGGAGGTAGCTAGCATAGTTTTAAATAACCTTTTCTACACTACTTGCCCCATGATTTTGTTTAGCAAGTTTTATGGAACTTCGTATTTTTCATTCCTTTCAGATATACTCATCCCCAAAGATTTTTGACTTGTGATTTTTCTCTTGCTTAGGCAGTGTAAAATGAGAGAGTTGATTGAAAACATGTATTTTAAGGCATGTAAGGGCCAGTTATTCATATTATAGGCATTATATATTATGCCTAGTAGCTAACCATTGTCGCCAGGATATAAAGTTGATTATTCACTCACCTTTATTCTTTTCTCAGTAATGGCTATAAATAGTGGGGTTTTACACCTTCAAATATATTTTTTTTTAAAAAACTGTTCTACAACACACACTATGTGGTAGAATGGAAATCCTTCATGATAATTCCTGAGGTGAAACATCAAATTTGTGGTATCAGAGAGGTTTTAATATAACAAGACAAAACTTGTAAGGGAGTGGATTTGTATGTGTTTATTTGTGTGTGCCCATGCATGTGCATGTGCATGCAAGTTGCAAGATGGCTAGATTCTATCTTTAAATTCAGCCTCTTTCTCCTTCCTTTTCCCCACAAACATACCCTGGCAACATATTTTTTTTTCCTGCCATGTCCCTAAGACATTGCCTTTCTCTTTTTTCCTGTTTGTGAGTGAGACAGTCTTACGTTGTCCTTAGTTGCACCAGTATTAAGATTGTATTTTCTCATTTATTCTGATACAGGGCAGCCTCAAAGTGTGTACAGTCTGATAGGTTTTGTCACCTTGGAGAAAAATCAAGTGACTGGGAATATAAGCAATGGTGAAAGAATGGAAAATAGGAGTACTAGGGAGCATTTTTCATGCTATTACTGTTTTCTGCTACCACAAGGAAGAATGAAGAGCATTTCAATTCAGTAAAGAGGAAAGGTGCACCATCTGTTTAGCCATACATCTATTTTTCATTAGGTAAAGTTTACCTGAATGTGTGATGGATAAAAATTGGTAGGCAGATAGGGAGTGCACCCCTCACCCCCTATATCCTCTGACCTCTATGAATTCAGCTGGAGATTTGGATGGGGAGTTGGGCCACATTTGCTTGAACATGGGTGCAGTACTTTAGGTGATCTAGATTCTAATGAAGTAAGCTACTGGATCACTTGCTGAGTTATGTTCAAGCAAGTATAGTTTTCCTTCTGACGCTTAGCAGAGTATCAGGAGGTTGAAGAGACTAAGGTTCTGGGGCCTGTATTTACTTTCAAGCCATTGCACATTCAGTTTCTATTACTGAACTGCTATAGAATGTATGGATAGTTATAAAGCCCCTGCAATGCTTGCTAAGAATAGGGAGGTATTTTAGGACAGGGGTCCCCAAGCTGTGGGCTGCGGCCCACTAGTGGGCCGCAGCCTGTTAGGAAGTGGGCCGCACAGCAGATGAGCAGTGGTGGTCCACATGATTGGCTCCCGCCTGCAAACCCTGCCCCCCATCTGTGCAATTGGCTCCCGCCTTCAAACCCCGCCACCTGGTCCGCACGATTACCTCCCACCTGCAAACCCCGCCCTCCCCAGTCCGTGGAAAAATTGTCTTCCACGACCGGTCCCTAGTGCCAAAAAGGTTGGGTACCCCTGTTTTAGGAGACCTTCCGGATATGGCATAAATGCTAGTTTTATGGTGGTAGTCATGGCCTTTCATCCAGAGCCAACAGTCTTCCCAAACCATCATAACAAACATGTGCTTAATAGCTATGAAGTGCTGAACATTTCCAAATAGTGTTCTTTCTACATCTGTCTGTCAATAAATTGCAACAGCTTAATAACAATGAAACTTGAAAGTGATAGGATTGAATATGAAACATAATTTATTGAAAAGAGTACACAAGGAAAGGATCAAGATACTTTTCTAAATAATTCATATACGTACAATCCATGCCTGTAGCCTGGAGTAAAAAAAATCTGCTATCATTACAAAGAAGGGATGAAACAAAATCTATCATAGTATGGAGAAAATAATCACAGAAATAATTGGTTGATTTCTATTATTAATTTAAATGTTAAATGTGTGCAGTTTTAATATTTTGGACATTTCATTTCTTTTAGAATATAACAATCTTTCTATAAAACTGGAAATTTAAAAAACTGAAGAACTAACACTAAATAAAATGGAATTATATCTATGATGAGCCCATTCATACATGGATATTTATTTGTATGAATGAGTCAGTTCATTTCAAAACTTTTTTTTTATTAATAAAATAAATTTTATTTACATTCAACACAGACATTTACATAACATATATCACATACCCACATTCCATCAAGTTGTATATATCCATAATTCAATCAATAATTCAATTCAATCAATAATTCAATCAATCAGTTCTAATCCATACCTAATATCTATTTTTCCATTTTTATCTCATCCTTCTTTCCTTTTCCCTCTTTCTTTCCTCCCTCTCTGCTTACCATCTCCTACTTTCCTCCTAACCCACTAATTCTCTTCCTGATCTCTTTTTGTCTATTTCTGCTTCGTTAATTATTTTCCTTCCTTCTTATATTTTTATTATTATTCTCTTAAGTATTTTTCCCTCTTGATTTATACAACTTAACCGCACAATACAAACATATATATACATCTTTAAAATTACTTCCGGCTTTCTTAACTTAGAACTTAAATGTAACTGTTTAGTATACATTTTCTCTCTTACTTCTTCTAGATTGTTATTATTCCCCCCCCTTACTATATCTATTAATCTGTTTGCATTTTTTTAGTCTCTATTTTATATCATATTCTTTTTTAATATATTCTGTAAAGGGGTCCCATCTTTCCTTATACTTCCCTGTTTCTTCCCCTTTTATTAAATTAGTCAATTTGTCAGCTTGCATCAATTCCATTATTTTTATAATCCATTCTTCTTTAGTTGGTATATTTTCTTTTTTCCAATATTGGGCATATTTTATTCTTGCCGCAGTACTTAGATACAGAAATAAAATCTTTGGTCTTTTATTCATATTACCCTCCATTTTGCCTATCAAGTAGAGTTCTGGTTTCATCTTTATATTATTACCTAATATTTCACATATATATTTGTGTATTTCATTTCAAAACTTAATAACACAAAGTTGTCAAACTGATCCCCAAAGAATGAAGATATGGTCCAAATCTAGAATTCAAAAAAATCTAAAAGTGTGACACATTCTTTTTTGAAAATTAAGGAATCACTGAGAGAAAAAAAATAGATGTATTAAGAAGTAACTGTAGTTAACTTGCAAATTATAAAGTGCTTTAAGTGTTACATCAACATTGAAAGTCAAGTCTGATATGTATAATAGAGATATGTGTTCACATGTAAAGATACTCCAAATATTCCAAAAACATTTGTTCCTTTTTTAATGTACTGAAATCAATCTAAATAAACTTTTCAACTTATTTTTGATGAAATGCACTACAACATCCTTCCTACTCTGCATTTCATCTTTCTGTACCTGTCAGTAATGTTGATATGATGCCGCACATTGTTGTCACAAATTCTACTTGTGTTTGGCTGAGAAGATTGATGGTAATGTATAATTTGAAAGTTCTCAAGGAAGGCAAAATATTTGAATATTTTAGTACATTCCTTGTTTTCATCCTGCTCACTCTCCCCATCCCAAATTGTCTTGGTTGTACAGCTGTAGACCATTTTCAGATCCAGAACAGTTATTTTGGGGTAAGCTTTGGAATATATGCTATCATTTAAAATAGACAGCTGAGTGACATTAACTATGAACATTGACAGCCATGGACACTCAAGCCCTGGAGTTTTTTTCTGATTCATGCAGTCTTGTAAATCTCAAGTGGTGTAGCAAGGCAGCATTCATCAGTACAATAAAGCAGAGTCTCTTGACTCTTTGAGCTGAGAAAGAAAACTGAGACAGGAAACATATGCAAATTTACTAATTAAAATTGTGTGAGTTCCAATAAATTAAACTAAGCTCTCTTACAATTTTGGGCTGTTACATGGTGTGTTTCTGAAACAGGAATGCTTCCTTTGTTGGGGAAAAAAACCTGATAATGAAGACAATTCTAAAGAGAAATTATTGACCTAGTATGCAGGGTATTTACTCAAAAGTATCTAACAGCTCAGTGAATGGGGAGTTCTCATCTGTGGTCTGGATGTTGTCTGCAAGAGCTCTAGCCTTTGATTCTATAACTGATTCCTGTTCTGTAAGACGAGATTTTCCCCACAAATGTTAATCTAGTAGTATCTCATGCAGGTTAGCACTGCAGCTTTCCAACTGACATTGAATTTTTGTGCTATTTCAGTGGTTTTATAGCTAGTTGAGAAAATAGGCAATGATAATTGCTCCCTGAACTCAGTTTCCCTTAGTTCAACATCTTAGGCAATTTCGTCGAATGACCACTCCTAAATCTGTCCCAGAGTAAAGGCGGAAGCATGTAGAAATTTGATGTTTTAACCGCCCAGAGTCCCCTTTGCGGGAGATGGCGCGGTGATAAAAGTCGAAAAATAAATAAATAAATAAATAAATAAATAAATAAATAAACTAAGAGCCATGAGGAAGCCTACATCTGACTATGAGCAGCTTAGACTCTGCAATCTTTCTTGAGGTTAGAAGGCTAGTGCTACTGATGCTACATGGTAAGACAATAACCCTTTACTTCAGAGGTCTTTAGGTGGCTGGACTGCATTTAATATTTTGGGGAAGGTCCAAGAGTCATCATAGATGAGGCTATAAAGCAAATTGGGTAGGTTTATATCACATGCATGAATGGGCCACAACCTTTGTTCTTGTTTTTTTGTTTCCTGTTTTGATGAGATACGTTTTTTCATCTAAAAAAAAAGGTTAAACCTATGTTAGAACTTATACTATGTTAGCAAATTTTCTGCCTCAAAATGGCCATAACACCATCTAGCCAATTATTGGCAATCATGGTTTGGAGATTGCAAGGTGATTCAAAAAATAACTAAATGATACTGGAACTGCAGGTTGCCCACTACTGCCCTATTGTTGAATGTCAGTGATATACTTCAAGTGCAGTTGCCCCAGAACAAGTTAATAGTGGGTTCTACTTCAATACCCTTTAAGTCTACAGTTGCTTGTTTGTAAATCAAGTGTCTCTAGATTATACTGTGCCAGATAAGAAAAAGTTGGTATAACCTGAATTCTCATTCCATCTAACTGTCCTTTAAGGTAAAGGTAAAGGTTCCCCCCGCACATTTGTGCAGTCGTGTCCAACTCTAGGGGCTGGTGCTCATCTCCATTTGTTAGCCGAAGAGCCAGCGTTGTCTGAAGACGCTTCCACAGTCATGTGGCCGCATGACACGTGCGGAACGCTGTTACCCACCCACTGAAGTGGTACCTATTAATCTACTTGCATTTGCATGCTTTCGAATTGCTAGGTTGGCAAGAGCTGGAGCTAGTGTGGGAGCTCACTCCGCATGCAGGGCTAGGGATTCGAACCTCCGAACTTGCAATCTTCCGATCAACAAGCCTGGCGTCTTACCCGCTGAGCCACCACGCCCCTAAACTGTCCTTTAGATGGTCTTAATTAATTCCTCTAACCATGAGTAGCAACATATTTTTAAATTTCAACAAATGAGTGAATAGCAAGATTAATTCCATTTTCAATTCCCAATTGCTTGAAGCAGCCCTTTCCTCTTTATGGGGCTAAAGAGTTGTAGAGTTGTTATGCGGATTGTTCTCTGCTTCTAGTCAGGAAAAAAGGTTCAGTTAGGAACATAGGAAAGAAACAATGCAAGGACAAGTTTGCTGAGGTGTGGCTGGAGAAGGTAGGTGCATATTGACACAGAAATATTTTTACCTGTTCTCTTTTGTAATTTTTAATTTATAAAATGATAATGCCAGGCAACCTAATTGTAGTTTAGAGTGACTGAGTTGAAGTATTTGTTTATAAATAAAATTCATGAGAAGGTTAATTATATAACATGATAATTTATAGTAGCAGTTTTTCCAGTTTCTCCAAATTTCTTAATAGTCCCTGCATCAGATATTTAGTTTGAGCACTGCGAAGGCTCTGTTTGTGTGTGACCTTGCATGTATATATAAGGTCTATTCAAAGCCAGCAAACTGAATTATGGTATTAATGTTTACATTTATTTTCCTTGTTCTGATTTTCCAGTAAATTACTGTGCAAATATTTATACTATTTAAGTTAGTTGTATGTGTATATTACTATCTCTCTCTCTCTCTCTCTCTCTCTCTCTCTCTCTCTATATATATATATATATATATATATATATATATATATATATTCACTCACTCACTCACTCACTCACTCACTCACTCACTGATTGTGCATCCTCCTCAGTCACTGAATTACTTTTTAAGTGTAGTTGCCCCGTTTATCTCCAGGTGCTATGATTATAAAACAATTAAGCAGTGACTTCTGATATACTCAGTTCCAGAGATATCATGTAGACTGGATTCCTATTAAGAAAACTAAGAATGATTTTCCATACTTTTGAACAAAACTGATTATGAAGTATCCTATGTTGGAGGATGTAGAGGAAGCTATTTTATGTACTTTATTCTTAGAATCCCTTTAGATTGAAAAAAACAGACAAGTGAAAGACACCAGAAAACAGGATTGCCCAGATAGGTGCACAGTTTGAAATCACCCGGCTTGAAGTGAATTAGAAATCATTTGTCATTTAAGGAGGAACTGAACATGAAGACTCTTCAAAAACACAAGTAAATTTATTTATTTTATCATTTATTATTAAATTTCTCTACTGCCCAACTCGCGTATAACGACTCTGGGCGGCTAACAGATAATAAAAATAACAATTGCTGAAAACAATTCAATATAACTATAAATATAAATACATATAAATACAAATATAAAATATAAAATATAAATATAAAATTCAAGATGGGAGATGAGATCTTCTCCTTGGCACCCTCACAGTATTAACCACCCCCATGAATAGCTGTCCCCCCTCCCATCCCAGGCAAGGTGACATAACCATGTCTTCACTCCCTTCTGAAAGGCCAGGAGAGTGGGGGCCTGCCTTACCCCTGGGGGAAGCTTGTTCCAAAGGGCAGGTGCCACGGCAGAGAAGGCCCTCCTCCTGGACCCTGCCAATCAGCAGTCCCTCATGGACAGGGTCCATAACATGCCCTCTCTGCCTGACCGGTTGTTGCCAATAGTTGCTTGCAAGAGTTACATTTATGCTCAGGAGAAGCAGCCATGATTTCATTTGCTATGTCAAATTCGTGGGATTCCAGCACTAGGAAAATACTAATAATAGCACAAGTACATTTCTTGAACTACAATATTTAAAGTACTGTACATATAGATAAAATGTCAAGTGAGCTGTCCAAAACCATCTGGTTGTTAAGGAACCTACAAATCTAATAGCCACAGCTAATGAGCCTAAAGCTAGGAAAGCATTAGGTAGCTGTTATTCCAACTTTCACAATGAACATAAATAGGTTTTCCATGATCTGTTGTCCTACTAAAATGCAGTCAAACTTATTGAATTGGTGAATTGCATTGCATTGCATTACATTACATTATTCTGATAGGGTATCTTTATAAATCTAACACAGTGCCCTTGTTTTATTCTTCATTTGTATGAACCACCAGCCAAAATAAGAATACAAAAGTAATTTTAAAATCTCTCTCTCTCTCTCTCTCTCTCTCTCTCTCTCTCTCTCTCTCTCTCTCTCTCTCTCTCTCTCTCTCATTCTCTCTCTCTCTCACACACACACACACACACACACACACACACACACAACATGTATATATATATAATTTTATTTAAGGAGGACAAATGAAATAGTGTATTAAAAGAAATTATATATAATGTTCCTCTCAGGAATTTTATGAAACAAAACAGACTCAGTTCTTATCCATTAGCTAATTTTTGTTGTTGTTTTTGTTCAGTCATTTAGTCATGTCCGACTCTTTGTGACCTCATGGACCATAGCATAGAGGCCTTCCTGTCCTCCACTGTCTCCCGGAGTTTACTCAAGTTCATGTTCATTGCATCGGTGATGCTATCTAACCATCTCATCCTCTGCCGTCCCCTTCTCCTTTTGCCTTCAGTCTTTCCCAGCATCAGGGTCTTTTCCAGTGAGTCCTCTCTTCGCATTAGGTGGCCAAAGTATTTGAGCTTCAGCTTCAGTATTTGTCCTTCCAATGAGCAGTCAGGGTTGATTTCCTTTAGGATTGACTGAGTTGACCTCCTTAGGCTTGAGTGAATAAGCCCTAATCTGATTTGAACTGGATATCTGAAGTTCAGAGATGGCACAATTTGAGTCTGTCACTTGATGGAAACCCAATTTGAAGGGAATTTTGTTTTGCAGATCTGCTTTGATGGAATTCAACTCAATCTTTGTCAAAGAAAATCATTATTTCAAAGCCCCACTAATAGTGAGCCCAAGACAAATGCACACAAAAAAAAGAGTGTTGGGAAAATGGCAGATAATGTTTTAGGCTGTCCCATCAATGTTCAGAAGACAACTTGATTTCACATTCAGGATATCTCCAAACTTCCTAACCTTAGATTGCTACATTGTCCCATCTTTTTCTTGTTTCATGCACCAGAAGCTATGTATAATCAGGCATAGATGAAAGGTTTTCCAACATCAGTGTGGCATTTTTCATGCAATTAATTTTACCCTTATTTAACTGGGGACCTTGGAGAACTTCTACTCCAGTTCCCTGCCCATCCCAGACATATGGCTGTCCAATCTTTGTTTGAAAACCTCCAATGATAGAACACCCACAATTCCAGGAGGCAGTATGTTCCAATGCTTAATAGCTCTCCTGTTCAGGAAATTGCTCCTTATTTCCAAGTTTGGATCTCTCTGTGTAAAGCTTCCACCCATTGTTCTTGTCCTACCCTCAAGCGCAATGGAGAATAAATCCACACCCTCTTCCCTTTGACAGGCCTTGAAGTATTAGAAGATTTCTATCATGTCTCCTTTTAGCCTTTTCTTCTTTAGGCTAAAGCTACCCAGTTTCTTTAGAAGTTGTTCATAGGATTGGCTTCCAGCCCCCTCACCATCTTTACTGCTCTTCTGTGCACTCTTTGTGATTTTATTTTCCCTTCCATCTTAATGTTTTAGTTTCCTAACATGCTCCATTCATTTTTTTAAAGGACTTTCATTATTTCTCCTTTCTCTTCCAAGTAGAAGACACTTCAGTTTTGTCTTGAACATTCACAGTAAACTTATGAAGAGGTATTTACAGTAAGTACATTGATGCAGACACAGAGAAGCAATCACAGAAATTAGCTTCCTTGCTTTCCTGACATATAAGAAAAATCAAACTGGAAAATTTAAACCTTTAAACCTTTATGAAACAGAATTTCATAAACCATACTTTAAAAAGGTAAAGGTAAAGGTACCCCCCGCACATTTGTGCAGTCGTGTCCGACTCTAGGGGCCGGTGCTCATCTCCGTTTGTTAGCCAAAGAGCCAGCGTTGTCCGAAGACGCTTCCACGGTCATGTGGCTGCATAACACGCGCGGAACGCTGTTACCTACCCACCGAAGTGGTACCTATTAATCTACTTGCATTTGCATGCTTTCGAATTGCTAGGTTGGCAAGAGCTGGAGCTAGTGCAGGAGCTCACTCTGCACACAGGGCTAGGGATTCGAACCTCCGAACTTGCAATCTTCCGATCAACAAGCCTGGCGTCTTACCCGCTGAGCCACCACGCCCCAAACCATACTTTAAAATGATGCAAAAAGAAATATATGCTTTTACTGGTTTTTAAATCAAATGCTACCTTCTGAAAGCACCATGTTGCAGCAAAGCAGACACTTAGTGTTCATGGGTTCAGTAAGTCAATCACTGACAAATTCAATTAAAAGGATTAGATAACAAATAATGGGAAAGATGTCTGCCTGAGACTTTGGAGTGTTGTTGCCTATGAAATGGATTAGAAGTAGTCCAGAAGTTTTCGACTTTGGGTCCCATCATCTTTTATCTTTAGTCATGCTGCCTGAGGCTGATGAGAATTGAAGTCTGAAATACTTGGACAGCACCAAATTGCCAACCCCTGGAATAGAAAAGTATTGAGCTAGATGGGCATACAATCTGACCTGATATAACATTTTCCTGTTGTCCCTGTTCTGATGGCATTCAGAACAATATAACAATACTGTTGTAAAATGCAATCTAGATACTGTATGTATTATCATCTATGGAATTACCCTTATCCTTTTCCTCTTGTTTATACATTACCTTTTGCTTTAGGACAGTGTTTCTCAACCTTGGCAACTTTAAGACATGTGGACTTCAACTCCCAGAATTCCCCAGCCAGCATGCTGGCTGGGGAATTCTGGGAGTTGAAGTCCACATGTCTTAAAGTTGCCAAGGTTGAGAAACACTGCTTTAGGCATTTCCTTAAAAATAGTATCTCTCTTTTTGAGGATCTCATCCATCTTTTCCATGCGTGCCTCTCTTGGTCTTTCCATTTCAAACAACTAACTTTTCCTTCCACTTACATATTTTATAATCGTTCTGCGATTCTCGTTTATTCTCTTCATATGAACAAATCACCTCAAGGTATTTCTTTCATACTAGTCACTCATTTTTGTATTCAGTCCACATTTATCAGAACCCATTATTCCCTTTTTAAAAACAAAACATGCTTTTACTCCTTTAATGTAAAGAAAGAAAAAGCTAAAGAGAAATAAAAGGAAAAGAAAGAGAATACATTCATATATTTAAACTGTATTAATCTTTGTAACACCATATTAACAAGTGTGTGGATATTAAGGCAAAACAGGGCAAAAGTGTGCACAAGTCCACATCATATGAGTAAACGTCACCTCACCCATTTTAAATTTCCAACATCATGAGGTTGACATCCAGTTTAAAATGTTTTCAGTGGCATCCAGCATGAGAAAAAGAATGCTTTCTTGCATCTCAAGATAATTAAAAACATACTTAATATTCTTTTAACCTTACCCATTGATTTGTTAATATGGGATATTCCAAATCTTTATACAAGAGTGCTTGCAAATAACTCACATCCATCTTGATGATAAAAAACCCACTGTAAACTTAGAACCATTTATTGTACTGTACTTAGTACTGATAGGAATTTAGCACATTTTACACATTGTTGAGACAGCTAGATCAAATTGTGAAATCAAGAGATTAATTGAATACACTGTCATTATGCAGTTGTAGGTAATTCTAATTCCTCTTGCAAAAACTCAAATCATTTAAAAACATTATTATCAATAAATTGATCTAAATTCACACCCTTACTTGTCCATTTTGTAAAGCAAACAAACAGAAACCCCTTCAATTTTCAACCTGGGATTATCCTTTGAATATAAGTTATACTTCTGTCCCAACATTTTCTAAATGTGCAGGAAATACAATAAAAGAATGCATTACTAGACTGTTGCATAATGTCAACAGGTTTTGGTGTAGAAAATACTAAATTATCAATGAGAAATAATGTATCTATGGTGTACAGTACATGCAGGTACTGTATTCCTAATTTTCCCAGTAAATGCCCAGTACTCTGGCAGATGAAAATGTTATTTACAGCAGCAACAACCATTAAAATGATAACATAATAAAATACATGAATTGGAAAGTATCACTGGAAAGTATAATAGGAAAGAAATAATAATAAAAATATATATATAAAGTCTATTATAGTATTTTGTAAGGACTTAAACTATATAATGGAAGGGACAAGAGGAATGTCTTAGACTTTTACCAAAAAGGCATTGGTGTGTACACTATGCATGCTCTTTTGGGGAGGGGATTCTGCAAGCAAGGGCACAATGTGGGAAAGAACCCTGGGAAATTTGCTAGGGACATCTGGAGGACAGTTTGGAAGATCAGAATGTCTTGAAACAAATGAGAAGAAACATTCCTGAAGATACTCTGGCCACAAACTGTTTAGAGGAGTGTTTCTCAGACTTGGCAACTTCAAGATGTGTGGACTTCAACTCCCATATTCCCCAGTTAGAAGAACTGAAGGAAAATCGTATTCCAGTTCCCATACTAATGCATGAACAGCAGATTAGCTTGGTTCCTATTGGAATACAGGCCAAACAGTATCTTCCACATTTTTACAAAAGACATATCCTGAGTATACCTGTTGAAATCCATGATATATTCCTCAGAGAACAGATAAACTTTGGCTGCTTAGTTTATATACCATTTGAGTGACAAATGATGTCAAAGCAGTAAACGAAAAGCAGTAATAAAAAAAAAAGAAATCAGCAATAAAGTTGATATGTACTTTTAAAATAACTAAGCAATAGCTAGTAGAAATCTTATTATTTATTTATTCATACTATTTATTTTCTGCATGTTCTCCAGGAAACTGGAGTTAGGACTGTTGGCTTAAGAGATAGTCATGAACTAAAGCCTCTTGATGAATGAGTTTCCATTGCTGGGGGTGAAGTTGAGCTGAATCTTCTCTCTCACATAATCTTGTACCTTAACTATTATTCCATACTGATTTTGATAGTTTTTAAGACTTAAATGCCTGTTTGAAAAGGAAATTACTCTGGTATCTAAATATGGACAGTGAGCTACCAGAGGGAGATTCAAAGTGAGAGCATTTCACTGATGAGTGGGGCCATTATAAGACGGTCCCCCCCCCTCCATCACTTCATTGTGAGCAGTAGCATCTAAACAAAGCCTCTCAGTATCATCTTAACACCCAGGCAGGACATTTCTGCTACAGAGAAACAAAATATTTGGAGATTAGCCAGGATTTTCTTTAAATTATGCCCATATGGCGGCTGCCGCCTCCTCCTCCTCCTCCTCCTCCTCCTCCTCCTCCTCCTCCTCCTCCTTTCTCATAACCATGTAATAAAATGTCATATTTATGTATTTATGTATTTATTTCTCACATTTCTGCACCGCCCATCTTGCAAGCGACTCATATATATATACAGTATATGCCCTGAAAGAAGCTCTAGACAGACTGTTCTGAATAAACTTTTCTGAATCTCTCCTTTAGTATTTTTAGATTTTTAGTCTAAGAACTGACAACTGAACCAGTGTAAATGAGCACACATATAGTAATTCCTACACAGTTTTTGCACTTTTAAAAAATTGATCTGAGAACTTTTAAATTTCTGGACATGGTAACAAGACTTTGTTTTTCTTTTGGGTGCTCATCAGGAACTAGCTGAATAGTCATGGCAGGTACCTAAATTCACTAGCTGTTAACAATGAAAGTGTATTACACCTCTGCTGTATATTTCTTCTTCAGCCTGCAGCAGAAGTTAAATGAATGGGTTATGATGACAGGCAAAATGGCCTTTAAATTGCAAGGCATTTTTAAAGTGTATTCTTCCAGTATATAATTAAAGAAACTTTATTAAAAAAAGCAAAAAACTGGAGGAATGGGGACATTTCAGCTGAATAGCCTCAGTATAGTTTTTCTTTTCCTTTTCAAAAAAGTTCCACATTGGAGTTGTAACTGCAGTACCAGGGATCCTTTTCAGCATTCACATTCACATTGGGCTGTTTCAATGACACAGTGTCATCTTTAGACATTTAAATTATAGTAATTGCAATACTTTGTCATTGCTTTGTACTCTTTGATAATATTTTATATCCATGTTGCCTCTGTGTCATAAAATGCACCTACAACATTTTTAAAAGGCCCTTTTAAAGTGAATATATAAGTCACATTTTAACTAAGTGATGGATTGACAATTACCATTTTGGAAACATGTATTTGGTAAACCTAGCCATTCAGCATTAGAATTATTTGTTATATTGGTTGTCTTCATAGCCAGCAATATTCCTACCTGCCCTGAAATATAAAGAAGTCCTTTATGTTCCAATAAGATCAGTGAAATTCTTTAATTATCAATAGAACTTGATTTATAGGTGATACCATCTCATGTAAAAATGTGTACATCCCATCAATTGAACCAATCATATTTTAAAAATCTCATTAACAATTACACCTACACATTAACATTAACAATTACACCTACTCATGAAAAGGACATAGAATTCTGGGCATATTGTTGTTTCCTTTTCCCAGTGTAGCCAGGATACATTTAATATCATGGTTGCATGAGAACATTTGTCCATAAATCTGAACTGTATAGTTAATATTTATGTTACGATGTATAACAGTGGAAGACTAGGTGTGGAAAGGAAACATTCCTATTGAATTAAGTTGTAATAATTGTCATTACAATGTCTCTAATTGTAGTAGACAATTGTATCTAAAGATATGATAGGCTAGCTGGACAGAGCAGAAAGGCAGCAGGCCTGCAGTCACTAGAGCAAGAATTCTTTGTTTCTTTGCAAATGTACTAATGCAGAAGCAGGTTGCAAACTGGCCTTTAACACCCTAGTGTCAGCAATGAAGACTTTAAATCATGTTGGCTTGAAACTAATGGATGGGGTAGGCGAGATACTGGGGTGAGATGGGCAGGTTCTCTCATTTGCAACCCTATCTGGACATGACTTCAAATCATCACAATTTGAATCAATTCACAATTTGAATGCCTGAATAGGGATCATATTTATCATTTATAGATTGATTCATTTTCTCTCTCCCTCTCTCTCTCTCTCCCATCTTCACTGGAACGCCCTGAAATTTTTCTTTGTAAAATGAACTGCATGTGGGCTGGTATCTTAGAATGGAAAAAGATGACTGGATGGATGGGCAATGATAATAAAGAGCACTAAGACCTGGAAGAAAATGGGTGAAAAGGTAACTGACAAGCTTCTTGAGAGAAGAGCAGGCCCTTCTGGTGAAGTGAATACGAAAATATGCTGGATAAAAGCATTGCATATATGTCCCAGAGAACAGACAAAATTCTGGCAAAAGACCTTTAGTCATCTTCATCTTCATCAACAGTTATTTATTACAGTATATATTGTGCATGGTTTTATTTGAATATAAATATATTCCTTGGGTTTTAACTAATAAAGAAGCTTCTTTTAAGTTGAAGATTTAATAATATCTGAAGATCAGCAACTGGAAAAAAAGATAATTCTCCAGATGATGTAAATGTGTTCTTAGATATGTTGCAGTATTTTGAACTGTTGAATAGATAAACAGCATTTAAGGGAGAATTTTCTAACTAATCCCTGATATTCAGATGCTGTGTACGGAAAGTGACAGACAACAAATTGTATACACAGATTAAATCCAAGCAGCAGCTGAACTTTTACATGAAAATGTGTTTTTAGAATGATATCAGAAACCAGAAAAGAAAATGAGAACAGTAATTTGCATCTTCCACTGAGGGATTCATGATCTTTGTAGCATGGAGCTCATTGGCTTGGCTAGAAGCCATTTCACCTTGGGGATCTTTGAGGAGAATAAGTACATAGGAAATGCATAATACAAGGTTGTGGGAAATAATAAAACTTTTGTTTTCACAAACTGATATTTTCTGAAACATACCCCCCAAAAAATAAATAAATAAAATGAAAAAAATATGACAATGGACTACCAGATTTAATTTCAGTATAGAATGTAAAAGCAGATAAATGTCAACAGTTAAATAGAGTTGGATAGTTGAAGATTTTTCTTCTGAATGATCCGTTTGCCAATAGCTCTAGTGGGGAAGGGCAGTGGTTTAGCTGTGTAAGCTTCATCAGTGGTGAATATTAAAGAAACTAAGAAGAGTTCTATTACATTTATTCATGTCATTAAACAAATATTTTGCTTTCAATTATTAGTCTTGTATCTAGGAAACTGTCATATCTAATAATTAGGACTAGGACAGAAATTGCTCTGCTTTGCATTGTAATGTGAGTCTGCATATTTCATACTTATCAACCAAAACAAGAATGGAAATGCACTTCTCCAAATTTGCAAGTCAGTTCTCCATAAAAAATAATGTATAAAATGTATAAATGAGGAACCAGGTACACACAAAAATGGTTAAAATAAGGTTAAAATGCATTATATTAGAGAAAGCAGCTTGCAATATAAGGTTGTATAATGGACACAATTTTTACATTTCACTACCACCTACTCCTTCCCACTGAATGGAAAAACTAACAAGAACTTTGCAATTAAATGCTCAGTTAGAAGAATCATGCCCCCTTAATTGTAGTTGTGGAGTAATTTGTTAGCCTTGTGAAGAAAGATGAAGAAGAGAAAACAAGCCATGGCAACAAAGTGGATGTGGAGAATTAAGATTGATGGGTTGTTAGAAACATATGACAGTTCTGTTGAGACTTTTTTAGCATGCAATTGAAGGCTGTAATGACATGTTCTTAGGAAAATACTTAGGGGCCTTCTGGACAAGGACCCAGACTTTCTACCTTCCTCTTGTTGAGTAGATGAACCCCAGAAGAACCTCAATCCCACCCCTGCAGAAGTTTATAGAATCAGGTGAGGAACATATATTAGGTTGGATAGCATCTCCTGGAAGGATTGTTTGACCACACTATAGCTCAGGGGGGTGTAAAATGATTAGTTCATGGAAGCTTGTTATGTGAGAATGGAAGAAAATTACTTAGATAAGTAATATTGCTCAGGAATATTTCTCATACTCCTAGCAGACAGGTCAAATTCTACCAGGAATCTATAGCAAATCCTATTTATTTATTTACAAAATTGCTAGGCTGTACACTTATAAATATTCCCTCTATCTTCCTCTCTCTCTTTCTCCCTTCCTCTTTCTTTCTTTTTTAACTGCATACACATTAAAAGAATTTTCAAAAAAGAAAAGTAATATTCATACTGTGTATGGAAGTAAGCTACAGTCTTTATAATGAATATCACCCAAGACATCTTTCCCCAATATGAAGTCCTTCATACTTCTAAGAATTGTTCTAAACCAGGGCAGATTGCAACCAATCTGGTTCAAATTAGGGAAATTTGGAGTTGTTTTTAACTTGCACAAGATAAGGCATATTTTAAAGGGCTAGTCTAATTTAAAATCCTCTGTGAAGCTCCACTTCAAATATGTAGTTTGTAATTGTGCTGTACTCCAAAGGAAGGCATGGTGGCAGGCACCAAAAAGGGATTTAAAAAATAATAATCTGATGCTTGATTGTCTGAAATGATCTATTTGGAGACAACTGATGTAGGAATGGGAAGAATTGGATTTACTGATTGATGGATCTTTTAATGACTCTTGACATGTAGCCTTTTCAGTGGTTGAATGAGTCACACAGGTGGAGTATGGAATGAAATCTATACTCTTTGTGATTGATTGATTGATTGATTTATCATCATCCTTATTCTCATTCTCACTTGACCTTCTTTGTGGCAATTTTCTTCCACCATCTTGTTCTTACCCATTCCTATCCTTTCTCTTCCTTCTGTCTATGTGGTAGACACCACTAACTTTATCTACAAAGATTAAGCTTGGGAGGGAGAAGATAAAAAGGGATCTGGCCTCAACCAAGAAAGAAACACATATTCTTGAAATGAGCTTTTATATGCTTTTTAACATACTAATAGTTCTGAACTGGGACAGGCTAGAATGACCTTTCTTGTAGTCTAAAACAATGCGGAACTATTTACAAAAGAGCTGATTGCAAAGTGGATGGGTTAGTCCTTGCATTGGCCAATTAAAATATTTTGCATAGCTTATCAGTCTTAAGAATCTGTAGTAATTAAATCACAATATTATAACATATCCACAATCTAAATATTTTAACACTTGCTTAAAAGTTTACAAGATCATGCTATCCCAGGGGCCAGTGGGGACCATTATGGAGAAAATTTATTTATTTATTAAATGTATAAGGCCACCAAACTCATTCAGTATGACTCTTTTATATTCTGGGGGAGACTAGAATCCAGGATGATTACAAATCACAGCTTTGTCCCAACTATTAAATCTTAGAGGTTTAGATATCTTTTTCTTGATAACAAGATAACAAGATTTGTCTAGCTAAAAGATGCTAAAATTTAGAAATGAAGAAATATTTATAAAGAACCCACACTATAAATAGAAAAATATAAGATGGTGAGAGATGGGAAAAACATAATTTTGTTAGCCAGCAATTGAAAAACATGTGCAAAAATCAAGCTCCTTTCATTGTTTTATTTCATCCCATCCCATCTATTGTTTGCAAAATTTATTATTTACAACTTTCCCTTTTCTCTCTTTCTCTCACACACTTATCTGAATGCAATTTTTAAAAAAGCAGCCATCCTGATATATTCTTCCTGAGATATTTTTTTTCTTAGAAATGCACTCCTTTGTGTAAAATTTTGAATGGAGAATGATAGAGTAGTGGGTTTAAATTCACTGCTGCCAATTCATTCCATGACTAATTGCTTTGGTAGAACATGCCATTTAGCTCTTACTGAAATGTGTGGCAGATTTCTTTACGTTTAAATTCTAGACTAAGTTCTTTTAGAATCAACAGAAAAATGGTGCAAAATTGATTATTTCAGTGCTTAAACACATTCCTACCTAAGTGCTGATGGGAAAAAAATCCAGAGAATTATCAAAGAAGAATATACACACATGCACCCCTATATATTTTTCTTTGTATGAGATGGCTTCAAATTCAAGTCCTTCCAGTATAACATCATCTAACAGACAAATCATGTGCCTAGAATTAGTAGTATGAAGACACTGATTATAATGAGTTAGAGACATTTATTTTAGTTTGGGAAAGGATCTTTCAGTCAAGAGAAATTATTCTTTAAACTGAAAACTGATATGGGTGGACTTTTTCCAATTGGGTGATTCTTTTAGATATCTTACATTCTCCAAAGAATAGCCTTCTGAAAAGAAAAAAAATGGGTTTCAGTTTGGAAATAAAGATGGTGGAGTCGCATATTTTAAATATCTGCCTAAATATTAAATGCTGACTGAAAATCACCTCAAGGTTTTCTTTCTCTGCTTGGTTACTTCTAATGGAAAACCTTGTCTTTGGGGGAATCTCACCATATGGTGTGTAACACTTTCATATATTTATTGAAAGTTTTCTTTTCTCCTTTTGAAGCCACATTAATTTATTATGTTCATCACATTAAAACAGTAATGATCCACAGCATGGGTTGTGTAAAACTGTATCAAAACGATACTGGGTTGTGTAAAACTGTATCAAAACTGTATAAAAAGATACATTTAAATGAGGAAGTCCCCTTATTATGTGACCATTGCAAAACTGGATTCAGGGTTTTGAAGGACATTACAATAGGCAAGCATCCCATCCAGTCTTACAAACCAGAGAGCTTTTAAACTTTTCTCATGAGAAGCCTCTTTGAAATGCCAAGCTGAACATTTTATTAAATGTATGGAGTGTTTGGGGAATTAAGGAAAATAAAACACTTTTGGGGGGCTGGGGGAGAAAGGCAAATGTCTGTTGCTTGGGGGATCAAACTATCTTGGAAACAGCACCCATTCAGTGATTGCCCTGAAGCATAGATGTGTGAAGGCTGACTGGATAGAAGATTATGCTTTGAGAATAAGAATTAATGTGATCCATTGATTTCAATAGAAATAAAGTTAGGTATTCAATCCAGCCACTTAAAACAGTGGATCTTCTAAGTAGACACATACTGGATTGTATAAAAATGTCCATATATGTACTCACTGTTCTTATCTGTTGTTTAATGAACAGTAAGATTAATCTTACTTACTTAGGGGGCACGATGGCTCAGTGTTTAAGACACCAGGCTTGTCGATTGGAAGGTCAGCAGTTTGAGACCCGAGTGCCGCGTGACGGAGTGAGCTCCTGCACTCACCCCAGCTCTTGCCAACCTAGCAATTCAAAAGCATGCAGATGCAAGTAGATTAATAGGTACCACTTCGGTGAGTAGCTAACAGCATTCCGTGCACGTCATGCCAGCCACATGACCACGGAAGCGTCTTCGGACAGCGCTGGCTCTTCGGCTAAGAAACGGAGATGAGCACTGCCCCCTGGAGTTGGACACAACTGTGCAGGGGAAAACCTTTACCTTTACCTTACTAAGATTAATCACTGTGCAAATTCACACCATCTATGCATACTAGGGACACATTTTGAATTTTAAGAAAGTGTCCTGGGCAACCTCACAGAATGGCTGCCATGGGATATCTATTCACAAAATGGGCTAAGATGATGGCTATAGCTGATAATTAAAACTTTATTGCACAGTACACTAATAGACAAATCATGTGCATATTAAAACCATCCCAAAGAAAAAGAAATGCAAGAAAGCAAAGTGGCTGACTGATGAGGCTTTACAAATAGCTGAGGAAAGAAGGGAAGCAAAAGGCAAGGGAGAAAGGGAAAGATATAACCAACTGAATGCAGATTTCCAGAGAATAGCAAGGAGAGATAAGAAGGCCTTCTTAAATGAACAATGCAAAGAAATTGGGGAAAACAATAGAATGGGGAAGACTAGAGATCTCTTCAAGAAAATCGGAGATATCAAGGGAACGTTTTGTGCAAAGATGGGCATGATAAAGGACAAAAAAGGCAGGGACCTAACAGAAGCAGAAGAGATTAAGAAGAGGTGGCAAGAATACACAGAAGAACTATAGAAGGAAGACCTTTATGTCCCTGATAAATACGATGGTGTGGTCACTGACCTTGAGCCGGACATCCTAGAGAGTGAAGTCAAGTGGGCCTTAGGAAGCATTACTAACAACAAAGCTAGTGGAGAAGACAGTATCCCAGCTGAGCTATTTAAAATCCTAAAAGATGATGCTGTTAAAGTGCTGCACTCAATATGCCAACAAATTTGGAAAACTCAACAGTGGCCACAGGATTGGAAAAGGTCAGTTTACGTTCCAATTCCAAAGAAGGGCAATGCCAAAGAATGTTCAAACTACCGTACAATTGTGCTCATTTCACATGCTAGCAAGGTTATGCTCAAAATCCTACAAGCTAGGCTTCAGCAGCATGTGAACCGAGAACTACCAGAAGTGCAAGCTGGGTTTCAAAGAGGCAGAGGAACTAGAGATCAGATTGCCAACATTTGCTGGATCATGGAAAAAGCAAGAGAGTTCCAGAAAAACATGTACTTCTGCTTCATTGACTACGCTAAAGCCTTTGATTGTGTGGATCACAACAAACTGTGGCAAATTCTTAAAGAGATGGGTGTACCAGACCACCTTACCTGTGTCCTGAGAAACCTGTATGCGGGTCAAGAAACAACAGTTAGAACCGGACATGGAACAACCAATTGGTTCAAAATTGGGAAAGGAATATGACAAGGCTCTATATTATCACCCTGCTTATTTAACTTATATGCAGAGTACATCATGAGAAATGCCGGGCTGGATGAATCACAAGCCAGAGTTAAGATTGCTGGGAGAAATATCAACAACCTCAGATATGCAGACGATACCACCCTAATGGCAGAAAGTGAAGAGGAACTAAAGAGCCTCTTGATGAGGGTGAAAGAGGAGAGTGCGAAAGCTGGCTTGAAACTCAACATTAAAAAAACTCAGATCATGGCATCTGGTCCCATCACTTCCTGGCAAATAGAAGGGGAAGAAATGGAAGCGGTGACAGATTTTATTTTCTTGGGCTCCAAGATCACCGCAGATGGTGACTGCAGCCATGAAATTAAAAGACGCTTGCTCCTTGGGAGGAAAGCTATGGCAAACCTAGACAGCATATTAAAAAGCAGAGACATCACCTTGCCGACAAAGGTCCGTATAATTAAAGCTATGGTTTTCCCAGTAGTAATGTATGGCTGTGAGAGTTGGACCATAAGGAAGGCTGAGCACTGAAGAATTTATGCTTTCGAATTGTGGTGCTGGAGAAGACTCTTGAGAGTCCCTTGGACTGCAAGGAGGTCAAATCAGTCAATCCTAAAGGAAATCAACCCTGATTGCTCATTGGAAGGACAGATACTGAAGCTGAAGCTCAAATACTTTGGCCACCTAATGCGAAGAGAGGACTCACTGGAAAAGACCCTGATGCTGGGAAAGACTGAAGGCAAAAGGAGAAGGGGACGGCAGAGGATGAGATGGTTAGATAGCATCACTGATGTAATGAACATGAATTTGAGTAAACTCCGGGAGACAGTGGAGGACAGGAAGGCCTGGCGTGCTATGGTCCACGAGGTCACAAAGAGTCGGACACGACTAAACGACTGAACAACAAATAGTAGATATGAGATCCATTGCAGAAGTGAGACTTAAACTCAGGTCTCTAATATCTTCTTACTGATATCTTTGGATCATTGTTATATAATCCAAATAAGTTATATTTTCTCTATGAACACATAGCGTAGGTCATTGATGAATACTGAATTTACAGAGGGACTTAAGAGCTCCTTTTAAAAAGAGTAGATCTGATTCAGTTTCTTGCCAAAATGCTATCAAACCAAAGAACACTGCCCTCCCCACAAAATTAGATTCTTATTCTTTACTTATTCAGGTTCAGGAGAAGAAAGAGACCAATAGTAGAGGCTAATGGAACTTAAATGAGATGGTGACAACAGCATTAATTGTTAACTGTTAATATTAATGTGGCAGCATTAAATGTGAAAATAACAATAAGCCCATTTAGTTTCCATAATGAGGAATGGGTGCAAACTATTTTGTTGTGTGGTCTCTTCATTGTACACTGAACTGAAAATTGAATTTGCAGCATTGGCAGATGCCTCTCTCTCTCTGTCCCCATGAGACTGACACTTGGCCATTACCAAGTATTTTGAATGAATGAATGATTCTGACAGTTTCAACTCCTTATAGGAATGCAGACTGTTGTGCTTAACAGATTTACACCTTCAATATATGTTTCAGAGTCAGTTGTTCAAGAGATAGAAGTCAGGATGGAATTTTAGTCACATATGCTATTTTTGGCTAACATAAATAACCATCTGCAAAAGATACAGCCTGTGGTATCATGAAGGTTTTGTTTAACCCTCCCTGGGCAACTCCAAAATAAATCCCATTAATTTCCAGTGATGCTTACTCTCAAGTCAAGATGTGTTGGATTTGCATCTCAGTTCACTGAGCAGTAATAATATGGCATATTTTCATCTGTATTAGATGCAGTTCCTATTTATTTTTTTCCACATGTCAGGAGATTGTTTAGTAAAATACTTTAAAAGCTTTAGTAATAAGGCCTTTTCAGCAACTGTCATTTAAACCACCTCCTTACTTTCCAATACAAAAATGGAGAGAGGACATATTGTTATATTGCATTATTCTCAAGAAATTCAATTCATGTCCATTGAAATGTGAAGCTCTGGGTTAAATAAATTGGATATAGTTTTCTTTTCATACTTACTGAACCCCATGCATGATTTCCTGCTAAGAAATGTGAGAGAAGGGCTGGTTTACTTCATGGCATGGGGCCTGCCTCTTAACACATTCAAAATCATGTCACACAATGGCCCCTTCACTGAAATATGTCACAATCCAGAAGGCAAAACTACCTTTTAGAAGACAAAATCATCTTTCCACATGCCTTTTATTTGTTTCCTTGATAAAAAAAAGTTGCAAGTTAGTTGTTCAAAATCCTTTATTACCTGTCTGAATACCATGGTATATTTCTACTCTCTTTCAGTTTTATGTATATTTTAATTAATATTATTTAATACATATTTATACCAGATTTATATCAAGCAGTTTAAGGAAGTGTACTTTTCCCACTATCTCCTCACAGTGACAGTGAATTGTCAGATGAATTACTGTAAGAAATAGTGATGTATCTAGATCTCCTCAATCCTAGTCCAATGTAGTAATAAACACATCACCCTGTTTCATGGTTCATGGTTATTCTATAGTTATTCCATATAACTTTCAATTGGTTTGCAAGATTTTTTTTTTAAAAAATCACTAACTTTCTCATGTACTTTTCTATGCAATTTTATCTACTATACACATTTTATTAGCAATTTCTTATAAGCATCTTGCACATAACTTCCCCTAACTTCCCCTAATATGTATGCCATTGACAAATCAAGATTTGCATTGTAAAATTTGAAGAAGTGAGAAATCTTAGGCATAAGTAGGGTGACCATACGTCCCGTTTTGAACGGGACAGTCCCGTTATTTGAGCATTTTTCAACCGTCCCGTTGTTTTGATCAAAATCTCAATTTTGTCCCTTTTTTAAACCCGGCGGGAAGGAGGACAGGAAGACAGGAAGGAGGACTGGAGCCAGACTTGCCATTGGAGGCAGCCCGGAAGAGGCCCTATCAGCGCAGGAACTGGAAGCCCAATTGCCACGTGCGATCCCAGCAGCAGAAGCAGCACCACAGTCCAGGTTCCTGCCTCCTTACCTGATCCTGAGATTGTCTGCCCAGCAGTGGTGAGGCCAGGGGAAGGTTTTGGAAAGAGGGTGCGTGTGTGTGTGTGTGTGTGTGTGTGTGTGCGCGCGTGCACAGATTACTTGCTCAGCGTAATCGCGCACACACACACACACACACACGCACCCCACACCCTCTTTCTCCAGCCTCCCTGCAACAGGTCCGGGTGCATTTGGTCATGGGGAGGCTGGAGAAAGAGCGTATGGGGTGTGTGTGTGTGTGTGCGCATCTGATCAGGCTTGGCCTAGGGAGGAGAGTTGGTGGGCCGCTGAGCAGGAGAATCCGGCTGCGCTCGGCTGCTTCTGGCAGGAGCTGACCATGCTGGGGGGCTTCAGCGGGTGGTGAGGGGCAGAGTGGTGTGGCTGAAGCCCCTCAGCGCGGCCGGCTCCTGCCGAGGGCAGTCTGTCTTGTGAGTGTGTGAGTGTGTGTGTGTGTGCATCTGATCAGGGTTGGCCGAGGGAGGAGAGTTGTTGCCGCTACACATAACAATAACTACATTTATGTATACATATTTACATTTGATTTATAATATTCATTATCTAATATATTTCATATAACATATCTTTATTCTAAATTATTTTCCCTGTTTCCCTCTTCCCTTCTTCTTCCTCTAACCCTTTCTAACTACTTTATTTATATATATCTATTTCTAACCTTATCACTATTTTCTTTTTCTTCTCTTATGTTATATTACTGATTTATTAAGTATTTATTTCAAATTCAATTTTTGACTTATACATCTTTACCATACAATACTTACGTACATTTCATTAAAATACCTCCAGTTTTCTTAACAAAAAATTGTGTAAATACTTGATTTACATTTTTCTTCTTTCTTCTATATATATTCAAAAAGAATATAATATTAAGTAGAGATTAATAAACTATAAAAATACAAACATGGGGGGGCGGGGAAAAAAAAGAGATATAAGAAGAAAAATGTGTGTATGTGCATCTGATCGGGCTTGGACGAGGGAGGAGAGTTGTCGGGCCGCCGAGCAGGAGAAGCAGGAGCCGGCCACCCTGGGGAGCTTCAGCGGGCAGCAAGGGGCGGAGTGGTGTGGTTGAAGCAGCCGAGCACAGCCGGCTCCTCCTGCTTCTCCTGCTCTGCGGCGGTGGCAGCAGCAGTGACTCTCCTCCCTCCTTCGGCCAAGCCCGAGGGGGATGGGGCAGTGGTGGGCCTCCATCCCCTCCATCCCCGCCCCTTGTTCCACGGCCGATGACGGTGCTGTGTGCACAGTGTGTGTACTCTGGCCTCCCTCAAACACACCAGCTCTGACGCACCATTTACTGCTAGAAGAAAAAAAAACCCTTTAAAAATAAAGAAAAATTAAAATCCGAGCCAATCACGCTGATGGGGGCAGGGTTTGCAGGCGGGAGCCAATCGTGTGGGGCGGGGGCGGGGTTTGCAGGTGGGAGCCAATTGTGTGGACTGGGGGGCGGGGTTTGGAGGCCGGCATGGTGGCATAAGACCCTGTCCCGTTTTGCCATCCCAAATGTCCCGTTTTTGTCTGAAGGAAATATGGTCAGCCTAGGCATAAGTCCATCAGTTTGCATAACTGACCAATGTGATCAGGTCAGTTTGTTTAAAAATGGGGATAAGGAAACCTAGGGATTCAGTAATCATTTGCTTGTTTCATATTATGTATCCAAAATATTCTTTTCAGCTAGAATTCCCAAACCATCATGTGGACATTATATTTTTCCCTTCATATCCACAGTGGGCACGTAAAAGGAAAAAAATCTAACTAGTTTTTTCTCTGTTACTACTGTTTATTAAGTAACTGCTACCTTCAACTGCCTTTCCTCAACATCTCTTATGTATACTAACCATCTTTTTTTTTTCTGTCTGTTTTTTTCTGTCAATATTTTCCTCTCCCTTTACTAAAACTAATTCCATAAAAATAAGATTTGGGGGTAGAGACTATTTTGCTTTGTTCCATTCTAGGGAAACTCTGTGAAACTCTTATGGACAAAGCAACATCTTACATGGTCACCAAGATTTTATTTTATATGTGACCAACAAGAAAAAACACATTCTTCCATATAAACTTCCTCAGGTTTTAGGATCCCTGGGAAAACCACTCCTTTCTGTTCTGCCATATCAGATAGAAATACTGAAAAGATTTTCCAAGGTCCCAGGCTGTGGAATTTCTTGCCCAGGAGTCCAGATTAGTATCAGCTCTGTTGTTCCAGCACTAATAGGAAAATACATTTTATTCAGTTAGGTTTTGGTGATGTGTGACTTAAGTTGACAGTACACAGATTGTACGTGGTCATGCTCAGTTACTGATTTACTTCATCAGAAACATATGGTTAAGTTTTTGGATTGGGGCCATTGGCCAGAAGGAGAAGGAGATCGAATCCTTATGTACAATATGTCTCTGTGTGTGTGTGTTCTAAAAAGATGCAGTATTTACTTTAATTGCATTGGTACCAACGATTCTGTGGAGGCCAGGATTATATTGTATCAGATGTTCATTTTCCCCCCTTCTCAACCATATTTCATGTCTACAAACTGTTGGACAGACTTAACATAGAGAGGAAGCATGATATGGGAGGAAAGAAAATGGAATGTAAAAAGTTTTTTTTCTTGCAATAAAAGGAGAATGTATCAAACAACATTCACAATGTGATTCTTCCATCTTATTTAACTATTATTCTACATTACAAATAATATCACATGCCCTAATGTATCTCTAGAGATTCCATCTGATACATGAGTTCCTCTGAAAACTATAGCCTGAAATTCTTTCATTTAATGTGGTATCTTTAACACAAGCATTTATATATATGCTATCACTAGTGGATATCTTCCTGAAATGTGAAACAGAATGATAACAAATTTGTATAAAAGAAATACTTTAAAAGAATGTCTCTTGACAAACAGCTGAAGTATTCTGTTATTTTCATCTGGCATGCACAGGGAACACTTGATTATTAGCTAGACAACAAAACAAATTTGATTTCAGTCTTGTCTCTCTTTAAAGTTTCTAGGATACAGATGTCACAAATGTTTGTTCTCTTGAAGGATGCATACTTCAGAATAAAAGCAAAGGACAGGGACCTATGAAAAAGTAAGAAGTGTCTTAACCTGATGCCATAGTATAGTAGGAGTATTACATACAAGAAATTAATAATGTTTCTTTTCAATTTAACTTCACTGTCATATTGATTATCGTGGTCAATGTCATAAATCACCAGGAAATATGAACTGAATGCCAAGAACAGGAAGGCTGGAATGATCCTCTAAGGCAGCATCTATCCCTATTTTGTACCATCAGAAATGAGTCATGTGTCCATTGCTATGGTGACAAGCAATGACAGCATCATAAGCAGCTTGGAGTAGAATGTTTTCAGGGATGGAAAAGAAAATCAACACAGATGGCATAACTAAGGTTGGTGCCTAGTCTATACCTTCTCTATCTTACTAACAAGCATTATGACATAGCTTCAATTGACCAAAGCCATGATGGGTGATGGAGATTAAGACATATGGCCCCATCTGGTGTCATAAAATCCACTTTAATGAGTACAACTTACTCCATATAAAGTCCAATAATAGTTCTTTTATTCTTGTGTTATTCGGACAGAAAGCAAAGCAAGTATTTAATTACAATTACTTAATAATAAATGAATAAAATAATGAGATCTCATAAAACTTATGACAATACTATGTCAAATTAATCATCAGCTTAATATCAATAAACAGCTAGGTTAACTATGCCCCACTAGGCTACCCAAGTTGCTGTTCACATTCACTTTATCAAGCTCTCCTATCAGTATCTCGTTACAGAACCAAAGTTTTCATCAGTATCTAGTTACAGGACCAAGGTTTAAACGTATCTCATCGATACCAGCAACAGTTACCAGACTAGTATCTTAATCGATACTTACATCCACTCCTAACAGTTGGCCAGATGTATTAGAGTGGGCTGGGAGTCAGACATCAGGGCGTCCCCTGTTCCCTGTGGAAAGTCTCGCACCTCAGAGTTTCAATTGCAGGTCATCCTTCTTTTGTAGCTGAATATGTTAAATCCAAATTCACGTCACAGTCAGTGTCAAAACTGTATATGTCACAGCCAGTGTCAAAACTGTATACGTCACAGCCAGTTGAGCGTTAGTTCTGACCTTGCATCCCTTGTTCAGTACGTTCTCCCTTATTCCACTATCTGTGCGAACTGTTATCTGTTGTTGATAACACACATTCCTCATTTCATGCATACCAGCAATGTGAACACCCCAGTGAGTTCATAAACAGTTTATGGTTCTATTAAAACTATGATTTTATATATATTTATATTCATATAAACTGAACAATAAAACTTAATATATAATCAATATATAATTTCATTACACTGGGAATGATACAGTTTTCTGTAGCTTGAATCATGTCAACTGGATTTCTATTTTCTCAGTGGAAACGTTTCGCTCCTTATCCAAGGAGCTTCTTCAGTCCTTGGATAAGGAGCGAAACGTTTCCACTGAGAAAATAGAAATCCAGTTGACATGATTCAAGCTACAGACAATTCCACCTGGATGACTGAGAACCTTCATAGACATATGACCATGGCAGTTGTGACTTGGAATGTAAGGAAAATAGCTATGTTATATATTTTATATCTGTTATGTCTATAAGAGAAAAGGGAAAGAAGTAATATATCTTTGCGATCTTGTGAATTAAAGTTGATAAATACATGAAGGGAAATAAATATGTAGGTGTAATTATGAATGAAAGGGCTAAAAAGTATGCCATAAAATATGAATATGATAATTTAGTCTGTAAGGGTGTCTGTGAAAGTGGGAATCCATATATTGGTGACAATTATTGCATGTTATATTCCATAAATAATGATAAGCCGCCCAGAGTCTGTAAGCCGCCCAGAGTCATTGTATACGAGATGGGCAGCAGAGAAATTTGACAAACAAACAAACAAACAAACAAACAATGGAAGAACCAGAAAAGAGTTTGGGGGAAGATTGTACAATATTTTGAATGAATGTGATATGGCAGCTGCATTTTGTATTGGTTGTAATTGCCAGGTGATCTCCAAAGTCAGCTCCCCTTAGGGTAATCCAACTCAGCATTACAATAGTCCAAGTGAGTTGTGATGAAGCCCTGGGTTACTGTCATCAGGACATCCTGGCCAAAGTTGGGTCATAACTGGCACATCAGCTAGAGCTCAGTAAAGGCTTTCCTGGCTACAGTTTCAGCCTGCCAGGAGTCCAGGAGACTGTTTATGGCCAGGTACTATAGCTGTGCTTTAATAAATAACACAGCTGCTTTAATGTGGAAGGAAAGATTTGGAAAATGGGCCAGAGAGTCAGAAAAGTATAGCTGCTGAAAGAATGCATATCCCCTGGTTCATAGCTGGGTTGTATTCTAGGTTCAGTCTAGAAATGGTAGGCTCAAGTTAGCTGGAAGTCCTGACATATGCTTCTAGATATGCAAGAAGTCTCACCAGGAAAGGATCTCACTTGCAGACAATACCTAGGGGAGACAGACAGTAGGTTTACATTTAATTATTGCCTAATTATTCTGTCAGAGCACTCCTGATCCTGCCAAACCTTAACTTCAGATAGTCACTCTGACTTTCTTCCTCCAGCCTTAGTTGCCTCCATCCTTTACAAGCAGGAGATGTGTATATTCCAGCAACATCTCCTCTCCAGTTGTGTCTTCTTTCAGAGAAACATTTGCCACAGATTCTTGCTCATTTCCTGGCCAAGATGCTACAATTCTGAAGAGGTACCAAATTCTCCTCAGAGGTGCACTTAACATGGAGGTTCTACCCTGATTTATTTTTAATGTCTGCAAGCAACTGCTAATGGCCTTGCCAATGATCGGATGGTTCTTTATGACTAGAATGTTTATTGCCATGTCAGTTCAGAAATTTGGGGTAACTTAAGTTGAATAGTTGTTCATGGATGGATTCTGCAGTTCCAATGCTTTTCACATACTAAAGTTTAGTTCTGAAGTAATCATCTATAAATTATGGATTTCATGCCTGATTATACACCTATCTTTAGACACTATTCTCTGAGCCAGTTTGGTCTAGTGGTTAAGGCTCTGGGCTAGAAACCAGGAGACTGTGAGTTCTAGTCCTGCCTTAGGCGTGAAAGCCAGCTGGGTGACCTTGGGCCAGTCACACTCTCTCAGCCCAATTCACCTCACAGGGTGGTGGTTGTTGTGGGGAAACTAGGGGGAGGAAGGAGTATTAGGTACGTTCGCTGCCTTGAGTTATTTATAAAAATAATAAAGGTGGGATAAAAAAAATCTAAAACCCCCCCTCTAGAATGGAGAAATGTGAGACATACCTCAAAAAGAAACTGTGGCTGGGCTCTAGACTTATTCATGCTTAGAATAAAGCAACTAAAATAATGGAACATTAATTAGGTGCCATTAAGTGGGGTTCAAATAACTTTCAGGCAATCTTTTTAATCCCATATATCTTTGTGTTTCCTCAACCTTACCAACTATTTTTTCTAGTTCATCATGCATTTGCATCATATTAGTAATGGCTAATTTAAGCCTTTCTGATTTGGGTGGGTCCATTATAAATATGACTAAATTTGGATTCTACTCAGTATAAAAATAATTATAGATTATTTTCTGAGAGTTGGACCATAAGGAAGGCTGAGCGCCGAAGAATTGATGCTTTCAAACTGTGGTGCTGGAGAAGACTCTTAAGAGTCCCTTGGACTGCAAGGAGGTCAAATCAGTCAATCCTAAAGGAAATCAACCCTGACTGCCCAGTGGAAGGACAGATGCTGAAGCTGAAGCTCAAATACTTTGGCCACCTAATGCGAAGAGAGGACTCACTGGAAAAGACCCTGATGCTGGGAAAGACTGAAGGCAAAAGGAGAAGGGGACGGCAGAGGATGAGATGGTTAGATAGCATCACCGATGTAATGAACATGAATTTGAGTAAACTCCGGGAGACAGTGGAGGACAGGAAGGCCTGGCGTGCTATGGTCCATGAGGTCACGAAGAGTCGGACATGACTAAACCACTGAACAACAAAAATTGGCATAAACCAGTACGCTTATTGCTATTATAAAGGAATATTTATAAATGTGACAATCATTGGCGATCACTCGTAGCCGAGTAAGATTGTCTTCCAAAGGTAAAATTTTAACAGTGGATCCGTAAGTGGCTATAAAGGCCAATTCTGGATCCGCACAACCTCCCACAGTGAGGACAATATTAGAAACAACTGAATAAAATAAAATAAAACTGAAAAAGTGATGTTCAAGGAAGAGTTAAACACATTAGTTATTTCCATTCAGTGTATGTATATGTTCACGTGTAGTTACAGTATATATATGCACATACACAAACACACATATGCTTCTTTTTCATTAGGAATGTATTAGATTTAATCTGTTTCTTCAGAAATACCTTGGCCATAATATTGACATGTTTTTATCTGCAAACTCAGAACTGTATCAACATGAGATAGATGTAGGTGCCATAAAGGATATATTTAAATCAAACAGATTACTTATGTATGTATGTATTTATTGCATTTATATCCTTCTGCAACTCAACATCTTTCTGAATTCAATCAGGGCGGGGACCAGCCTGATCTTCAAGGGGCGACTGTTCCAAAGAACTGTTACTGCTGCTGAGAGCAGTGCCTCCCTTTATTTCCTGGCAGTGGTGGGATATGCAAGTATTTATTGAACTCACATGATTAGGTTTAGGAGATAGTTAATACTTTGGTAATTAGATTAACCAGATTTGGGATCATGACATCATCCCTAAATCCTCTGAAATTGCATGTTCACATTGCACAGAAAGGAGGAATTAAAGGAATACTTTAGTTAAGGAATGTATGTATGTATGTATACACCCAGAGTCCCCTTGTGGGGAGATGGTGCGGTAAATATAAATTGAACCATAAATAAAATAAATGTATGTATGTATGTATGTATGATGTATTTGCTGAAAGTTTGTTTTAACAGCTAAACAAGCAGCCAAGTAGCATATGAAAGATTCAAAGCTGGTTGTGGTCTGAATGCTTTTATCTGATAAGGGGATTTATTTGTGCATGTGACAAATTAGTCCTCTGGTTCAGTACAGTCATTTAAGGCTGCAATCCCAGTTATTTTTGGAACTCTAGATTCACTAAACCTCTAAATGTTCAGGTTGAGGAATGTAAATATAACTTGGTGATTGTCAAGTACCACTTAAGAAAAGCTTATGGAATTTGGTCCCTCTACATAACTTGAGAAGAATGTGCAGATGGCACTGGCATCTGTTCCTTCTTTCGATTTTTTCTGAAGCTTAAACAATGTTTTTGGCAAGGCACTCTGAAAGAAACATAGAATATCTTTGCTATAATTGTTGTAATTAATATTTCAAATAGATTTGAGATCCATAGCAATAAATGATTAGACTGAGTATCAAATATCCCATCAAAAAGATCATAAAGGGTTGATCCCTTTTCATGATTTATTAGACCTTTGAAAGGTATTAATGCATTTGTTGTTGTTTATTCATTCAGTCGCTTCCGACTCTTCGTGACTTCATGGACCAGCCCACGCCAGAGCTTCCTGTCGGCCGTCACCATCCCCAGCTCCCCCATGGTTAAGTCTGTCACCTCCAGAATATCATCCATCCATCTTGCCCTTGGTCGGCCCCTCTTCCTTTTGCCTTCCACTTTCCCTAGCATCAGCTTCTTCTCCAGGGTATCCTGTCTTCTCATTATGTGGCCAAAGTACTTCAGTTTTGCCTTTAATATCATTCCCTCAAGTGAGCAGTCTGGCTTTATTTCCTGGAGTATGGACTGGTTTGATCTTCTTGCAGTCCAAGGCACTCTCAGAATTTTCCTCCAACACCACAGTTCAAAAGCATCTATCTTCCTTCGCTCAGCCTTCCTTATGGTCCAGCTCTCACAGCCACAGGTTACTACAGGGAATACCATTGCTTTAACTATGCGGACCTTTGTTGTCAGTGTGGTGTCTCTGCTCTTAACTATTTTATCAAGATTTGCCATTGCTCTCCTCCCAAGAAGTAGACGTCTTCTGATTTCCTGGCTGCAGTCAGCGTCTGCAGTAATCTTTGCGCCTAGAAATACAAAGTCTGTCACTGCCTCCATGTTTTCTCCATCTATTTGCCAGTTATCAATCAAGCTGGTTGCCATAATCTTGGTTTTTTTGAGGTTTAACTGCAACCCAGCTTTTGCACTTTCTTCTTTCACCTTCGTCATAAGGCTCCTCAACTCCTCCTCGCTTTCAGCCATCAAAGTGGTATCATCTGCATATCTGAGATTGTTAATGTTTCTTCCAGCGATTTTAACTCCAGCCTTGGATTCCTCAAGCCCAGCATGTCGCATGATGTGTTCTGCGTACAGGTTGAATAGGTAGGGTGAGAGTATACAGCCCTGCCGTACTCCTTTCCCAATCTTAAACCAGTCCGTTGTTCCGTGCTCTGTTCTTACCGTTGCTACTTGGTTGTTATACAGATTCCTCAGGAGGCAGACAAGATTACTTGGTATCCCCATACCACCAAGAAGTTGCCACAATTTGTTATGATCCACACAGTCAAAGGCTTTAGAATAGTCAATAAAACAGAAATAGATGTTTTTCTGAAACTCCCTGGCTTTCTCCATTATCCAGCGGATATTGGCAATTTGGTCTCTAGTTCCTCTGCCTTTCCTAAACCCAGCTTGTACATCTGGCAATTCTTGCTCCATGAATTGCTGGAGTCTACCTTGCAAGATCTTGAGCATTACCTTACTGGCATGTGAATGTGTATTCCATACACATTCACATACACATACACATTACACATACACATTATGGAATACACTAAAACACAGCATAGTTCATATTGGCTTGAATTTCCTGAACAATCATTGAACAGGTATTAGAGAACCTATGAAGGTGCAGTCAAAGTTTTTCATTGATTTGATATGAAAAAAAATGAAGCTTTTAGGCAATCTTCAAAGGCAGCTTCCCCATAAGGCAAGCTATAATTGATCAGTTGGGAATTTACATGTGAATGTATTGCACAAGTTCGTCACCTCTTGGATTTTATATTTATTTTATATTTATTTTAATTACTTATATTTATGATGATGGTATTATATGTTATTTTGATTGTTTTTTTTAATGTAAACTGCCCAGAGTCCCCTTTGGGGGAGATGGGGCAGTGATATAAATTGAAAAATAAACAAACAAACAAACAAACAAACAACTGGCAAAAGGGTGTAACACAATGCTAGATCCATCACAGGGCCTAAATACTGCATTGATTACAGCTTCATGTGGGTAATGATTTCAGTTTTCTCTTAGTAGTAATTGCCTGATGTTTTTCTCAGGCTGTTAAGATATCTGGTGCTTAGGTTACTTCCTAATAGTTAATGTCAAGTCCTGCTCTTATTATTAACTATGTGAAAGGAGAAGAGCAATATGATTCATTTTCATGAAATGAAGTTTTGATTTATTGTGTGCATCCCATAATTAATCTAGTTGACACTAGAGATCTATAAAATCCCTGTGACTAAAAACTGAAAACAGTGATAACATAGGAGAGGAATCGATAGGTTGTTCGTTAGAAGACTTTAATCAAGCATTGATAGGAATCATATGGTGAAATGTAACAGCACATCAAAAAGAAAGTACTTAATGTAAATTCACTATTTTCTTTATGACATTGTAACAGGAGGATGCACATGGCAAAGAGAATGATTGATTTACAAATACTTTCTGATTTCTTCATGCAGTGTTAACAAATGGTTTGAGCCTAAGCTTGTATTTCACATTGCATTAAGCATTTCTACATTTCTAATGGAAAGCTAGCTCATGATGTTAAGATACTGTACCTATGTGGAAAATCTAAATATAGCTTTCCCATATATGCTATAGCCCTCAGCAGACAAACAGAATAATTTCCTTTTGTTACAATCCTGGAACAATAATCCAAAAGGGAGCTGCCTTTCATACAGTCATGAAAGTCTTAATGGGACATGAATTAGAGAGCACCATGAATGCTTATATATAATTATTTGTATGCCTATTAATTTATTGTTTTTACTTTATAACTTCCATGCAGCAGCACAAACAAAGGAAATTAGGTCAGGCTCTAATTTTAAACCTCTGATAACTCATGCTAGGTTTATGTCAGTACACTGCATGCACCACTTAATTAGGTGGGATGTGGACAATAAATGTTTGCTTGCAGGATTGTTTCTAATTTATCAATCCATCTTACTTAGAATAACTTGAGCATGCTTGGGGTAAAACTAAGTTTGGTAGCTTTTGTGGCACACAAAGCAAAATATGACAAACTGACTGGTACTATCCTTACTATTAGCAGGGTATCTTTTGAGGGAGATGGGCAGTGACGAAATTTGAAATATAAATAAAATAAATTTTAAAAAATATGCTGCATGCAGTACAAGAAAAACTAATGTTGGTAACCTTTATATTTTAAAATTCATTTGTATGTTCTATCCTCCTTATGCTGGTCTATGACCGTAATAAAGAATTGTTTGTTTGTTTGTTTGTTAATGTTGGTAACCTACTCTATATTTTCTCTGTCTTTCTAACAGTGTTGTGTTAAAGCCTTGATTGACCAGGAAAGTGGAAAAAAGGAATAAATAACATGAAATAATGAGTGGTGAATGGTGATTACTTGCTTAGAAAAAGTTATCTTTGTTTCAGACACATAGATTAAGTAAACATGTATACAATGGAAAAGAAATGGATGAAAAGAATGATTGTCTTAATTTTTATGACAAAAGACTATGAGAGAATTAGTGAAGGATGACAGGATAATGAGAGATTCTGATTGTATGACAAACTATTACTGGATAGTTTAAGAATGGTTCTTGGGAAGAAATGAACATGGAAGAGAAGGAAATAAATGAAATAAATAAGTGAAAGAAGAATGATTTCACAAGGAGAAAGCATAAAACTTGAATGAAAAGGGATTAGATTAATTTCCCATAGAACAAATAGAAAGTGGATATGAGAAAGAGGATGTGAAAGCTGCCAGGAACTAAGTGAAAATAATTATATTACACAGTGCCACAAGTGTTTGGAGTGACTTTTGTGGGAAGTATGAAAAAGGATGCCCAGTGGAATGATGAAATGGAAAAGGCTGTGGATGAGGAAAAAAATAAATACAAGAGTATGCAAAAAAAAAGAAAAGAAAAGAAAGAGAGAGAGAGACTGAAAGATATTGTATAATGTGTATGAAAAAAGATAGCTGCAAAGAATGCAATCAAAGAGAGCAAAGAACTGTTAAAAGGAGCAGATAAAAATATAGGGCTATACAGAGATATTTTGATTGTTTTATGTATTTAGGTATACATTACATGTATAAGGACTGCTTGTGGTTTCATTAGAGGTGTTAGAGTTAGGATGGAAGCAAGGATACTTTGAAAGTATGAAGAGGTATAGTGAATAGTGTTGGTATAAACTAGATTTAGCCATATTTTCTTTTCTTTTTCTCATATCTTTAATTTCTTTTGCTTGATATTTCTTACTCTTTTTTACTGCACTTTGCATAATGTTGCTTATCTCAAATGGGACCAGTTTAATGGGTATGTATTTCTGTAAGCTGACAGAATATGAGAACACTGCACATCTGAATAATATTCTGGGTTTCTACATGGGGCGCTGATGAAAGTTCCAATAAAGTTTTCGCTTGAGCTTCCATAGCTCATCTTTTTTTCTGAAGGACAAGAAGTCTTTGGCCTGCTTCTGTCATTTCCAGATTGGACTTTTTCTCACAACATTTCCCTTCTCCAACAAATCCCATTTTTGACATCCACAAAAATATTGTAATGACTCAGAAGAGGAATAAAACTTACACTGTTCCTTATCAGCTGCCTTGGAATTGAAGGCTGTGGGCACCAAACAGTTTGAACCTGTGGCAGTTCCTAAGTGCAAGCAAGGTAGCATGGCTATTCCCAAGTCCTAAATTAGCAGCTCTGGCACCAATTGGCATTGCAGCACCATTGGTATAATCACTTTCCCACATTTATTAATTTGCTTGTGAGGCAACTGAAGAGATGGCCTAAAGAAAACTTTCAGAATAAATTCAGATATTAGATATGGAAGAAGGATATAGGAAATGGAATGAAGACTGAAAAAAAAGACATTCCTATGTAGTCATTGTCAGCAAATATGTTTATATAGGTAAAGGTAAAGGTTCCCCCCGCACATTTGTGCAGTCGTGTCTGACTTTAGGGGCCGGTGCTCATCTCCGTTTCTTAGCCGAAGAGCCAGTGCTGTCCGAAGACGCTTCCACGGTCATGTGGCCAGCATGACCCACGCGGAATGCTGTTACCTACCCACCAAAGTGGTACCTATTAATCTACTTGCATTTGCATGCTTTCGAATTGCTAGGTTGGCAAGAGCTGGGGCTAGTGCGGGAGCTCACTCCGTCATGTGGGACTAGGGATTAGAACCTCCGAACTTGCAATCTTCCAACCGACAAGCCTGGCATCTTACCCGCTGAGCCACCATGCCCCTTTTATTTTATTTTATATAGGGCAGAGTTATAAAACTGATGTAAGATACAGGATCCCATTTCCTGATTTAGAAAAAATTGGTGAAAGAACAATAAAAGATTATGTGCCCTATATAGTGGGCCTACAGAAACAGAAAGACATAAAATTGCTCAAAATGAATCCTGGTGGTAGATACTCTGGTCTGTTTTCTTAGATCACAGTCCATTTAGATATTTCTGAGCATTCTTTGTTATGCTGAGGTTTACATTTTATTGATTATTTGTTTAATACTGATACTCCTAATACAATGCATCCCTAGGTATACTGCACAATTAAAAAATACAGACAAATAAGCTAAACACATATAATATAATCATATATTTTATAACAATAACAATAGACATAAGCAGTAGAAATGTCATCATGACCTCCAAGGTGAGTAAAAATATTTTCAACAAGTGCCTAACGTGTAACAAAATCACATATTGTTTATTTCTGGGAGCAGGGGTATTCCAAGGAATGAGCATATCAGTATCTCTGTTAAGGCAATACACTTGAATTTATGTTTTGACAAAGAAGGAATGGTGAGCAGCCCCCCTCTCTCTCAAAGTTCCATTGAGATACAATGTGATAATTCTGATTGTTAATGTTTCACTTGAGTAGGAATAGTCTTTGTTGTTTTTAGATTGCATGAAGATTTACACAATTACTCCAAAACTCTACTAAGTAATTATAGTATATCCTCAACTCCTCTTGGCCAATGAATGATCATTACTTCAACAGCACTCCCTATGTGCAATAGCATTTTGCAAATTTGAGAGGAGTTGATGGTAGACTGTGTAGTAAAGGGGTAGACAGAATGGGTATCTATTGAAAAAAAATCTTATATTTAAAGCACTATTATTATTAGTTTGGTCTAGTGGTTAAGGTGCTGGGCGAGAAACCAGGAGACTGAGTTCTAGTCCCGCCTTAGGCACGAAAGCCGGCTGGGTGACCTTGGGCCAGTCACTCTCTCTCAGGCCTAGGAAGGAGCCAATAGCAAACCAGGAGACTGAGAGTTCTAGTCCCGCCTTAGGCATGAAAGCCGGCTGGGTGACCTTGGGCCAGTCACTCTCTCTCAGCCCAACTCACCTCACAGGGTTGTTGTTGTGGGGAAAATAGGAGGAGGAAGGAGTACTAGGTATGTTCGCCGCCTTGAGTTATTTATAAAAATAATAAAGGCGGGATAGAAAATAAATAAATAAAATAAAAATAAAATAAAAATCTAAATTACCCAACAGCAGCTTTTTGGTTAATATATTGTCCTTTGCTGCAAGAGTTTATAACCTGGACATTTTTTAAAGTGCCTGATTTAGTATTATTAGCAATAGTTGTTTCCAATATTTCAATTCAAGGTTCTTGTTTGACTTTGTAAATGTATAGTTTAGTTCTTTACTCTGTCATATAAATAGATCATTCCTCCTGCAGCTAGATCTCTGTCACTGTGTATGAAATGTTGTGTTTGTTTCCCTTCTCAGTAGAGCACAAATCAGCAAGCATATTACTTCAGGGTCCTGATCTGTGAACATAATCCATAATGACTGATTATTTCTCCAATATCTGCATTTGCTGTTGGTGTACAAGCAGAACTTTTCAGCTTCCTGGAAAATTGGGTATGAAAACATGGCAGCTTACAATCTTAAATCAAATGAAAGAACAAATTTCCCTTTTCATTGTTAGCAAAAGTATGTGTCAGATATAATGCGCAAGAAGAAATGAACTTAGGGAGGTAGAGACATAGGCAAAACCAAAAGGGAGATACAGAAGGTTATTTTGAATAAACTAATTTAGTGAAGAGTTTCTAAGTGCTCTAGTATTCAGCAATAGGATGAGATTCCCTTACAGGATAGTTGAACAAATGAAAGCTCATAGGCGTTCATGAGCAACAAAGTACTTTTCATCACCTAGACTTCAAAGGATTTCAGGATCCTATTTAGAGCTCAAGAGATTTGTTTTGTTACTGTTCTTAAAGAACACTTTCATTTCCATATTGTGGAAATGGATCTTGAAGACAAAAAGTAATGGAGAAGTCATAATACATAATACTGGAGGGGTCAGGATATTACTGTTAGATAAATTTTTCCAGCAGTGTTTCATTTGGGAAATAAATGCATGAAAAGACTTTTGTTACCTATATGTGGGCTAGTGTTGAAAAGATGTCCTTATGTGTTTTCAAGCACATTACATTCTCTTTAAATTTTGGAGGGATCCCATTCCCAACTCTAATCGAGCTGACCCATCTGTCAATCATAGATCTAAAAACATAGTCACATACTCTTGATTCTCCAGCAAAGGAGATCGTTACCTTGTCGTGGTGCTGGAGCTTGAGCACCTCAGTGAAACCATGAGCTAAACCATGAAGGGACACCCAAGACGGGAAGGTCGTGGCAGAGAGGTCAGACTAAATACGATCCCTGGGGAAGGTAATGGCAACCCACCCCAGTATTCTTGCCATGAAAACTAAATGGATCAGTACAACCAAAGATATGTCGGTATACCATCGGAAGATGGGACTCCCAGGTCGGAAGATGGTCAAAATGCTACTGGGGAGGAACAGAGGATACGTTCAACTAGCCCCAGATGTGATGACGCAGCTAGCTCAAAGCCGAAAGGACAGCTAGCGGCCGATGGTGCTGGTGGTGAACGACGAATCCGATGTTCTAAAGATCAACACACCATAGGAACCTGGAATGTAAGATCTATGAGCCAGGGCAAATTGGATGTGCTTATTGGTGAGATGTCAACATTAAATATAGACATTTTAGGTGTCAGTGAACTGAAATGGACTGGGATGGGCCACTTCACATCAGATGACCACCAGATCTACTACTGTGGACAAGAGGACCACAGAAGAAATGGAGTAGCCTTCATAATTAATAATAAAGTGGCTAAAGCAGTGCTTGGATACAATCCAAAAAACGATAGAATGATCTCAATTCGAATTCAGGGTAAGCCATTTAACATCACAGTGATCCAAATATACGCCCCAACCACAGATGCTGAAGAAGCAGAAGTAGATCAGTTCTATGAGGATCTGCAGCACCTACTAGATAATACACCAAAAAGAGATGTTATTTTCATTACAGGAGACTGGAATGCTAAGGTGGGTAGTCAGACGACACCTGGAATTACAGGCAAGCATGGTCTGGGAGAACAAAATGAAGCAGGACATAGGCTGATAGAATTTTGCCAAGACAACTCACTGTGCATAACAAACACTCTCTTCCAACAACCTAAAAGATGACTTTATACATGGACTTCACCAGATGGTCGACACCGAAATCAGATTGACTACATCCTTTGCAGCCAAAGGTGGCGGACATCTATACAGTCGGTAAAAACAAGACCTGGAGCTGACTGTAGTTCAGATCACGAACTTCTTATTGCAAAATTTAGAATCAGACTAAAGAGAATAGGGAAGACCCACAGATCAGTTAGATATGAGCTCACTAATATTCCTAAGGAATATGCAGTGGAGGTGAAGAATAGATTTAAGGGACTAGATTTAGTAGATAGGGTCCCAGAAGAACCATGGACAGAAGTTCGCAACATTGTTCAGGAGGCGGCAACAAAAAACGTCCCAAAGAAAAAGAAAACCAAGAAGGCAAGATGGCTGTCTGCTGAGACACTGGAAGTAGCCCAAGAAAGAAGGAAAGCAAAAGGCAACAGTGATAGGGGGAGATATGCCCAATTAAATGCAAAATTCCAGAGGTTAGCCAGAAGAGATAAAGAATTATTTTTAAACAAACAATGTGCGGAAGTGGAAGAAGACAATAGAATAGGAAGGACAAGAGACCTCTTCCAGAAAATTAGAAACATCGGAGGAAAATTCCAGGCAAAAATGGGTATGATCAAAAACAAAGATGGTAAGGACCTAACAGAAGCAGAAGAGATCAAGAAAAGGTGGCAAGAATATACGGAAGATCTGTATAGGAAGGATAATAATATTGGAGATAGCTTTGATGGTGTGGTCAGTGAGTTAGAGCCAGACATCCTGAAGAGTGAGGTTGAATGGGCCTTAAGAAGCATTGCTAATAACAAGGCAGCAGGAGACGACGGTATCCCAGCTGAACTGTTTAAAATCTTGCAAGATGATGCTGTCAAGGTGATGCATGCCATATGCCAGCAAATTTGGAAAACACAAGAATGGCCATCAGATTGGAAAAAAATCTACTTATATCCCCATACCAAAAAAGGGAAGCACTAAAGAATGTTCAAACTATCGAACAGTGGCACTTATTTCACATGCCAGTAAGGTAATCCTCAAGATCTTGCAAGGTAGACTCCAGCAATTCATGGAGCAAGAATTGCCAGATGTACAAGCTGGGTTTAGAAAAGGCAGAGGAACTAGAGACCAAATTGCCAATATCCGCTGGATAATGGAGAAAGCCAGGGAATTTCAGAAAAACATCTATTTCTGTTTTATTGACTATTCTAAAGCCTTTGACTGTGTGGATCATAACAAATTGTGGAAAGTTCTTGGTGGTATGGGGATACCAAGTCATCTTGTCTGCCTCCTGAGGAATCTGTATAACGACCAAGTAGCAACGGTAAGAACAGAGCACGGAACAACGGACTGGTTTAAGATTGGGAAAGGAGTACGGCAGGGCTGTATACTCTCACCCTACCTATTCAACCTGTACGCAGAACACATCATGCGACATGCTGGGCTTGAGGAATCCAAAGCTGGAGTTAAAATCGCTGGAAGAAATATTAACAATCTCAGATATGCAGATGATACCACTTTGATGGCTGAAAGCGAGGAGGAATTGAGGAGCCTTATGACGAAGGTGAAAGAAGAAAGTGCAAAAGCTGGGTTGCAGTTAAACCTCAAAAAAACCAAGATTATGGCAACGAGCTTGATTGATGACTGGCAAATAGAGGGAGAAAAAGTGGAGGCAGTGACAGACTTTGTATTTCTAGGCGCAAAGATTACTGCAGACGCTGACTGCAGCCAGGAAATCAGAAGACGTCTACTTCTTGGGAGGAGAGCAATGGCAAATCTTGATAAAATAGTTAAGAGCAGAGACATCACACTGACAACAAAGGTCCGCATAGTTAAAGCAATGGTATTCCCTGTAGTAACCTATGGCTGTGAGAGCTGGACCATAAGGAAGGCTGAGCGAAGGAAGATAGATGCTTTTGAACTGTGGTGTTGGAGGAAAATTCTGAGAGTGCCTTGGACTGCAAGAAGATGAAACCAGTCCATGCTCCAGGAAATAAAGTCAGACTGCTCACTTGAGGGAATGATATTAAAGGCAAAACTGAAGTACTTTGGCCACATAATGAGAAGACAGGATACCTTGGAGAAGAAGCTGATGCTAGGGAAAGTGGAAGGCAAAAGGAAGAGGGGCCGACCAAGGGCAAGATGGATGGATGATATTCTGGAGGTGACAGACTCAACCATTGGGGAGCTGGGGATGGTGACGGCCGACAGAAAGCTCTGGCGTGGACTGGTCCATGAAGTCACGAAGAGTCGGAAACGACTGAACGAATAAACAACAAACATACTCTTGATTCTGCATGTTACTTTGCCACAATAGATACTGCTGGTTGGCTGGGCCATCTAAATGAAATGTGTCAGTAACTTGGAGTAAGAGCCAGTTTGGTCTAGTGGTTAAGGTGCTGGGCTAGAAACCAGGAGACTGAGAGTTCTAGTCCCGCCTGAGGCATGAAAGCCGGCTGGGTGACCTTTGGCCAGTCTCCCTCTCTCAGCCCAACTCACTTCACAGGGTTGTTGTTGTGGGGAAAATAGGAGGAGGAAGGAGGATTAGGTATGTTCGCCGCCTTGACTTATTTATAAAAATAATAAAGTCAGAATAAAAATAAAATAAATAAATAAACTTCTGCTGATAAAATTTCCCCTGGGAATTGCATTACAGCTCTATAAAGGCAGAAAGTTATTCTTGTTATATATTAAGAAAGAAAAGGGTAAAATGACAGTGTTTAAGATAGCGAGAGCCATGAGGACACATTCACTACTTAACTGAATAATGATAATAAAATATAGACCTAAAAAAAGTTAATTTTAAAACAAGGAAGTTCACTTATATATGTAACTACAATGGAAGAGTGAAATAGAAATAAGGGTACTAAAACAACAGAAATAATCCTAACATTGCAATCTTTTCCACAGAGTGGATTTGTTTTCTGAATAAAGAAAGCTCATCTCTCAAATTCTCCTAAGTTAGCCATGTATTTCCAAAGCCCCTTGACATAAAAGACTACATCTTTTACTAGTGTCCATTAAAAGAAAGCAGTTGTCTGTTTGTGTGGCTGAGTATGCATAAAAAAACAGAGAGAAAAAGAGAGAGAGAGATCAGTATTTGTATGTTATTTTAGATATACAGAAAAGCTTCATTTTAATAGGTCATTCAGGAGAGGATATCTGTTGAATCCAAATGTCAGTTAAATCTGATTGTGTGCCATCTGTGTTAATTTACATCATTTGTGTAGATTTTCATCATATGTGTACATGTGTAATTGATATACAGTAAATGGCTTCATTTGGATAAAAACTTCAATTTGTGATGGAATGTGTCTCTGAGGGGGAAGGTGATGTTATTGAGATCACAGGCGAGGAGGGAGGGGGCGCCTTCCAGGGAGAGAAGCGCGTTCACCGTGGTGAGGACTAACCATGACAAATTTGACCTTAATTTTAAAGTCTGCACAAAAAGAAATGTTGTATCCAAAGTCCATTAAACCGGGGTACATTCACCTGTGGTTTTACTGTATGTTCATATTGATTACACATCTAAAATATTTTCATTGTGGGAGGCCAACAAACTGGAATAAAATGTGGGACACGAGGGAAGCTACAAAGTGATGGAGAAACATGTAATAGAAAGACAAATCTTTTTCTGTCCACTTCACAGGAATAAAACAAGCTCAAGACAAAATTAAAAAAGAAAAAGAAAAACCCAAGTCTCTTTCACTCTGTGGGAAAAACTACAGAAATTGGAGGACATACGTATTTTAGCACAATTTTAGTTTACATGTATTTTTAGTTTCTTCCTTTCACTTGCGTAGGTTTGAATCTTGTTTGCCGTATCACTTTCTGCTATTCCATATGGCTAAGCTTCTAACCTCTAATCCCAACCCTATCTACAAAAGAAAAGGACTGTATATCTCCAATTTCCATTGTTGAAATCTTGGTGACTAGGAGTGTCTGCACATAAAAACAACGACAACAACAACAAAAGGCAAAGCTTTGATCACACCATTGCAGCTGACACCTTGACTTTTTTGACCACACCCTGTGGACAGCCCTGTTTGTGGCAGATGTTGCCTAGGATTGGGCTGCATGGATCCTCAGGAGTAAGCACCATTAAATACATGGGGACATACTCCTGAGTAACCATAAACAGAGCCAGGCTGCAAGTTTCAGTACTTCTGAATAAGGTGAAGGATGCTTCTGGACATTGATTATACAATTAAATACAGTTTGGATGTATTGTGAGGAATCATAAAGCCCTAAAGAGGGAACTGTGCATATTATATACAAAGTGCACATCTTCTCTGGAGAGATGATGAGTACTGATGTAGAAAAGCCCATGCATCTCCTTTTGGCTGAGACATCTAAATTTCTACTTGGGGAAGCAGAATGAGGGAGGGGGAGAGAGAGAGAGATAAAAAGAAAGAAAATCACACAATCAGGAGAGTTTAAAATTGTGCATTCCCATTCTACTAATTTTGATAGGGACCTAGGTGCTACAAATGGCATCTAGATGTTATTTAGCTTTAAAATTTTTCTGACCCTGAACAATAGTAATGGATGTTATTTCCTTTATAAACCAGAGTGTGCTGACTTCACTATTAAAGGTTTAAGCATTATCTGCATTAAGCAGTAAAATAAATACATGCTATCCATTGGGTGCCCATTTATAGCATACTTAGCTTAGCAAGATATCTAGGCTGAATAGTTAAAAAAAAAGATTATGAAACAAAAATTAAACCACATCATTAATTTGTTGTTTGCTGCAAAATACTTTTCATTTTGGATTAATCTCTGACTAACAAATGAAGTAGACACATTTTATTATTGATACATTTTTACATTTGATAGATTCCCTACTAAACTTGGTGAGATTATGCCTCTAAAGATTTGGCTGCAGTCTGATACACTCTAACATGCAAAAATCCTCAAGCTATGTGAGACAAATAAGCATGCAAAATATTGATCTGGCATTTGTTTAGCAGAATCATATCAAATGGTGAATTGTCAGATATATATTAATCAGACCATAGCTTCCCAGGCTTTTAGATCATAGTATTTCCTAATTATAGCTAGAAATATCAGGGATTACACTTGGCAACTTTTGCTTGCAAAACATGTTTGTTACTACTAGGATGCAGTCTCTCATCTAAATAGTAGGGATAAATTAAATTTTATTAATTCCAGAGGGGATATTCCCTATATAAAACCATGGAAAAATTATTATAATTCTAATTCTGTTTATTTATTTATTAAATTTATAGGCTGCCTGACTCCATTGTGACTCTGGGCAGTGTACAATATAAAAGTTTAAACAATACTATCCTAACAGTACAGAAAAAAGCATCTGAAAAAAACAAAAATAACAGAATCTCACAAATCAATCATCTCACAAGGGCTCTGCTACCCAAATTAGCCCAAGGCCTGGGGGAAGAGTTTGTTTAAATAAGATCAGGGTGGGGGCCATATGAATCTCTGGGTGGGGCTGTCATTCTAGAAGCAGTTGCTATGACAGAGAAGGTCCATGTCCTGGGTTCTCATCAGATGACACTGTTTAATCAATGGGACTTGGACCAGACCAACTCTGTCAAATCGTATAGGATGGGAAGAAACTATGGAAGACAGGCAATCCCTCAGATAACCAGACCCTATGCTATTAAAAGCTTTATAGATGATAACCAGCACCTTGAATTGCACCTGGAAGCCTATTGCAACCTGTGCATCTCCCACAGCAGAGATGCAACCAATTCAGTCTTAGTGCTATGTCCTGGTCTCAAATTTGACTGCAAAGGGCCTAGATAATCTGTATTTTCCAAGGTCCTCTGAAACCATAATTCAACCAACTTCTCAACAATCTTCGCCAAAAAGGAAACATTGGAGACTGGACAAAATTGTCCAAGACTATTCAATCCGGAGAAGGCCTTTTGAGGAGGGGGCATGTCTTGTGATTGACCTGCATATTTTAATTAACACCTGGAAGAGAGGCTTCTTAGACAAACTAGCTCTTTCTATTTATTTTTGCTAAATAAATTTGAGGTAAGAAACTTACTGCTTTAACCCCAATTAGATAACTATTTCCCTCTTTTGTCTTAACAGGCACCCAATACCTGCTAGACACTTAGTCCTCATTAATATGTAACTTTCCCTTGCTGGCGTCTAAGGTTGCTTACTTAGGGGGTGGAGGGGGACAGGTTGAAGGACTATAAAACTTGCCCAATGAAAGCAACACCTTTGTCCATGGACTACCTGCCTCATGATAACTCAGACTCACCTGGTGTCCTGAGGAGGTGAATCTCCATTGCTGTAGGTATAGGTAAAGGTAAAGGTTCCCCCCGCACATCTGTGCAGTCGTGTCTGACTCTAGGGGCTGGTGCTCTAAGTATAGGGACCATTTTAATAAAACTTTATTGATTGTAAGTGTCCTGGAGTCTTCCCAGAGGGAATTGGGCTGACGTATTCACAGGTTGTTTATTTATTATCATTATCATTATCATTATCATTAGGTTTAGGGGGAGTTTAAGAGGTGAAACTGGTTCCTTAAACCTTGCAGGAGCTTAAAGTACACGTTGCATTCCTTAAAACTTTGCAACAATCCCTCTCCCAAATTCAAGCAAAAAAAATTGTGTATTTTAAGAGGCAAAGTCAAAGGCACCTCTTTTGCCATTTAAAATATCTGGACATTGCTGAAAATGCAAAACAGACGAACAGCTTGGGCCCTAATTTCCCCTACTATTGTGATTTTCCTCTTCCTCTTACAGTATGTCTGTTTAAAAAAAGAAAGAGCAAAGGCTGCACAAGACATCTCAGTATTATTGTTCCCATGAAAGGAAACCATGAAGCTTAATTGAAGAGGCAGATTTTCCTTTTACAACTCTCTTTTCCCCCCCACAATTAATTAACTGATTAATTGACTAAGAAAAAAGTGGTTTTGTACAGTTCCGGAGTCTAATTATCAGCATGTCATGCAAAGCCAGTACAAGTTGCATGTGGTTGATGTATACTAGCACATTCCCTATCTATTATGTTTTAAAGGGTGTTACCAAGATTTTTTAAAAATAAACATTTTTAAAAGGTATTTGTTGTTCTGGTTTTAGTGTTTGTTCTTTTTTCCTATGTTCTGCCTAATAAATGCTACATTATGATGGGGTATATGCTGGCTTAAAGGGGAAAAACCCGAGGCTTGAGAATAAACAGACAAGAATGCAGCTTCTTAGGGCCAACAGTGTTTACTGTTTAGCATAGGGCAATAATGCAGATACAATCACATTATCGCAAATATGAAAAAGATGAATATACAGGATACATCATTGTAAAAGGAAAACAAAACTAGAACTTATAAGCAGAGTTCCGTGTATTGATCCCAGGGCCAGAGGTCCTGCCATGGCCTATACCCAAAGCCAGGCATAGCTCACTCTGCCCAGTCCACGGGAAGTGAACACGTGAAGAACTACATGGCTAAGAGACACTAGAAATCAAGAAGACATAGAACACCATTCTGCATGGTTGTATATTCAGACCTTCTAGCTTTCTGATTGGCTGGATGTTAGCTGTTACACACACTAGGCCTCAAAGCACTAGGCCTAAAGCACATAGCATGAGTTCCCCCTCCTCCTTGCTCAGGGGGGCCTTGGCAAGTCTTCCCACGGAAGGACATCAGGAGGATATCTTCTCATGGGAAGATTTCCATTGCTAGCCATAATATGGTACCTTCTCGCTCCTTATCTCATGAGGACGTAAACAACGCCAAGGCTTCTCTGTTGTCCAGCCACCTGGCATTCACGTCATCGTGAGAATGCTTTGCTTTGCTTTGTAAAAGATGCAATTTGCCAAAACACTTTTGCATTGAAAAGAAATCCAATTTACCAATATCATATAGTATAAGAAATCTGACACCCCTCCACATTGGATTTCGACACAATGCAAACAATGATGGAAGTTGTTCAAAGCTTTAAAATACATTTGTACAGAAACAGAAACAACAAAGGTTAATACATGTATTAATTTACACTGTTCAAGTTACAGTTTTTTTACAACCAATAGTATCAACACTAGAAAATGGTTTAAAAACACTTGTTACACATATGTATAATGCACAATATACATTTCATGCAATGTTTTATTCAGATACATACAAATACATAATAATACAACTTATGCAGGAACAGAAACACAGGCAAAGATAAACAGACAAACATTGCCCGCAAATGTTCTGTCCCCTCCTTTGCAAAAATCGCAGCCAGCATAGATAAGGAATTCCAATCCTGTTGCATGCTGTTAGCTGATTTTAAGAAAAAAACCGCAGCTTGGTATTTTTTAATTGGGCAAAACTAATTCAGGGCATGTCCACTGCGTTACTGCAGAGTGATATACTGTACATCAAATTAAGGATAAGCTTTCCTTTACACAAATGACACTCTGTAACAAACCAAGAACCATCTCTGTTCTGGGCTCTTGTAACTTCAACACCAGGATAAATGTTTGAATTTGTGCTGAACTTCCTCAGCTGGCAATTCTATTTTAGCTGACTGACAAATTCTTATTCAAGGTGGAAAACTTCAGTTTCTAAGCAGAATACAACTACATAAGTACGAAGTCCTACACAAACTTCTACACTTTCTTATGTACCACAGAAAACAGCACGTGACTGTTCTCACATCCCAGTTAGCATCTGCACCATGCTATCAATGACTGGCCTGCTTTAAAATCCATAAAGCACCCTGTTAAGTCAATGGATTGTTTGGGAAATGCCACACATGTAGAGCCACAACGCTTGCCTTACACACATTGTTTCAGGGAGATCTACATTCAAATATGCTGTGCCAACATCACAATATGTAAATGGACACCTGTTTCACGCTACGCAACCAGAAAACGCACCACACGTCAACATTCTGGCCTAGCTGTGGGTGCATACACTAGATCCACAGTTCACAAACTCTTTTTTGTGAAACAAATCCCTGGGCAACACTGGCTTTACACTGCAGAGTATTATCAGAAAGAAATGTCTTTCTGAACACTCATCTGGAACCTACAGCTTACTAAGACAAAGGATAGATTCAATTGTTCAATTGTTGTAACCCGCCCAGAGTCCCTTGCAAGGGAGATGGGCGGGGAATAAATTGAAATAATAAAAAAAAAATAAAAAAAAAAATAGATTGGTTACTTTTAACACTTCACCAAAACTCAAACAGACTATCCACAGCTGTGTTCCAACATTCTTCCTGCCTCTCCAAGGCAGGAGCAACACATCTAGCAAAGACTGGGTTTTCTCAGGTAACTTGACACACTGTCACCTGCTAAATCACAAATCTGTCAGGCTTCACACCCTGGAATAAGAGGACCCATGAGGAATGACCACTGTGCTTCCTCCATCACTATCTCTTTTCCCTAATACCTGACTCCCCCTCCAGGCCCTGCAACTGCTCAGGTGAAATTTCCACTCCTTCACCTGAGGGGCCCTTTTCAGACTCGGAGACTGGGGAACAGAAGAAACCTGAACTGGTTTTTGCCCATCTACTGAACCATGGACAGTAGGTTTACACTAGCAATGCAGCAACACTTCTGCAACCTTAGCATAACCTTTCCCAACCAGTAGGCTGCTTAAAAATAAAGCACTTCTGGAGATTTGGATTCGACCATGGCTTAATGAAACAACGATAAGCCTTGGATTTTAATCAACAACCAACAACCAACAACCTGAAGCACTCTGCTTCCTTGGTTCTTCCTTCTCTGTGACCTGGGGTTGTGAACACATGCAAATGTTTCACAGACATGCAGGCACTTCAGTGAAGGGCGCTTGCCATACCAAAGAAAAATAATGAAGTTCTTTTTACAGTTGAATTCTACACCCTGTTAGTTAGAAACCACACACTGCAATCAAGGCAGCCTCTCCCCAGACATGGGGTGGCACCTGAGCAACTAACAGAAGGCTATTTTTAATGGTATTCACAACACCAACACTCAGCTAGAATTCCAACATTGGCAAGTCTTTGGGAGAATACTTTCCTACAAAGCCAATTCTGGAACAAATGGCTCAGGGACACTCCACTACAATCTGATTGAAACTGACCTTATTTTCATCCTACCATTGCTACATACACTTCAAAGCGAGCACAGACCTTCGCTTTAGACTTTAACAAGTAGCAACAACACAAGCAGGTATGATCATCAACCAGAAGGAAAATGAAACTCACACCCCACCATTACTTGGGACATGGGGGCTAACTAGGTCTCTATGAACCAACTGAAATGGTCTAGTTAACACTCTGTTATTTTGCCTAGCAACAGACACAGTTCTGATTTTTTTTAGATTGTTTACACACAACACAATCAAGGAACTTTTGCACATTTCCTGGGTTCTAACTCAGAATGCATTTGGCTATCTGAGACACACTCTCCCATCCCGGGATACCCCAGTACTTTGTGAAAACTTTATGGATGCATTTATGATGTGGGGAACATTAAACATACAATGTCCTGTCCACACAATCTCCACAGCATCTCACACACTTGATTTTACAGGTTTGTCTCTAACACACTCAGTCTCATGCAGTTTCATATTTTGCAATGAAACATTCAGCACCAAGTACACTCAGACTTGACCAGGGCTGGAACACTGAGGAGAGAAAAACAAGTGTACACATACACATTCCTTACACAGAAATATCAGCTAAAATTACTTGCTGAACTCAAGGCTGAAATTTGTAACAATAACCGTCCATGTTTACAAACTTTACAGCAAGCTGAATTCAAAAACAGAGTCTCTGTAGAAATGCTTACACAACAGCAGCCCGGCAGAGTAGAAAACTTGGATTTGTTGGTTCAGCTGACTCCTGGCATCTGGCGTCTGGCTTCCCCTCCCTTCGTAAATCAGGCTTCCGCTGGGCATCGGGGCAGGGAAGAGCCTTGTAGAATCACAGCAAACCACGGCAAATGTAAATTCCATCCCAGGTTTTACTTCAGCTGGCACACTCTTTGCAAATCTCAGGAGCAGGAACAGATGACTTGCAATGCAGCTTCTGGAAGTGGCTTGTACAAAAATCACGCACGCTTTTTCACAGTGCCAGAAAAATATGTCTTCTCGTTCAAATGCAGCAAACAAAGTTTTGAACTCAAAACTGCAGCAAACAAAGTCTTGAACTCACCAAGGTGGGTCATCACAGTCTCACCGGTTGCAGCTTCAAACTATAAAGCTGTCTTAATAGACCACCAAGGGCAACAGAGCTCCACTGTGTATTAAAGGCTCCAACAGCTCTCAGCACCCATTTCTCAGTTCTGGAGTAGCTGATATAATTCCATTCAGAGGAGTTGAGTCCCAAAAGCAAAAACGCCATAAGCACAGTCCAAACATGCTTGCACTTCTTCAGAGAGATTCTCTCTGAAGGTGGATTTGCCACTTACTGCCACAAATCATCTTCTTGCAAAAAGAATGATTCCATCTCCACACACCAGGTCAGATAGTTTGTGCCATCTAAAGCCTCAAACGGCAGACTGACCAGACACTGTTCAGCCATTGCTGACCACTCAAAGAAAACATGTTTACTACAAAATCAGCCTCTAAAAACAAACTCCCTTTTACAGCCAGGTCCAACGCAGCAAAGAAAACACAAATTTCTCTCTGGGCAACCATAACCTGATGGGGTATATGCTGGCTTAAAGGGGAAAAACCCGAGGCTTGAGAATAAACAGACAAGAATGCAGCTTCTTAGGGCCAACAGTGTTTACTGTTTAGCATAGGGCAATAATGCAGATACAATCACATTATCGCAAATATGAAAAAGATGAATATACAGGATACATCATTGTAAAAGGAAAACAAAACTAGAACTTATAAGCAGAGTTCCGTGTATTGATCCCAGGACCAGAGGTCCTGCCATGGCCTATACCCAAAGCCAGGCATAGCTCACTCTGCCCAGTCCACGGGAAGTGAACACGTGAAGAACTACATGGCTAAGAGACACTAGAAATCAAGAAGACATAGAACACCATTCTGCATGGTTGTATATTCAGACCTTCTAGCTTTCTGATTGGCTGGATGTTAGCTGTTACACACACTAGGCCTCAAAGCACTAGGCCTAAAGCACATAGCATGAGTTCCCCCTCCTCCTTGCTCAGGGGGGCCTTGGCAAGTCTTCCCACGGAAGGACATCAGGAGGATATCTTCTCATGGGAAGATTTCCATTGCTAGCCATAATATGGTACCTTCTCGCTCCTTATCTCATGAGGACGTAAACAACGCCAAGGCTTCTCTGTTGTCCAGCCACCTGGCATTCACGTCATCGTGAGAATGCTTTGCTTTGCTTTGTAAAAGATGCAATTTGCCAAAACACTTTTGCATTGAAAAGAAATCCAATTTACCAATATCATATAGTATAAGAAATCTGACACATTAAGGACACAGTATATGGGTTCTAAGCAATGTTCAGCATCAACAATTTAACACCGTGACTACAGCTATGAATACACTTCACACCACATGTATACACATAGTTTGATGAAACAATTACTAGATAGCCAGGTGGATCAGAAAATCATACAAGTAACTGTTTGGGCATAGTAGGTCGTGGGAAACAACTTCTGGGATTCAGAGGCAATTAACATGAAAATAAATGTAAGAGTGATTTATTGAGTAAGCGAAGGGAAAAATAACAGTTCTTAATTAAGGAATGTGTTAAAGGCACAAAGAATCATCCTACATCCCTTCTGTGGCCAGAAGAAAGAACTCTCTTCTTTAAATTATTCCCCTTCCTCAAGAAACCATCTCTGGACCAAATAATATTGGACAATTTTCATCGAGTCTCCAGCTTCCCCTTTTAGGAAAGGTTGTTTAGAAGGTGCTTGGGCTACCATTCTAGAGAGACCTGGAGGAAATGGATTATCTGGAGCATTTTCAGTTGGGTTTCAGGCCAGGATTTAGTACTGAGACAGCACTGATCACTTTTGTGAATAGTGGGATAATTCTCCTAATACTTCTGACCTCTTAAGCCAGTGCTTTTTAAAGTGCCGCTGTTGGCAACACACCAACGGTGGCAGCGGCGGTGGCGCAGCGGTGCGCGTGGGGGCGGGGGCATGCACAGCGGCAATGCGGGGGGGTGCGCAGGGGGGCGGTGTGTACAGCGGCGGCGGCAGCGGCGGCGGCCTCCACTAAAACGTGGAAGCACTGATGGCATGCCGCTGCCGCCATACATGCCCCCACTGCCGCTTCCGGGTTGTGTGGCGACACACCAGACTATGTGTTGCGACACACAGTTTGGAAAGCTGAGTCTTAAGCAGTAGCACTGATCAGGATATCCTTCTGGACCAACTTTGGCGTTTGGTAGCAGGGGGACGACTTTTTTTAATAGGTCTCCTTTTTGCATGGTAGATTCCTGTTGTATTGACAGTGGGATGAGATTGAGCCCTATGCCATGTTTGTGGGATTCCTCAGAGATTGAAAGTCTCCCCTTTCCTATTTAACATCTATAACAGGCTCACCCAAGGTCACCCAATGGCCGAGTGAGGTATCATCAGCATGCATGTATCTCTCAACCCTGGCAGACCAAGTTGTTGTGCTGTCCCAATGCCTGGAGGCTTTTAGGATCTAGAGGTCCTCCTGGACTCAATATCTTGCTTTAAGAGGAAGTGGTAGCTTTTGCCAAAAGGGCTTTTGCACAGATTTACCTCAGGTGGCAATTGTGCCATTTTCTGGACCAATAGACCCTGGTCAAAGTCACTCATGCCTTAATCATGCCTTAGTCACCTTTTATATGGATTACTATAACACACTCTTCAAGCAGCTGGCCTTGAAGAATACCATTCAGGAACTACTACAGCTGGCCCAGTATGCAGCTGGATTAGGCTTGACAGTTCCCCGTTGGATTTTCTACTTAACCATGAAATTCCCTTTAATGACTTTCATTGACCGTCTCTCATCCTAGCCTATCTCACCTTGTTGTAAGGATAAAAAAGAAAGGTTACCATGTATTTGAATATTTGAAGTATTGGAGAGACGATGGAATATAAACATTGTAAGTAAACAATATGCAACTCTCATTAACTCAAAAAATTTATTGGCATGGTGGGCAGTAGTAAAAAAATGCATCGGGAGCTATTGTAAGAATAATCAAATAGAAGTTTAATCAGTTCTTTTCTTCTTTGGAATTTAAGCAGAGTGAAAGGTTGTTTCTCACTTTAACTGTACACTTACTGTTTACACTATGGCCATACTGGAGTTGATGTTTTTATCTTACTGATATCTTCAACAGATGGTTGCACTAGACATGGCATTAATTTATTGGTTATAAATTTAAAATGGCCTTGCCACATGTTTTACAATCACAACTGTTAACTACTTTTTGGAGATTTGGAGAATGCGTAATGTCATGCCAAATTCAGTAAAGCCTATGCTGTTTTCTGGTTATAAAATAACATTGTAGCAATCTACAGCAATAACTGGAATATGGTCACTGAACCTTTAGCGTCCTCTAGTTATTTTAATGCAGCTGAATGCAAGCAGACAGAGAATGAGAAATGCAGCACTCTAGCTGGAATGGCTGGCGCCTGCTGTGAACAAAATTGACTAGGAGAATGTGATTCTAATAAGTTTGACTTGGAAGAGGTACCGCATGATAAAAAAAAATGTTTCTTAGCACAAACATCTCTACATTTCCTGTCCAATTGAGCTTGATTTTTGAAAAATAGGAAAATGAAGCAGTTGGGCATTCTATTTGGTTGTGCAAGCTGAACAGTACTTCCTAAGCCTGATTTACAACAGCCTGATATAAGGCATCTAATAAATCATTGTGGCTTTCTTTGAAAATATAACAAAAAGTGCCCAAAGATCTCTAGATCCTTTGGCTTTTCATGAGTCACTTTTCAGCCACCTTGTATAAAGACTAATGCTAATAATACGTTCAGCTTTTTATTTGTTTGTTTGTTTTGCAATTTCACAGTTGAGTCCTTTAAGAACTCCCTGGATCTGCTGAACTGCTACTTTACAAGTTACTGTCTTTTATTAGTTGTACAATCCTTTCTGTCACTTCTATTGGACACAGAATGTTTGATATATTTCCTGAATGAATTGGTTTGGATCTTCTCCTTTTTGCAGAAATGACAAAGCAAATAATCTGGTTAGTTTCTCTGCACTCTTTTTTTTTTTCTGTACAAACCTCTCTGGTTTAGTTCCGGTTGTGGAGCAAGTTCCGGTTGTGAAGCAAGTTCCGGTTGTGGAGCTCAATACAGCCACAGAATCTGCCATCCACAACAACCACCTACCTTTTGAGGAAGCAGAACAACTCTGGCTTAAAATATCTGCAGCTCAGTCCAGTGCTCAACCTCCTCCCCCCAACCTTACCGTCCAAGAGAGGAGAGCCCTGACAGCCCTCAGCAAAGATGAAACCATCACCATTTTACCTGCTGACAAAGGAAGATGTACAGTGGTTCTAAATACTGCAGACTACCACAATAAAATTACCTCACTTTTGGAGGATCACCATACATATGAAAAACTGAAAAGAGACCCCACCAGCAATTACAAGAAAAAGGTAATAGACAGTTTGAAACAATTGGAACATGATGGCTCCATCGATAGGATTACCTACCACCGTCTGTATCCTGGAGAAGCCATCCCCTGCATCTACGGACTTCCTAAGATCCACAAGGAAGGAACACCCCTCTGACCCATAGTCAGCAGCATTAATTCGGTAACATACAACATTGCCAAACACCTCTCTACCATACTAGCACCTCTAGTTGGACACTCTGAACACCACATCCATAATTCGGAAGAATTTGTTTCCAAAGCAAAGATCCTGAAACTGGATACAGATGAAACTATGGTCTCCTTCGATGTGTCCTCCCTCTTCACCAGCATCCCCACCACTCATGCTCTATCCGCTGTCAGGAAGAGACTAGAAGAGGACAGCACCCTTGAAAGGAGAAACCATCTCAACCCAAACCAGATCTGCCATCTTCTGGACCTGTGTCTTAACACCACTTATTTCTCATACAGAGGTGACTTTTACATACAAAAACACGGCTGTGCCATGGGTTCTCCTGTGTCACCCATTGTGGCCAATTTATACATGGAAGAAGTGGAGAAGAAAGCACTCAACACATTCCAGGGAACGGTGCCCACCCACTGGTTTAGGTACAGTATGTGGATGACACCTGGGTCAAAATCAAGGCCCAGGAAGTACAGGCCTTCACGGACCATATAAACACTATAGATGCCAACATTAGGTTCACCAGAGAAGACACCAAGGACAACAGACTGGCATTCCTAGACTGTGAAGTCCTCATTGGGACCGGTGGCAAGCTAGAAATAGGGATCTACAGGAAACCCACACACACAGATCAATATCTGATGTTTGACTCCCACCATCCACTGCAGCACAAACTAGGAGTCATCAGGACATTGTCACACAGAGCAGAAACCATCCCCACCTCCATGGATTCCAAAAAGAATGAAAAGCAGCACCTGAGAACAGCTCTGAAGGCCTGTGGATATCCAAATTGAGCCTTCACTAAATCTAAATCTACCAGACCTAAAACAGCGACAGATAGGGCTGAGACTCAGAGTAAACGGAAGAACCTGGTCATTCCTTACATGGCTGGCGTGTCTGAAAAGATAAAAAGGATATTTGGCAACCACCACATACCTGTATATTTCAAACCCACCAACACACTGAGACAGAGGCTTGTACACCCCAAAGATCAAACTCCAAAACACAAGAAAAGCAATGTAGTGTATGCAATCCAGTGCAGTGAGGAGTGCTCTGAACTCTACATTGGAGAAACCAAACAACCTTTGTACAGGAAGATGGCCCAACACAGGAGAAGTAACACCACAGGACCAGAGTCAGCAGTTTATCTTCATCTAAAGGAAAAAGGACACTCATTTGAGGACATTAATGTTCACATTTTAGACAGAGAAGATAGGTGGTTTGAGAGAGGGGTCAAGGAATCCATTTATGCCAACTTGGAAAATCCTTCCTTGAATAGAGGTGGGGGCCTCAGGCACAATATTTCCCCTATTTTCCTTCCTGCTTTGTCTTCTGTGCCTAGGAAGATTAAGACCATTTCGCAAGCTCAACAGCAGCATGGTAATCTTAACGATCCTCCTTTAGATGATAAAGGGACTTAGAAATAACATCTCAAAATAACCATGACCTAGCCCCAGGTGCAAGGTCACACAGCCACCTAGAAACATATTTAAGGATTCCCTTACTAACTTTGCTCAGACTGAAGAAGTTCCTTGGATAAGGAGCGAAACGTTTCCACTGAGAAAATAGAAATCCAGTTGACATGATTCAAGCTACAGACAATTCCACCTGGATGACTGAGAACCTTCATAGACATATCTCTGGTTTAGTACTTCTCAGTACTTCAAGAATCAATTATTTTTAGCCTTAATAGTAATTTAAAATTCCTTTGATGCGAATTTCATTTTGTTTGCCTTTATTTATGCTTTTCTGTCTTCTTTATAGCAAAAGATTGATACATAGCTAGCAATGTCTAATCTTCAGTATTAAATAGACTAGCCTTTCCCAATCTGTTCCCTCCATGATGTTCAACTGCAACTTATGATGCTGGCTAGTAGGATGGGAGTTAGAGTTCAACACATCTGGAGGAAACCAGATTGGAAAAAGTTGATATTTACTTGTGAGATGCTATGTGTTGTTTAGGGCAAAGAAGCAGCACATTCCTTCTCAATCAAAATGCTGAAAATTTATAATGGAGATATAAGACAGTGATGGGGAAGAAAGGCAAATGTTTTATGGATTGACAAGTGAACTAAAGGAGCAAGTACTGTGAGACTGGAGGCTGTTCTTCATGATCCCATTAATGCGTTTTCATCCTGTCCTTAAGATGGAAAGGATGCATATCATTTCTAAAACCACTGCCCCCACAATGTTCCTTTGACCAGCCTCAGTCTGCAAATTAGCCCAAAGTGCCAGTTTCTCACTATAATTGCTTCTATGAGAAAGAAAAGAAAAAATAAAGATCTCTACAGATTGTAATGTAAGAGAGAAGCACAATCTGTCAGCCCTCATTCAATATCAAATAAGATTTGGGTCACTTTTGATTAGGTTGATATTACCCTTCAGCTAAACGAGTTAGTGGCTATTATAGCTGGACACATACAGTAGAATCTGGCGCTGTGAAATAACATCCAGCATTCATTAGGTTATGGAGATTTGAATAGTAAAGCAAAAAGTGATTAGTATTAGATGATTAGAGTTTTGGGCAGGTTCTCCCACCCTCTACCCCATACCTGTTGCTGCAAAATATAATTTTGTGGTATATCTTCAATTGAGTTTTTTCAAGTTTATCCTTACATTCCATTTCTTCCTCCAACATTATTCAATCTCTGTGGTTACACTTTTCACATACAGATCATAATCATCCACTGGAAACTAAAGCCAGGTTGCAACTCCAAACATGCTTCTATAAAAATTGACCAATCAAAATGATCGATAAAACTTAGTTCAGAGCAAATATGCTTGCAATATGCACGTCACACATAACATCATGCTTATGTATCAACTATTCTGCTAAATATATGAAAGCTTGAAGTAGGGTAGATGTCACATAAACTGTTTCTGCTTACTAGATTTCTCCATGTGTACCTTCTTTGTCTTTCCAGTCCAGATATTGCTGCATTAGGAAGTTCAGAGTTTATTAAATTGTTTTATTGTGTTAATTATTAGATTTCTAAAACACCACAATCATGCAACTCTTGATGTTGTGCAGGAATAATTAAAAACATAATGCAATATCCATGATAGAAGAGTATAACATAATATAAAAATTAAGAACAATGACTTAGTTGGAGCAAGAGAAGCATTCCTATTACATTATCTCAACAATTAAAAAATCCAGTCTAGAAGAGCTCTATTTTAATTTGCTCCCAGAAGGATAAAAACATTGAGGCTAATACTTTTGTCCTATAATGCTGCATAAGGAGACATTACTGGAAAAAAAAAAGTCTTCCAACACTTAGCCCTCCTAATTTCACTGATTTGGGGAATTATGTGTAATTCTGACTGAGATTTTCTTATCAGGTGGGCCAATTCTATTTGAAGTCGGTGGTCCTACTTCATATCTGACTGAATATAAACCAATTTCTTGTTTGGGTCTTTCCACTTTATGTATTTAAATCACTTACATATTCTTTCCTCTTTCCCATTTGAAGCCCTCACATACTGAACAGAGGACATGATGAATGCTGTGACTCTTTCTTTTATGGAAAAATGCCACATTGGGACCAAGCTTGCTTCCAAATGCCCTTTGCTTTCTCTGTGCAACTCTGTGAAAGTATTTACACAGATTTTAAATAAATCAACTGGGCACTAGTAAAAGTGGCATACAAGTGCTTTGCATACATAAAATATGAATAAATAATTCTGACAACTTTCCCAGTAGTAAATTACCCTGAGAGCAGTCACAGCAGGGTCTTTTTTTAACCTATAACAATCAAATTGATAATCAGAAAAAAGGAAAATGATGGCATTTGGCTGAATGAACATGCAAAAACAAGGTGGTTTTAGGTCAATTCATGCTTCTGTCGCCTTGAATTACTTTATCCAGCAGTTCTACTTAGCTTCTCACTGCACCTCATCCATTATATTGCCAACTGGACTTTGGCCATCAACTAATTTAAATTTACATGATTGCTACTGGCATAATTTGTTTGCCACTTGGGCAGTTTTTCAATATTTCTGGCATTTTGCTGAATTACAACTATGCTCAAATCACTTACATGTATTCACTGGAACAAATATTTCCTTTTAGCTTTTGTGCAGCTAAAGACACAAATCTGGTTTAGTATAGTTGTAAAAGAATAAATATGAAATACACCCTTAAATATTAAAAAGAAGAGGAAGGGGTCAAATCAGCAAACAAGGTCCTAGCTGATAAACATCTGGATCTCCACAGATGGCATTGTGCATAGGTGTTTGGCAGTCACAAGTAATTACGATGTGTATTTCTCACCCTTTGGATATGTCTCTTAGCTTTCCAAGCAATTTGTGCTCATGAGGGATAATAAATTGAATTCACTTTACTGATCAATGGAATATATCAGTCTCCAAGACTGGTCCATTGTGGTGCCAATGGAAACTGGAAAAGTTCTCTTACTTCACTTAATTTTGTTTCATTCCTATTAAGACAATATGTTACAGAATACCTTAGCCTTAAGCATGTTCCCACAAGGGGCACTTCTGGCTATGTTTGCAGCACTGGATTTTACTTTTAAAAACACTATTGAAGGGACAAAAATATGGTCAGAAAAATATTGAAAAATATGTGACATAGATTAATGACCAAATAGAACTATATTTCTATCTTTTTGAACTCACCATCTAGACAGTATGATAGATTCTTTATCCACATATTCCCTGTGGTTATGTGTGCAACCTCCTTCATACCCATACCCACATACCCACATACACTCTATTCACATACAGAGAAATGTAAATGCTGTTCCACGTATTCTGTTGAAATTTATGTGAGCATGAGGTAGCCATATTGCAAGGATTTTTCTCTTACAATTATCAGCTTCTTAGAAAGAAGGGATGCTGATTGGGCAGAAAAGAAATATTGTGATTTGTTCTACCCATAGTAGAACCAGAATGGGTTCTAGAATCCTGAACTGCACAATAAGATCTGAGCTTTCATATAAAATATGAACATCATTCAGATTTTTATAAAGTATTTTGTTCAGCATTAACCTTATCAGCTACTTTCAAAGGTGGTTCATTTACCATAATTTTCTTTTTCTTGTCCCAATTTTTCTGACATATTTCTCTGATCACCTTGAGAATGTATCAAAACTCTTGACATGGGTAGTCTAAATATCTACCTGTTAAAAGTAGAGTTGGTGATTCACCATCAGCTTCTTAAAAGTGGATCTAGTGATTTGCCACTAGTTCCTTAAAAGGTTGTGATTTGTTATCAGTGGAATATTTCTATAAACTAAATAGACTAAGATGTAAATCTGTCTTACCTAACTCTGACTTTTTTACACTTTGTATTGCTGTTTCTGACATTCCATTAGACTGATCTTAACAAGGACTGGAAGGACTACATATAACAATACTTTCCTTTGTACATTAACAAATTCTTTTGAACTAAATTGAGGATTGTTATCACTTACAGCATCATCTGGAATAACATATCTAGAATATATAGCCTCACAATGCATAAAGACAGAATTACTAGAAAGCTTTTCTAGTTGACATATTTGCAAACACTGAATAGTAGTCTAGCAATAAAGGATATTCTTTACCTAGAAATTAAATATATCTTTCCCAACATTTCAGTTCTTAATTTATATGGAACTATACAATCACTCTTAAAAATGAGTGGTCACCTAAACCTTCAAGAGCTATAAATTACAATGCTTCAGTTTAACTTCCTTAAAGTCTCTCATTTTAGTATCAGGCAAATCATCAAAGAAAGTGCTAATTTAGCTTTTCCCATATCAAATCTTTTCCTGATCGAGGCTCTGGACAAAATGTCAGCTATTACTAGTTCCTTCCCCAGTGTATAAGTAATAATGTTGTGTTGTGCACCAGTTACACCCTTTCCTGGATCGATAGGCACTTCGAATGGTCACTCACGCCCTGGTCATCTCCCATATAGACTATTGTAATGCACTCTACATGGGGCTACCCTTGAAGAGTATCTGGAAGCTTCAACTGGTCCAGAATGAGGCTACGCGGGCAATTTTATGTGCCCCAAGATTGGCACATGTAACACCTTTGTTGCTCGATCTGCATTGGGTCCCGGTTTGCTTCCAGGTTCAATTCAAGGTGTTGGTTATTACCTTTAAAGCCCTACATGGCATGGGTCCAGGTTATCTGAGGGACTGTCTCATCCCCATTACATCAACCCGCCCCACACTTTCATACAGAGAGGGCATGTTACAGACCCCGTCTGTCAAAGAATTCCATCTGGTGGGGTCCAGGAAGTGGGCCTTCTCTGTAGCAGCTCCCACCCTCTGGAATATTCTTCCCCCAGAGCTGAGGCAATCCCCCTCTCTCCTGGACTTCCAAAAAAACCTGAAGACCTGGTTTTGCCACTGTGCCTGGGGCGGGGAGGGGAATAGTCACTCTTGGAGATGGCTGGTGCCCTAGAATGGCCCCTTAAATATTCACAGACTAAAATAATATTCGTTGCCATCTGAATTTTATTCTATTTATATTCTATTTTTTAGCTGTAGGCATTTTAATGTATTAGAGTTTATACTGAATTTTAGATTTTATTTTTATTGTAAACCTCCCAGAGTCCCTCCTTGGGGGAGAGGTGGGTGGTGATAGAAATTTAAATAATTAAATAATTAAATAATTAAATAATTAAATAATTAAATAATTAAATAATTAAGCAAGCAAGCAAGCAAGCAAGCAAGCAAGCAAGCGGTATATCTGCAAAGTTAATAACAATCTTTGAATCCTATAGATAAATGGCTTTCTTAAAAATGGCTTCTTCAGCCTAATCTTTCATAGGGCTGTTATGGGGACATAATGAAGGGATTCTTATATATGATCCCTTGAGTTCATGAAGAAAGAAGATATAAATCTTTCAAATCAACCACATTGTCATCTGTCAAAACTGTATAAGGATAGACTAGAGACCCACCAGCCTGCAGGTCACATACATCTTGGAAAACTTTCACAGCCAATCTACTAAGGTGCTGGATAAGCGCTCTCCCCATTTAGGACTAGTGGCTCTATGCACTAAGAGACATGGAACAATTCGGGAGCAGAAGAAAATAGCTTTCTTCCTTCACTATAATCATCAGGTTTGAGTGGCAATTTGGGGGACAGGACCATGTCTTCTCCCTAAGAGTTGTTATAAAAAGCCATCAAGCTTTCACACAGTTAATGTTCTCCATTCCTAACTAGAAAGATGTCCATTTTCTTTTGATATGTTGTGGGGAGGATTGTTTAAGAGATGTTTTAGGTATCTTAGGTATTGTTATTTATGAATATTTTTAATCTCCTCCCCCCTTCATCTATGTCATCATCCCAATTTAATTTGGAATGCTCCTAAAAGTGCCCAAAGTGACTCACATCAATGTAGATACACAAATTTATCATTGCAATTAATTGCTTAGTACCAGTTCATTTCAATATCCAGTATAATAACTCAAAGAAGGTATTCTGACTTTCCAACATAAATGACAGATTTTCCAGGCATATGATACTTCAAATTATGGCTAAAACTCAACATCCTCACCTGTCATTGAAAAGGTATTTTATAGAGGACAGATGAGGATTCATACTTTTGCACTTCTGTCACTGCACCAAATCTCCCTGGTTGACGGGGAAGATTTGGAGCTGCAATACTTCACAGAGTAAGAAGCCCTAATTGTGTGGTTTGTTGTTTTTTTTAAAAAAGCCCAACTTGCACAGGCTTCCCAATCAGCCACAGCAATAGGACTGCATTCAGCTGGATACACGTTTCTTGCACACATCCCCTATCTCAGTTAGGGGGAGGTATGTAGTGTTGCTGCTCAGTTCATCATCTGAACACCATGTCTGAACAAGTATAATGCCTGAAAAGGGCTAAACATAACAAAAAAGTTAATTTCCTTATCTTGCAAGTGTAACATTGCTTTCTTTCATTTTTTGTATTTAAATGACTATACTGCAGATTTGTGTACCAAATCTTACTTTAAAATATGTTGTGGAAATATGACCCTGATTTGGAAACTGTTGAAGTGCTAATGATTTTTTTCCCATTCTCCCCCCCCCCCCCGCCTCTCCCCGTTACCAGAATGTGATCTGTTAGGAGAAGCTGCTGAGGCACTGTTGATTTGCCCTCAGCCATCCTATGTAGTATTACTTTGCCCTCTGGCCAACAATCAGAGCAACAGACTCTTTTAACTTCCGCCTCACTGCATCTGTTCCAAGTGATGCCATGCATAACAAATTAGCAGTCTTCCCCCGCCCCCCGAAATGAAACAGGTGTTCAGGTCAAGAACTCTCTGTCTGTCTGTCTGTCTCTCTGTGTGTACAACACATACAAACTATAAACTCTGCTGTTTTCACCCAAAACAAATATTAACCAGTGCTATGACAATAAAAAAAAAATAGTTGTGTTGATTTAAAAAAAAATCACAAATCACAAATCCACAGTGGTAATTATTAGCTTTTATTGACTCCAATAGCTAAAGTCTAATAGTTGAAATGTTGTAAACTTTGTAATTATGAACACTGACAGACTGATTTCCTTGCACTTTTTAATCAGCCAAGGGATCTATATAACTCACACAAGATAGAAACAGTAGACATTTTTTTACCAGTTTAATATTTTCAAATACAGAGGAGTTAAAATTAGTTTGCTGTCCTTTTCTCAGCTAGTTTTGAAAGATTCTGGCTGAAATCCAAAAGTACATTGTACCAGACCAACCCAATCTGCAGGCCTGAAGACTGTTCTGCATCATTCCATTTAAGTATAGAACTTGATAGGTTGACAACCAGCCATTTTCCAGTCAGACCCTCAGATCTTGGCTTTTAACCATTTTATCCAAATACAACTATTGTAAGAGAGCCAGTCTGGTGTAGTGGTTAAGGCACCTGGCTAGAAACTGGGAGACTGTGAGTTCTAGTCCCACCTAGGCACAAAGCCAGCTGGGTGACCTTGGTCCAGTCACTTTCTCTCAGCCCTAGGAAGGAGGCAATGGCAAACCACTTCTGATAAACTTTGCCAAGAAAACTGCAGGGACTTGTCCAGGCAGTCTCCAAAAATCGGACACGACTGAATGGATTAAAAAAAAAACTCTATTGTAAAACTTCAGTTACTGTAAAACTTTTTCAGGCCTAATATTATCCAAATTCTGGCCCTAAACCTCATGGATCTGTGACTTTAAAAGTATTATATGAACCTTTGTAGATGTGTGAGTTGTTTTCAATTTATAGCACACAGAACTTTTCCTCTGAAAATATCAAAGTAATGACAAATAATGTTGTACTGTACAAATTCAATGTTAACTTATTTAAAGATAGAGTGAAATGTTACTAAATTAACTGTGACTCAATAGCAGAATGCATATGCAATTTGAACATTAAAAATAGAATGGCTGGTAAGACCTTAGTCATTTTGAAATTTCTAGTGCTGTAGATAAACAACACTTTTCCAGTTTAATAATCTGTTCTCTGTAAAATTTAGAACTGGGCAAAAATTCTAATTATTTATAGTATGAGCACACCATAACTACAATATACATAACAAACTAAATTGATAAAAAGATATAATAGTCACAAATCATCAAGTTATGGATGTTAAAGAATACTCAGTGTAAAATCATGTAAGAATTATTAACAGCAAAGTTTGGGTTACATTTTTTTCTTCCTGAACCCAAAGATTTAATTTAAACCCCCCAACCAGTATTAATAAAAAGGAAACACAATATATTTTGTTTAAAAATACAGCTCAGTAAATATTTGATTTGATGTGATTTATTTGATTGATTGATTGATTGATTGATTGATTCATTCATTCATTCATTCATTCATTCATTCCAGTAGTTCAGGAATGAACAGATGTTTAAATCTTGTTGAGTGTCTTGAAACCTATTGTCAGCCCTTTGAGGTAGACCAGCTTAGGAAACAGATGCCACAAGAACTACTAGAACTTTACTTTATTGTTACAGGGTATAACAACAGAATCTTGATAGCCTGACATAGATTCTCTCTACCTCCCTCTTATACCAAACAGTATCAAGGGGTAATCTTGAGTTCTTTCTCACTCCTCCTGTTTTTCTAAGCAAAGCTCATGTTGTTATAATGGCTACTGCATCCCTTCTTCAAGGCCATCTCTATACTCCTAAACACCTATTGACATATGTTTCTCTATGTGCACAGACATCCAAAATGATCACTGTCTCTAGCCAAGATCTGGTTTTCTGTAGCTTCTTTAGAAATCACCTTTCTGCTTATGACCTTCCCAGGGCCAGCACTAATAAAAGCAGTGTATGGATCCTCGAATCCTTGCTAAGTTTCATTAGTTTTGAAGGCAGAATACCCAGATTATTTCTAGAGCCCTCTTTGTCATTTTAAGAAGTGCACCCTTCTTACTGAACATCATTAGCCTGTCTGCTATGTCCACATGTTTACACCATTCACAGATTGCTCCCAACTGTATTGCAATGGATCATGGGAAAGCAGCTCCGGAACAGCAGTCGTTGTAAGTGAATAGTGCCTGTCTTCCATTTTAGGTGAACAGCAACACACTAACTTTATTTGAAACTTGGATTACTTCTTCCCTTGTTTTCATGGACTTTACCAGGAAAGTCCCCTTGATTGCTTAACTGCTTCATATGTTTTATCTCCCAATTCCTGGAGAGAAACGTTGATTTCAGCTCTCATATCTTTCGGTATGGGCTGCTAAGATATTGGTCTTTTTCATCACAATCTGCTCTGGTTGATTAGACTCATTACTGTGCACAGATGTCCATGGTCATCTTTCTAGATTGCTACCATTAGCTCAAGGACATTGCTCAAAATCAGCTTGCCTCTTTTTAAAATGTGTTTCCAGGAAACCTTGGACTTCACTTCTACCAGTGTAAAAAGGGTTGCAAGATTTCTATAAAAAGATGTCATTATGGAGTGACTTAAGTAAAATCATTATTTGAGAATGAGTGTGCTAAATACTTTGTGCTAAGTATTTTTTAAAAAATATTTTATGATCAATGTTTAAATTTTCTTCCATGTAATTAAAAACAAGTCTATTATATTAGCAAATAGATCAACACTTGCAGTTCCATCTTCACTGCTATCATCCTTACATAATCAGAATGACACCATTAATGGAGAAATGGGTGATATCAGTGAATTTGGAGATCTCTTACACATGCAGAAGTGTTCCTTCCCCCAAAGCATTAAGACATCATACACACATGTGCACACACACACGCACACACACGCACACACACACACACTGGAGAACATGTCCAGTATGCATGAAATGCTAACTGAATATTTGGAAAAGGGTTGGGGAAGAAAACCAGAAGGGAAGAAGTGTGGTTTCAAATACTCCAGCAATTTTCTAGTTAAGTATGAAGAAAGTTGGGCTAAGAGAAAATAACCTCACCCAGTGAATTCACTAATCAAGTGGAGATTTGAACTTGGGTCTTCCAAGTCTCAGGTTTTATATACAATAGGTAAAGGTACCCCCCGCACATTTGTGCAGTCGTGTCCGACTCTAGGGGCCGGTGCTCATCTCCGTTTGTTAGCCAAAGAGCCAGCGTTGTCCGAAGACGCTTCCACGGTCATGTGGCCGCATGACACGCGCGGAACGCTGTTACCTACCCACCAAAGTGGTACCTATTAATCTACTTGCATTTGCATGCTTTTGAATTGCTAGGTTGGCAAGAGCTGGAGCTAGTGCGGGAGCTCACTCCGCACGCAGGGCTAGGGATTCGAACTTCCGAACTTGCAATCTTCCGATCGACAAGCCTGGCGTCTTACCCACTGAGCCACCACGCCCTTTTTATATACAATACTGGCTTTCTAATGGCTTTTTATCAAGAATTTCCCAAGATCTACTGTATGGCTGCTGAACAGTTAAGATTCAGATACAAATCCAATGTGCTATAGGTGTGCTTTAGAATTAGATAGACAGACAATAAGACATTTAAACATGTCCTTCTTTCCAGGAGTTTTCAGAAAATTTGGTTTCAGGGGAAAGGAAAGAAGCAAGAATACTCCTCTTGATATATAGAAATAAAATTCTCCATTTGTATTCTTGCTGGGTGTAGTGGCAACCTGCGGAAGACCATTGTATCTTGAGGAGTTAAGTGGTATGTTTTGATTTTCTTCCCCTCCACACCTAGGAGATTAGAGTTTATTTTGAGTTATACTGATGTTTAATTGGCTTGTTTTTATTTCTCCTTGGCATGGGAGGGGGAAGAGAAGAAGGATATACCCACTCCTCCAACAGCCCTCCAGAACATATCTTTGTTGGAAGTTAAACTTTCTATGGCTATGATAGAATATTCTTGGCATCTTTTAGACATGACAGAATTTAATACACCTAAGATGCATAACTGACCTACAAAAAGACTGACACTGAGCAGAAGCAATTTTAAATTTCAATTGTTCTTCAATATCTGAGATTTCTCCAATTTACTTAATCAAAATCTTATTTGTAAAAACAAGAAGGGGAGAAAGGACCATAGGCCCTTGTAAGGAAAGCTCCCATTACTAAAAAAATTTTTACAAAGCAATATTTTCCCCTTAAAAAGCCATAGCAAATGCCATGGTTATGCATGAAAGAGGAGAATTCTTTCCTTTCCTTTCATAGGATATCTGTTAGGAAGGAGGTTCTGGCAGCTGAGACCTTGTCCACACATAGAAGCTGAGAGTCGCTTTTCAAATTCAGACCATTTTTCTCTAGCAGTTAATTTCTCTCCCCCCCCCCCCCCCCGGACGCTCAGGTTTAATGTTTTCTCACAGAGAGAGCCTGATGTTGCTCAGGTTTGCTTGGACTACCAAATCTATTAATCCAATTCCTTTCCTGCCTCAGGGAGCCATTAGATTTAATGAGGCAGTCATCATCATATACTTGAGCCACACTGGCTCTGGGTTTCTTCATAATTGGAGTAATAAGACATTTCAGGATTCACTCTTAGTCCGAATACTTACACATAAGCTATTTCCCCCGATGCGTAGCTTGCATGAAATGTGGCCTTCCAAATCGAAAAGCAAGCCCTTTCTATAAAGAGTTGAGTTAGTATTCAGATAGACACAATACATAGTGCCAAGTTGGTTCTTTGAATATTGGCCTTTTAGCAGCTGATAGAAATAATGAGGAACACAGAGATAAAATTTGGGGTGGCTTTTGATTTCAGGGTCATAATTCATTGGTCAGAATACATTGCCAAAATTTGAGGGAAGTTTGGGAAGCATGCAAGTCCTCCGCTTTTTACAGATACTAGAGATTTAGTGGCGTGATGTGTGCAAGTGCATTCCTTGCAATCTTACATTATAATTGTATTTTTATAATGTAAAGGTCGCCATCGACCTATGACCATTTGTTCAGCGACCGTTTGAAGTTACGATGGCACTGAACAAATGGTGGTTACGACCGGTCCTTGCAGTTCCGGCCATCCCAGCACCACCGTGGTCACGTGATCTGAGCAATTGGTAACCAGTTTGCACTTACAACTAGTTGCAGCACCCTGCGATCTCGTGATTGCCATTTGCAACCAACCTTGCCTGCTGGCTTCCCCAGAAAATCAATGGGGAAGCAGCAGGGAAGGTTGCTTGTCACTGGGATAAGTCTCCCCCACCTGTGCACCCTCCCCCAGCTCCTCTGCACTCATGCCACACCAGCCACTCATGTACCCTCCCCAACCTGCGCTGCATCTTTTGTGCACTCCCTCATACCCTCCCCGACCCATGCCACACCTCTTGTGCACCCCCCTTGCACCCTTGCGCATACTCCCTGACCCTCCCCCTGCACACCCTCCTCACTTCCTCCCCCACAACCCACTTACCTGCCTGCCAGCCTGGGACTTGCAACTTTCTGCCAGCTTCCACATTGACTTTGGTTGTGGGAAACTGGCAGGAAGTTGCCTCACCTAACAACTGTGGAATTCGGTTAATGATAGAACCAGGACTGCAGGGATTGCTGTCACTAAGCAATGCGGTTGCGTTTTTCTCCTTAGATAGCTGAGTCAAACGCAATCTATTTTACCCACAGTTGCCAAATTGTTCATGACTTTTAGAATATCTATTCATTTAAATCTCTTATTTCACTGGCACGTCATTCAAAATTCCTCTTTTTGAATTCATGTGGACTATATGTGATACTGGTATATCACTTAGGAATGGAGTGGAACTCTGATCCCACATAAAAGTCAGAGCAGAACTATGGCTTTCACTGAAGCATTGATTGAATTTAAACAAAGACTTTCTTTCTCTTGTTGACCTTGAAAATAAAAACTGGCATCTTGTAATAGGAATGGGAAACTTTTGCTTGGATATGTGAGGTCCTAAATGGGGCATATTATTTTCTTCTCACATTCTCATACGTATTTTTACCTACTTTTGGAACAAAGATCACCCCTCATTGGATACCTACTTTAAAATAATGAATTGACAGAGGGCATTCTGACTTATGTAGTACATTCTGGATTTGAGTAGATGTCACTATTGTATTCTACTTTTTCCATCTGCCAGTTTGGTCCATCCTGAATTATGATAAATCCTAGCTATTGCTTACCATGGCTGCTCTGCTATGCCTAGAATAATCAAAGAGCTTGTGTCCTTTAAGTAGTGTGAAATGTGGATGAAGAAGAATCTTGTTTCAACTGTATACAAAATATGTTTGTACTTCCTGGAATAATAAGCACAATGGAACTCTTATTCTTCAGAATTTTCAGTTCTTCAGCTTCAGTAATGCAATTTGTGACTCAGCAATTCTATGGAAAAATAGAATATTACAACTTGTATGCAAAAATAAACATTAATTTTCATTTGTTTGTTTTTCAAATTTGCAGAATAAATAAGACTTTCAATGGAACTCATCAGTCTTCACCAGACGTGTCTGCAGGAGTGGTAGAAAAAGTCAAGATTGCGGCCATGATGATTGAAGCTCCACCTGTTTTTATAAGTGTCACAAATAAAAATGGGCAGAGGTTCAGTCTCACCGTCACAGGCACCATCTTGACTTTTTTTACCATTCCCTGTAGACACCCCTGGTCTTCACCTTAGATGTGATATTATTCAATTCTCATTAATATTCAGCCACAGGGTTCTGGAATTCCTATCCAACATGGGAGTTGAAATCCAACACATTTGTGCGGAAGCAGGTTAGAAGGTATTGAAACAGACTTGACTGAACATATCCATGCTGACATAGACAGAAAAGTTATTCATTAATGCTCACTTTGAGTTGATTCTATACCTACAAGTTCCTCCCAAAATTCTGTTTTGATTACATCATACAAATATTTCTGGAATTTGTATGACTGGTGTTAAAAACTAATAGAATCCAAATTCATCTTTGTAAGTTATATATCTACCATTCACATTTTATACTGCCAACAAAATTAAATTTCTGGACAGAGATATGCTCTCCACAGTCATCCGTGTCCTGGAAATCTCCCACTTAAGTTATTAAAATGTGAATAGAGATACCTGGTGTCCAATTTATAATCCTTTTAGTATCAGCTTAAGAAGTATTATCTTTGTACCCAGGCATTTTAATTTATATAACCTTTCAGTGTTGCTTTGTAATCAAAGCTGTACTTGGAATTTTCATTGATGTTTTCTGTTATGGATGTTGCATTTCATTATTGTATTGTATTAATATAACGTTATTTAAATTGCATTTCACCCTGAATTTTATAGCATAAAAGTTGAAACAGGAAAGGCTTAAAGAAACAAACAATTAGTAATTGGCTTCAATGATTTTTAGAAATTAATATTTGTAAAGATGTATAAAAATGGAAAAGCCTTTTGGCTTTGGTTTACCTTTGAAAGCAAATATTTTATTACTGTTCTGATTTAAATAAAGTAATATTTTGAGAGAAAAAAACATTCTAAGTCTGAAGAACTCTTCTTTTTTTTTCTGAAGAAGTCAGGGTTAGAAGATGCTTATTATAAGAATAACATCTTGAGCGTTGATTAAACCATTTAGTATTTTTTAAACAGTTATGATTTCTCATTCTAAAGGCTCTTCCAAAGACATTTGGAAGAATCACAGATGGAGACAGGGCAAAGAATTATGACAAGTGAATTGGGTCTGTTGAAAACATTTCACTGTGCTTATTAGTGTGACATATTAGGCTCATTCAATTAGAGGAATGTGACAATGAAATAATATTACCCAGGAACTGGGTATGCAAGTGAAATCTTGTAATGAAAAAGAATGTAAAAACTACACATCCCAGAGTGAAAATGGATCTTAGAAATGGGGTCCATACTTGTCTCAAAGAACAGGGGTTTACTAAAGAACAACCCAATGAAAACATGTCAGTGGGAACAGACAAAGGAGGAGAAAATAGCCATCTCCAGAGAAATAGTAGCATTCAATGGGGAAGAGTCTTTGAAACAACACACAGTGTTAAGGGAGTAGCAGTGAACAGTCCCTGGGGCTAGTGATGGGACAACATGTATACTGTTCCATACTTTTTTAGGAAAAAGAGCAAGTCTAGTATTTGGTCTGTATAAGCTGTTTTCCTTGCCCAAGAGAGAGAGGGGGGAAGAAGCAGTAGATAAGGGTATGTGTGTGGTGGTGAGAGGTACTGGCATATGGCCTTAGCTTTGGGAGTCACAAAGTTACCAGGGATAGAACAACATATAATGGAATTTGAAATAGAATTATATACAAATGATGAACATGTAATTGCTAAAATGTATGAAGTTTTGTTGAGATTTGAAATGGAAGATGAACAAGTTAAAGAGTACATGATAAAATTGGCTAAGAATTTTGGTTACAATATAAAGATGGATCAATGGGAAAGAATGTTGTTAAAAGGACTGAAATTCACATTGTCTTACAATTTAAGAAAGAACTTTTACCAAATGATGTACTGTTGGTATATGTCACCTGGGAATTGTCTAAGATGTACACGTGTACTTCGGATCATTGTTGGAAGTGTGAAAAGCATGAGACTGAGAAACCAGCCTGGTGTAAAGGTAAATGATAGTTAGATTGGGAGAGGGGAGGTTAGAGAGAGGAAGGAGAAAAAGTGGTGACTTTTCCTGGTTGTCATGTATGAGTGGCAGAGAAGAACCTCCAGAAGTTCACAGAAGGAAGGGAAGGAATGTAGGGGGTCCTAATATATTAGTCAAGACTCTCATGGGACAGCATGATCAAAGAAGCAAGAATTACACAGATTTCAATAAGGTGTTTAATACAAGAATTGGGGTAAAATACAGAAACTTGGAAACTTTAATAGAATTTTCAGCCCTTACTTATTCGTGAGTTAGTTGAACATTCTGAATATTTTCTTCTTGGGTTTTTTGCAGCTGGGACTAAGGTACTGTTTATAAGCTACTAACAAACTCCTATCTGTTGTTCATTTATGTCTAATATTCCTCCCAGTACTTTCCCAGCCTCCCCATTGCCTCTCACACTATTGATAGCTAGTTGTCAGCACTCTTTGGCTAGGTCAGCTTAGTATATGCCTTGGCTTCCTGAATCCATGGATCTCTTGGAACTGTGGAGCCAGACCAGTTCAGAAGGTGGACCCCGGAATGCTGTTTCTTTGTCCAATCAGATGAAACTGGTTGGCTCTTCCAGGTTGTGAAACTCAACTTAGCAGATGCTGCTCCAGGTATCCAGGAAGCCTGTGCTTCTGTAGGAGGTATCAGCCCTCCCAGGTAAACCAAACAAGAAACTCGACCAGATGAGCTAATTCTACTTTATTGTAAGGCTACATTAACAGAATCCTGCAACTCTGAAAGTACAAATCTCTCACCTTCTCTTTTTACAGCCTGGTCAATTAGGGCGGATTCTTCCTAAGTTTCTTTCCCTCTCTGTTAAGCTGCTGAGGGCTCCTCCCTCTTTTATCTGATTGTTCCCTAGACAGCATCTCTTCCCCTCATCCCTCAAGGTTATTCCCACATACTGTTACAGAGGCAACATACTGGAATGGCTAAGTTAGGGGGCTGTAAATTTAGTTCAATGGAGAACCCATCAGACTTCTTCCTGATTCATGGTCCTACTAGTAGATTCAAGTACTGTTGTTATAGAGCAGTGCTTTCCAAACTGCCGCCGTTGGTGACACACCAATGGCGGCAGCGCGTGGGCACGCACAGTGGCGGGGGCGTGCACGGCGGCGGCGCAGGGGTGTGTGTGCAGCGACGGTGGTGTGCACGGCGGTGGTGGCAGTGGCAGTGGCCTCCGCTAAAATGCGGAAGCGCTGATGGCGCGCCGCTGCCGCCATCACTGCCACCGCCGCCATGCGCACCTCCGCCGCTGCGTGCACCCCCGCACCGCCGCCGTGCACGTCCCCACCGCCGCTTCCGGGTTCTGTTGCAACACACCACACTAAAGTGTCGCGACACACAATTTGGAAAGCTATGTTATAGAGATTTAGCCTTTGATGATTCAAAGGGGTTTCTCTATGGGGCAAGCAGAAGCTTACAAGAAGGGGGAGAGATCATGGGTGGCTGGCCAGCTGCAGTTCCTCTTTGACTTACTTCAGCTAGAGATGAAGAGAACATCTCAAAATAAGGTTTTTCTTTTCTCTCTGCCTGGGCAGAAAAGCAGGGGTTTTGTACTCTGTCCACCCAATGGAGGTTATTCAAAGTGATTGCTGATTCACCCCCTCCCCCAGTTGCATGTTCACAAAAGGTTTCCCAGTTCTGATTGTCATAAAAAAATGCTATCCCTTTTCCCTTCCATTCATTGTAACTAGTATTGACAACATTTGTAATCTAATCAGCCTTTTAATAGGATGCCTTCATACTTGCTCCATCTTTCCACAGTGGAAAATTTATCCTTCTAGGCAGCATTTGAGCAAATTTGAGCAAAAGGTCACATCTGCAAGGAGGGGGGAGGGAGCAAAGCTTTTTCTACTTTATAAGCCTAAAATGATGCAGTATTGGGAATTCAAGGGTGAGAATCTCTTTGTACAAGTTTAAGGAGAGGAGGGTTCTGATCCAACTGGGAGCTGCATTACTAATATAATAATTGTCTCACGATACGTCAAAACCTGCATATTATTGTTGAAAACATAAGCAATATACGTTCTTGACATTCAGAAGTATAGAGAATGCATGAAGTTCATAACTCATATCCTTAAAACTGTGTAACGTGGTTAAAAACCAAAAAGAAAAATCATGAACCCCAAATGCCACAGGAACAAAAATTAGAAAATCTTTTCCCACTCTCTTTACATCATTGCCTGCCTACTGCAGCCCTCAGTCCCCCCAAAGCGGATGGCAATCAAGAACCAAAAGGTCTAATCTATGGATCTTAGCCAAAACAGCTCTGAAAAGAGTATGTCTAGTCCATGGAAAGACACTGCCAATCAAAATTCAGTAGACACTCTCAGGCAAGACACTGGAAAGAAAGGAAGAAGCTCATATAAAGTGGTGCATAAGCAGTTAAGAGAAATTGTGTTTCTAACTGTGCTCACTAAGTCAATTGCCCTCTGTAATCCACGGTACCTTCCCAAAGAAATGTCTGTATTGTTGAGGTTTCTTTACATTTGATCTGTCTACAGTGGATAATTGCCATTTCATGGTGGTGGATTTACAGAAAATTGCACTGCCTTCCATGTAGCAAGAGATAAGAACATATACCATAGTGCTTTCTCTGAAAAGAGAGCTGCTTACTAGCTAAACAAAGAGGATGGGCCTCTGATTCCTAATGCCAGTTTAGACTGCTTGTTGGGATTTTTCCATAAAATTCTGTTTTGCAATTTTCATACTGTTGATCACAACTATTTTAAACATGCTTTGGCTGACCCTGTAAATACCGATCCACAGACATGTAAGATTTACTGACACCCTGGCTATTTTGGGATTAACATTAGTCTGAATCCAACATAATGATAAAACTCACTTGTCCTGTGACAACAACTGAAGAGAGGGGATGTGCAAAAATGGATTATCAGCATTCCTACTACGTGAAAACCACTGCAGTCAGTATGGGATAGCATCTGTGCAGGTTAGATTAACCATAAGGGGCTCCATAATCTAATGGGTGAGACAGCCAGTTTGGTGTAGTGGTTAAGGCATCAGGCTAGACTGGGAGACTGGGAGTTCTAGTCCCATCTTAGATACAAAGCCAGCTGGGTGACCTTGGGCCAGTCCCTCTCTCAGCCCTAGGAAACAGGCAATGGCAAACCACTTCTGAAATCTTGCCAAGAAAACTGCAGGGACTGGTCCAGGCAGTCACCAGGAGTCAACATCGACCTGAAGGCACTATATATAGATATATAATCTAACGACTCTCATTTTACATTATATGCTATATGTTTTTCTTATCTTGCCTTTGAGTCAGTCTTGACTCCTGGCAACTATATGGATAAACCCATGCACTTTTCTTAGCAACATTTTGGGAAGTGGTTTGCCCTTGCCTTCTTCCTGGGGCTGAGAGTGACTGGCCCAAGGTCACCTAGCTGGCTTAGTGCCTCAGTGATGGAGTTTTGAAGGTTAATAAAAGAACTCCAAGCAGCTAACAACAATATTGCAGAGTAGAAGCATCAACCATCAGGGACTTACACATTAAGCTTAATTACGTTCAGAAATAAATTCAGTCTTCACACATTAGTTAGATGAAGAAAAATAGAGATAGCTTATATTTATTCAGTAGATCTGGATACAAGTAGATTCATTGTAGATCTGCGTGCAAGCGAAATGTAATGGACGAGAGCTGCATTGTGCAGCCCTCCTGCTTGCAGGTGTGCCCAAGGAATAATGGAGGTTGTTAATCCCCCAAACTCAAGAAGAAGGAGGAAGTGGAAATCAGGTGACCCATGTGACATTCCACAAGCACAATAGAGATGCATTTTAACAGAAAAGACCCCCCTTATGCTTACGAGACAATGCTGAGTTGACCCCTGATGATTCCAACACTCAGGTGGCACTAGAACTCACAGTCTTATAGCTTTTAGTCCATGCCTTTAACCACTACACCAAGCTGTGTCTTGCCTTGTTTTTTGGAAAGAGAAACTATTTTTTAAGCAGCTTGGATAATAAAATCTCAACTATAGTGGGTAAGAAATCAGTGATAACTCTGATTGGAGATTGAAAAGTCAAGATAAAAATAAGTATTTTACTATTAATCTGTTTTGCTGTTTAGGCCATAAGTAAGCTTTTCAGAAGTTCAAAAAAATATATCCCCCCCCCAAAATGCTTCAAGTATTTTTAAAAACTATTCAGTGATATTCACTTGGTTTTTTACTCCTTGTTGCTATTTCAATACTATTTTTTTCTAATAAAATGTTATTTCTCATTTGTAGCCTGATCTCAGACAATCAGGAATTACTTACTGAATGTGATGATTACAGAAGTCATGAGCCCCAGATATTTACTTGATGTACTGAGAAGTACAAGTCAGGAGAGAATGGGATGAGCATAAAGCCACATCTCACTGTTCTCCAACTTTCCCATGTTCATATAGGAGGTCCAGAACAAAGCATGACTTGAATATGAGTATAGCTACCAACACAACTCTTTTTTGAAGTTTTGAGGATCTCATCAATTCCATCCAGTCAGAACTTTTACTTTTATTTTTTCAACCTACTTTTTATATTTCTCCTGACATATCCACTTCCACATAATAAAATGGACAAAAGAATGTTTTTCTACCCCACTATTCAATTTCCTTTTGATAAATGTTCATTCCCTACAACAAACACATACTGCCCTCTATATTTCTAGCAGCATTTATATACCTTAAAATTTCTCAGCCATTTCCCTGTCTTTAGTAAACATTCTACCAAGGCCCACAAATTCTTTTACTTCATCTAATTTTTCACTTTTTAGGCATAATGTGCTATTGTTCACCCCAATCTCCTGTCAAACACAACAATCTTGGCTTTTGTTTATTATTTTTTAAAATTTGTACTCCTTGTTGCATCATCTAATCTACCTAAAATTTGCTACAAAGTCATTTAGATTTTGAGCCAACAATACAGTGTACAGAATGTATACGGTAGTTCCCAACCAACAAATCTCTAAATTCATTCCAAACATTTCCTATATGTTTAATCATAAATATATTTAACAACCAAGAAGATACAAGACACCCTTGTTTTAGTCCCTGCTCCATGTTGAACCATTTTCAAAATGTTACATTTATTTTAATGCATGCTTTTCTTCCATCATATACTATTCTTATCACATTTAATAGGCAATCTTCAAGTTCATACTAATGCAAAACATTCCATAATGAAGCCTATTCGTTTTATTTATGCTTTCTTTCACTCAACAGATGTGTAATAAATTTCCTTTCTCACATTCATACATTTTTCAATAATCTGATCTGCATACTTCCTGTCTGACTTAAAATGGTACTCCACTTCCCAAATTTTGGTCACTGTCACCTCTCATACCATTTCAATCTGAATTATGCCAAATATTTCTCTAGGCACACTTGACTAAGAAATCCTCCTATAGTTTTTATATTCATTCTTGTTACTTTTCCTTTGTATAAGGCAGTGTTTTTCAAACTTGGGCAACTTTAAGATGTGTGGACTTCAACTCCCAGAATTCCCCATCCAGCATGAAGTCCACACATCTTAAAGTTGCCAAGGCTGAGAAACACATGCATAAGGCAATAATACTGGCATTCTTCGAACCATTAGGTACATGTGCAGCCTTCATACACATTTCAGTCATCAGACAGCCACAGAGATGTCTACACTAGCAGCCTTATTATTTTTCAGTGCTGACATTTATGACTTCCTTTTCATTTTTTTCTTGAAAATCACATTATAACATTAATTTTAATTATACTCTCATTCACATGCAAATCTCTAAAATATTATTTCCAGCATCCTCACTTTGGTTTTATCCTATATATTTCATTATTTTCTTCTTAATTCTGTTCACTGTGCTAGAAACTGGTTCTTTAAGCCTGTTCATCCACTTCTAAAACAATGTTTTATTTCTATCAAAACTGCTCTGCATTTTCTATATTTTCCCATTCTTTTTTAATCATATCTGTTCCTTCCTGCCCATCCATTCATGCCATCAACAGAATTAGATTAAGGCTCCAAAAGTTCAGAATAATCCAGAATTAAACCTTAGTCAATTTAGTAGGACCTCAGAGTAAATGTGCATAGGATTTCAGCCTCAAGTATTTAAATATATATTCTGAAGTTCCTTACTGCCAAGAAATAAATGCAACATTCTGGTAGATAGGTAAATTCCAATATTCATATATTACATTCCTGAAGCATTCTGAGTTTTTGACAGTCAAAAATATTTATGTTATATACACACTTAGTAATAATAACCTATCTGAGACTGCAACAAGAATATGAGCAATCATGTTAAAAGGAGGGATAGTGTAGCTCAATGAAAAGTTCTCTAAATAAATAAATAAATAAATAAAATATGTTCCCAAGACTGTGTGCCCCTATGCAGTGCTGTCATAACTACAGCCTTCTGGAAACCTGACACAACTTTTGAATTATGACCATTGCACTCCCTCTGCATCCATAGCGCTGTAGTTATTATACCAGTTCATTCAACCAGGGCCTGCAGATGATGCTATTTGGGAAATGACCAGTCCTGGGCATATTGTGCCATGTGGGGGACTCTAGCAACAGATGAATAGAATGTTAGAAATTATTTGTTGGGTTGTTTTCTGAGTAGGATATCTCCCATTTTAATATAAATAAAAAGGTAAAGGTTCCCCCCGCACATTTGTGCAGTCGTGTCCGACTTTAGCCGAAGAGCCAGCGTTGTCCGAAGACGCTTCCACGGTCATGTGGCCGCATGACGCCCACGGAACGCTGTTACCTACCCCCCAAAGTGGTACCTATTCATCTACTTGCATTTGCATGCTTTCGAATTGCTAGGTTGGCAAGAGCTGGGGCTAGTGCGGGAGCTCACTCCGTCATGGGGGGCTAGGGATTCGAACCTCCGAACTTGCGATCTTCCGATCAACAAGCCTGGCATCTTACCCGCTGAGCCACCATGCCCCCTTTTTAATGTAAATAGTATTTTTTTTAAAAACTATTTTTTTAAAAGGTGAGGGAGTTGCTATGACAAGATCATTCTGTTTCTGTTTCTTTCATTTTATGGTTCCTTTTGTGCATATATAAATGAATTAATGTATAGTATGTAAAGTCATGTAAAGTAATCACTGCCATATTTTTCAAGCTGAGGGGGGTGGCAACCATTTATTTAACTGAAGTAAACAAGTACTGATAACCTCACAAAGTCTATGGAGGCAGTTGAATATAATAAGCCAACCTGGACTATTTAGTCAAATTTCATGCTCATTGCTAGCATAGTTTTATAAATGAAAATCCTAAAGTGAAAGATAGGTAGGTAGAGAGGCAGGCTGACAGATTGACAGATAAGTAGACAGATAAAGATGGAGATAAGATGCTTTGTTGATTTAAGTTCTCAATGAGCCTGAAATAACATCACATTCTGAGATTAAATCTGACAGGACAGTATAGAAAAAAAATCAGAAAGAAGCTCTGCCCTGGTTAATGTCACACTTGGCAGCATGAAACAATTTAAAAGCCTTATACCTTTAAGGATAAATGAAAAATAATCCAGAAGATAATGATTGAATAAACAAAGAAAAATGTTCCAGTGGGGCCAGTGGAAAGGTTGAAATTAGGTTGAAAGGTTGAATTAGCAGTTGAAAATTGCTAATGGCTGACTTTGCTGCATTACACCAGGGAGCCAAACTTGAATAAAATATGTTTAGCCTGGATTCAAACTGCCTGTATCTATCCTTTGATTAAAAATAAAAAATGTTGTATCACGACATTCAGCTTCCTCAATTCTACTTCCCCTGATGAAAAAAACATTTTAGAGAATGCTGCACTGCATTACTTTTCAGACATAATGGATAATCCCTAGTTTTCTGCTATGTAAATGGGGGTTGTAAGTGATTGTTTGCATGCAGCTCTATATCCCTTATGAAATAATATTGAGAAATAAATTAAAGATGAAAGCTGCAAAATATATTGCTTAACCACTGTTGGGCATTGAGAGTTTCTAATGAAAAGGTGCTGAATCATTATCTGGGAGCAGGCATAATTTCAAATTAATAACTTTCACAATTTTATGCTTACAGACTACCAGGAAGAACCAATCACCACAGAAATGAGACTGCTTTTTCATCAAAAGGAATTGCATTTAAGATAAAGACATATTTCTCTCTTTTTAATTATATATTATAAGCACTGGATATACTCTTGAAGGTGAAATAGTGTGATATAAACTGCTGAAATGTGTATATTTCAAATTCACTAGAAAGCATCTTGAGCATTATGAAATTTACCTAACATCAGTAATAAAATCCAGGCATATCTATCATCCACCTGTAATTAAATTTAGTATCTTCAACTTCATATTGTATTGCAAACTCATTTTTAGAAATGTACTGTAGATAGCAAACAGCATGGCTATTAAGAAAAAGGATTATAAAGTTAACTAATTGTTAATTGAATGCCAGAAAAACTCAGTATCTGCAGTGATAAATGTGCTTTAACTATTGAAAAGAATGACAGACTCATTCCCAACCAACAGAGAGTTGATTAACAATACAATTAGTCTTTCAGAGGAAGAGTGCAGTTTTTGTAGCATATTTTCCCTTCATCATGAGCAAAGATAGATCATTTCAAATGTTGTTCAAATCAGAATTTAATACAGTCTCAGTGGTGATTATTTTGTCCTAACTTAAATTCTACACATAGAAATTTTCTAAATAAATAAAATCAGACTTTTCAACAAAAGTGTAATTACTGCTGGTATCTGGAGCAATACCTTTCATCTGTTTTACTATATATTACAGCTACCAGGTGTCCTTAGATGAGGGGTGGGTAACTTGCAGGCCTCTAGTATTTTTTAGTTGCATCATCTACCATCTCTCATTATTGGTCATGTTGGCTAGGACTTAAGGGAACTGGAGATCATCTGCAGGAACATACACTTACAACTCAGAGGAGCAACATATTTTCCTCCATAAGAGTATCTGACCATTATAAATCTTGGATGTGCCTCGGATCAGGGCTGCAACTCGAGGAGGCAAGCGAGACATGTGCCCTGGGTGCTGCGCTGGGGGGATGCGCCAAAATGATGCCCAGGGTGTGCCAAAATGACAAAATAACCCATGGGGGGGGGGGCGCAGAATCCATGTTTGCCCCAGGTGACACAGACCCTAGTTCCATCCCTGCCTCAGATAAGTTGTAAAAAGAAAAGCTGCAATGTATTATTATCAGTACGGCATAATCAGTGTTTATTGGCTTCATCAAGACCTTTCTGCAGTATTAGTGGTCTGTGCTTCCAGTTTTAGGTCAAAGGTGGGTGAAATGAATCATAGTCTACTGCTATTATCAGAAAATCCTCTAAGGGTTGTTCTGAAATGTGTTAGTTTAGATGAATTACGTTTGTAGATCATCCATGAAAGTTTGAAGGAAAAAAAGAATAAGTAATGTCTAATTGGCAAGTCTTGGCAAGTATTCCAACAGATTTATAGTCGAAGGCTTTAACGGCTGGAATCCGATGGTTGTTGTGGGTTGTTGTGGGAAAATGCCAGCCACAGCTACTGGCGAAACATTAGGAACAAAAACTGCCAGAACACGGCCACACAGCCCGGAAAACCCACAACAACCATTCCAACAGATTGAGAGGTTTGTTTGTTGTTCTCCTATAGAGTTTCCTGAGATTGAAATTATCATCTGATTTCCCGATTTATCTTGTATTTTTTATGGGAAAAATATCTGATAGAGCAAGGAAAATATTTACTCTTTGCTTTTGTATTTGTAGATTTTTAAAATTCAAATTCAAATTTGTTGCCTCTTTTGATGTATGTATGTATGTATGTATGTATGTATGTATGTATGTATGACACATCCTATTTATGAGTCTGTGTTTTATGACACATCCTATTTATGAACCTGTAGTGATGTTTGGCTATATAATTTGTTGGTTAGCTTTTGCCTTTCATTGATTTCAATGGAATCCAGTCAAGGAGTTGTAAGCACCACAACAAACAAATTTTCAGGCAGGGTGGAAAGACAGGGAAATGGAGGGCATCTGAGTGCATCCTTGAGGTCTCAGTATTTTGTTGTTCAGTCGTTTAGTCGTGTCCAACTCTTCATGACCTCATGGACCATAGCATGCCAGGCCTTCCTGTCCTCCACTGTCTCCCGGAGTTTACTCAAATTCATGTTCGTTACATCGGTGATGCTATCTAACCATCTCATCCTCTGCCGTCCCCTTCTCCTTTTGCCTTCAGTCTTTCTCAGCATCAGGGTCTTTTCCAGTGAGTCCTCTCTTCGCATTAGGTGGCCAAAGTATTTGAGCTTCAGCTTCAGTATCTGTCCTTCCAATGAGCAGTCAGGGTTTTTTTTTTTTTAATTTTATTAAGTTTTACAATACATAATAAAAGTTAGAATAGAAAAAAGAAATAGAAACAGAAATACAAAATAAGAAAAAGATAAAGAAAAAGTGAAGTCAAGAAATAATAAGCAAAGAAAATATAGAGAATAGATGTCCTCCAATCTATCTTTGAACTTAAAGTACAATAATTAATTTTAAATGTTAGTCCTTCATACAATACACAGGAACTTTTCTTTGTCATATGCCTTTTAATTTCTTTAATCCAATCTTCTAATCTTCATATAGGTTTCACCTTTCTTGCTGTCTCCCAATAATCCATCTTTGGCTTCCACTCCTTGAAGTAGTAGTTAAATATTGAATGTTCATTACTGCATATTTATATCTTCAATAAAGTCCAATTAGTATAACAAATAAGAGCCTTATTTACTTCTAATAAACTACAATATATTCTATTCATATTATGACTCATAACCTAACATATTACGTAACTTAATACATAATATAGCAATTCTTATAATATTCATACATATATGTTTCTATAATTTAATTCTAATATATATATATATATATCCATAAAAAAGGAATTCTTATATCTCAATTATCCTTCTATAATTTCCATTCCTTGTAATAGTATCCATTTAAACTAAGTGCATAACCTATCATATCACTTAACCCAAGGGTCGGAAATGGCGGCTCGCGAGCCAAATGTGGCTCTTTGGCCCCTTGAGTGTGGCTCTTCCACAGGCAGGCGTGGCGGGCGTGGCGCGGCAGCGAGTGTGGCGGGGCAGGCGCGGCAGCGGGCATGGTGTGCGTTGCTGTGGGCATACCCCTGGCAACCTGGCAGCCGTCTCCAGCAGCCATCTTGACGACGGGCAGGGCTTTCCAAACTGTGTGTCACGTGACAAGCCGGAAGCGCTGAAGGGAGTGGAAATTCTCTGCGCCAATCAGCTGTGCGTCGGGAAGCCCGGCAGCCTGCCCGCGTGATTTTTGCCTCCCTGCCGGAACCGAGGGCATTTTCGGGGTCCCCGGAGCCTGCCCTTTCGAAGGGGCACTGCTGCTCGAGCTGCAGTGCTGCGCCTTCGAAAGGGCAGGCTCCGGGGACCCCGAAAATGCCCTCAGTTTAGGCAGGGAGGCTGCGCGCAAGCTGCCTCAGCTGTTCTGCGGGGAGAATTGCCACCCCAGGGCAGCGTGTGCATGTGGAGAGGGGAGGTTTCTGCCTCCCTGCCGAACCAGGGCATTTTCGGGGTCCCCGGAGCCTGCCCTTTCGAAGGGGCACTGCTGCCCGAGCTGCAGTGCTGCCCCTTTGAAAGGGCAGGCTCCGGGGACCCCGAAAATGCCCTCAGTTTAGGCAGGGAGGCTGCGCGCAAGCTGCCTCAGCTGTTCTGCGGGGAGAATTGCCACCCCAGGGCAGCGTGTGCATGTGGAGAGGGGAGGTTTCTGCCTCCCTGCCGGAACCGAGGGCATTTTCGGGGTCCCCGGAAAGGGCAGGCTCCGGGGACACCGAAAATGCCCTCGGTTCCAGCAGGGAGGCAGAAACCTCCCCTCTCCACATGCACAGGCTGCCCTGGGGTGGCAATTCTCCCCGCAGAACAGCTGAGGCAGCTTGCGCGCAGCCTCCCTGCCGGAACCGAGGGCATTTTCGGGGTCCCCGGAGCCTGCCCTTTCAAAGGGGCAGCACTGCAGCTCGGGCAGCAGTGCCCCTTCGAAAGGGCAGGCTCCGGGGACCCCGAAAATGCCCTTGGTTCCGGCAGGGAGGCAGAAACCTCCCCTCTCCACATGCACACGCTGCCCTGGGGTGGAAATTCTCCCCGCAGAACAGCTGAGGCAGCTTGGCGCAGCCTCCCTGCCTAAACTGAGGGCATTTTCGGGGTCCCCGGAGCCTGCCCTTTCGAAGGGGCAGCCGTTGCCGCCGCAGCGACAACCTGGAAGCGCCGCCGCCGAAGCAGTCGAGCCTCTCTTTCCCTTCTTCTTCCAAACCTCCCCCGCCCCCTTCCACGCGATTGGCTCCCGCCCGCAAAACCCGCCCCCTTCCACGCGATTGGCTCCCGCCCGCAAACCCCACCCCCTTCCACGCGATTGGCCCGCGCCCGCAAACCCCGCCCCCTGGCTCTTGAGCACTTCAAAATGTGCACGAGCATGTCAAAATGGCTCCCGGCAAAAAAAGTTTGCCGACCCCTGACTTAACCTAATACCTAATATATCAATTCTTATAATATTCATACATACATATTGATATATATCATCCTGTAATAACCATCATTCTAATTCCATCTCATCATATCATTATCTTCTCATAAATATATCTTTAAAAAAACAATATTCTATAATATCAACTTATGTTTGTATTTAGCCTTATATCTTACATTTAGAATATCACTTTTTAATGTATCCATACAATTTCTCATAACAATCCAAATCCATATTTTCATTAGCCTTTATATATCCATACAGTTTCTCATATCTTCTGTTTAGGTTATGCCAAAATCACAATACGCAATGGCAAATTCGCAATATACAGCCTGCTCCTTTCTATATCTCATATAGAATATCAGAGCAACCTTCTCTCCCTTTCCACGTATTTCACAACATCCATCCAACTGCACACCCAAATTTTCACCCTGTCTCCACTGCCACAACATATCTATACCAAGATTATAGTGTATAGCCTTCAGAATGTTTTTCTGAACTAATATATTTAAAATTCCCTCCTCCTGTTTCTCCTCTACTTCAAAAGCATTTTTCTTTTCCGTTTCTATTTCTATTTTCTGCTCTTTCTCTTTGTTTTGCAAAGTTACCAACAGTGATTCCAATGACCTTTGAATATCTGAAAGAGACTCAGTAAGCTCTCTTCTGAACTCATGAAGTGCTAATTGGAAAGCCATTTTTTCTGTGTCCTTCAAATTAAAATAACAACCCTTCTAGTCAAAACAATAGTCATATGATCTATCCATGGAATACTACCAGCAGGATCTATTAAGCAAAACGTTGTTTTTTTTTTAAAGTTAAAAGAAAAAAGAGAGTTCCAATAATCCAAAATACAGGAGAGAATAATATTTTAATCAGTTTGTAGAGGGAAAAATAAAAATATATTCCAAGTGAAACAGAATCCACCCTGGGAGAATGTAGGTAAAGAAGAAGAAAAAAACACATGTTACCCTGTGTTTTTATTCTTCAAGCTGCGAGCTTTCGTTCTTCAAGCTGCAAGCTGCTTAATCCAAACAAACAGTTTCTCAAGAAATGAATAGTCACTTAGTTTATCAAACGAAGAATTACAAACAGGGTCTCTTAAATCCCTCTAATACAAAAGAAAGGTAAAAAAAAATGCAGACGTTTCATTATGTTGCAAATATAGAGTCCATCAAGCTTCCACCAGAATCAGTCAAAGCAAAGAAAGCACAAAACCAGCCAACATTTTAAGCAAAGTCCAAAAGATAGATCTTAGATATCAAAAACTTTCTAATCTAAAATTTTTTTTTTCCTAAAGTGATCTAAAAGCGGCTGTACGCTCTTGTGTCTCTTCAAAGAGAGTTGTTTTCCCTGCGAGAGCAAGATATCTCTCGGCCATTTCCCTTGCACTTACCCTGTTCTCTCCGCGGTGGAAACTACAGAGAAAAAACAAGGGTAGGCAATTCCAATGGCCCCCCGAGTAATCTTCTGGTCTCCCCTCCTTCAAGGGAAAAAACTTCAATGGTCCAAAACTTCTGCAATCCACTGCAAGCAAGGAAAATTCAGCCAGTTCTCAGAGCTCTGAGAAATCCGACTGGTCGAGCTGGCAGGCAAGCCTGGAGTCTCCAATGAGCAGTCAGGGTTGATTTCCTTTAGGATTGACCGATTTGACCTCCCTGCAGTCCAAGGGACTCTCAAGAGTCTTCTCAAGCACCACAGCTCGAAAGCATCAATTCTTCGGCGCTCAGCCTTCCTTATGGTCCAACTCTCACAGCCATACATTACTACTGGGAAAACCATAGCTTTAATTATATGGACTTTTGTCGGCAAGGTGATGTCTCTGCTTTTTAATATGCTGTCTAGGTTTGCCATAGCTTTCCTCCCAAGGAGCAAGCGCCTTTTAATTTTATGGCTGCAGTCACCATCTGCGGTGATCTTGGAGCCCTGCATTCAGTTGGTTATATCTTTCCCTTTCTCCCTTGCCTTTTGCTTTCCTTCTTTCCTCAGCTATTTGTAAAGCCTCATCAGACAGCCACTTTGCTTTCTTGCCTTTCTTTTTCTTTGGGATGCTTTTAGTTGCTGCCTCCTGTACAATGTTACGAACCTCCATCCATAGTTCTTCAGGCACTCTGTCTACCAGATCTAATCCTTTAAATCTATTCCTCACCTCCACTGTATATTCATAAGGGATATGATTTAGGTCATACCTGAGTGGTCTAGTGGTTTTCTCTACGTTCTTCAATTTAAGCCTAAATTTTGCGATAAGAAGCTCATGACCTGAGCCACAGTCAGATCCAGGTCTTGTTTTTGCTGACTGTATAGAGCTTCTCCATCTTTGGCTGCAGAGTATATAATCAATCTGATTTCGGTATTGACCATCTGGTGATGTCCATGTGTAGAGTCGTCTCTTGTGTTGTTGGAAAAGAGTGTTTGCTATGACCAGCGTGTTCTCTTGACAAAACTCTATTAGCCTTTGCCCTGCTTCATTTTGTACTCCGAGGCCGAACTTGCCTGTTATTCCAGTTATTTTTTGACTTCCTACTTTAGCATTCCAGTCCCCTATGATGAAAAGGACATCTTTTTTTGGTGTTAGTTCTAGAAGGTGTTGTAGGTCTCAGTATAGGTAAATGTTATTGTCTTCAGCAGGAATGTGTGACAGGAAGAGATAAGCTTGGCCTGCAGGGACAGAATAATGGGAGGCTGTGCAGGCAGGAAGAAGATTCTCCCCTCTTGATTTTACAAGTTACTATTGGAACTCCCTGTCCAGGACACAAATATATTCTCCACAAGTCTGCCAGTTTTCAATCCATAAATCTGTGTTATTATACTTCTAAGTGCTTTAGTACAGTTAGGGTACCCAGAACTGGGCTACAAAAAACTATTTGACCACTAGAAGGCAGCAAAAGGGATTGATTGAGTGATCTCTCTCTCTCTCTCCTAGAATCTCATGTTTGTCTTGATTATTTTAACTGAGATCTGGTAAATCTGCCATTTAGTGGATATCTGGATTTTTGCAATTCAGATATAGTAGACTTAACCTCCATGTACATTTCAATGGTATCTCCAGGAAGCATTCTACTCATTGGAGTGCAAGGAAAGGAGAACTGGAGAAAGTGTGCCTACCAAGGAATGAGGGTCCTGGCAACTCCCTGGGGAGGTCAGGGGCCGATGCTAATGAAACCTATAATCCAGCCTATTATAGGGAATATAAAGGGAAAGAGAAAGAGGGTGAGATCAGGGGAAAAAGACACTGATACATGAAAATATCTCCAGCAAGTATACTTTCTCAAAAACCTTGAATCATTTCTTCATGATCCATGTTTGCTTCTCTACCTTTTAAAACATGTATGCTTAATCAGTGAAAGCTACTAGTAACTGAAGTAAAAATATCCTTGATTCATTCATAGAGACTTTGTCCCCTAAGATTTAATGATTTAATGATCTATCAATAGGCAGCAAGGAAAAGGCTGGTGGAAACAATGTACTACATAAAGAAATGAATGTGTAGGAAAATAAACTAGAAATAAAAAATGAATATGCTGAGCTTGTCTATACTGGTTATGTTTAGTGGTTTTATTTACATGCTCTTTCTCTGATAGTTCTGTTCCACAAAACCCAGTAACATTATTACCTGGTGATGTGAAGCATGCTTAAAAGGAACTGGATTCTTAAGAATATGAATACCTTCCATATTGTGAAGTATAGTATAACATGTGACCATTCTCAGGCGCTTGTAAAAATGTTATTGAAATATATTGGTCTTGCTAATGGCCTGGCAGAGGAAGCTCAAAGCAGTGTAGCTGAACATTACAGGATGTTTTCTGTTCTGATTTTATAAGAACGTGGAGCTTCTTTCTATCTATTTATGTGATAGCTATCAGCACAGCACTTTTTCATCTACTGTCTTAATAATATTACATGTAACATTTCAAAATTTGGGACATCTCTGCCAGCAAGTAAAGTCATATAAATAAGAGTAGTCACTAAAATAAGGTTTTAGGTTAGTCACTGGAAATCAGTCACATTCTTCTTTCCTCACATATAGTGATTTTTTTTTTAATCTGTTCAATCATGTCCAATTCTCAGAGACTGCCTGGACAAGTCTCTGCAGTTTTCTTGGCAAGGTTTTTCAGAAGTGGTTTGCCATTGCCTCCTTCCTAGGGCTGAGAGGGAGAGACTGGCCCAAGGTCACCCAGCTGGCTTTGCGCTCAAGGCGGGGCTAGAACTCATGGTCTCCCAGTTTCTAGCCTGATGCCTTAACCCCTACACCAAACTGTGATTATTTAAGAAAATCTTTACATAAGATCATTTACATGATGGCACTGTTCACTGCCATCAAGGATGCAACAATCTTTTTTAAAAAATTAGATGAAAATAGTGTTAAATAATCTAGTATCTTTATTTTGTTTAAAGTACTATCGAGGTGTCAGGGAGATAACTGGTGAAGAAGGAGGGGGCTCCCTCCAGGGGGATAAATGCATGTGCAGTACTGAATCGCTTTGCTTTCATCGTAAGAGGCTGAGGGTGGCACCGCCCTAATTTCTTGGGCCCTTTCTCTGAGCATTGCTAGTTCATTTTAGTTTAGCTGGATTCTGTCTAGCAGAGTAGGACAATAAAACACTAGAGCCTGAACACCAAGTCTCAGCGTGTTCCTTCACTCGAAGTAAGGACATCAAGTTATATTAAATACATTAGCTTCTGCAAGGGGAGGGGGATTAAAAACATCAAGTTGGCGGCCACTACTGCATGATCTAAACCGTACCCCTTCTAATCTGCATGTGCAACACATAAAAAGGGGCTGGGTTTCAGTTGTGCAGTTGCAATTGCTATCTTGATTTTTTTACCTCCCTCCCCCCGGATGCCCCTGTTTAAATACAAAAGAATGTAGGGACCTAGATTTCTAGGTAGTGAGGACAGCTCCGGTGAAAGTGATAATAGTATAAAAATTTCTGATATGAGCCTTGGGTGTACTAAAATAGCTTCTTTTATTATGTGATATTAATATCAATGCAATATTGTGATATTACAATAAATGTTTTGACATTTTTGCAAATCCGTGTCTTGCATCATTGTAAGAGGCTTACAGCTATTGAGTCACTTGTTCTCTGATTCCACTTAAATATTTTGTCTCTTCACATACCTGGGGAAATTCTTCTACATGTCATGGCTGATTTTATTCTAAACTGAAGCGTCTATCACTTTCATTCAACAATTTCTAGAATGAAGCTGTGGTGTTTGAACTGGGTTCTCAAGTGTCTCCTAGGAACAAAAATCATTTAGGACAACAAATGTGAGCATGAACTCTTTAAGCACAGGAAGAAAAGAAAAAGAATAAGATAAAACCATTTATTTGTACTAAAGCATAAACACTTATTTTCCATTTTTACTTCACAGCTATAGCTTAGCCTCACAGAACTTGCTTATACTGAAGTATATTGTCTGATCCCTGATATTACATTGGGACCCATACATTTTTCTCAAAATAAGCAAGCACACTGTTTTAAAGAGGGCAGTTTAACTGAGGCTGGTTTGTAAAAGTGACCACAGGCATTTCCCATTCTGACATTCCTACATTATTCATTCCAAAAAGGAACTGTAGGTGTTGAAGCCTTTTAGCCTCATTGCTTACATCATTGTCTCTTACATGCTAGAGCCATTGGTTGCTAGCTATGGTTGATGGGACCTCTTGACCTTACATGTCCATTTCTATTGTTATCAACAACTGATAGTCTCTCTCTTTCTCTCTCTCTCTCGGTTGGAATATGTATCTAGGAGAATTCAGATTATAAAATGTATTTAAAATTAATCACTTGGTGAACAAGACATCTTCATTTTGTTTGAAAAGTGACAACAGAAAACTAGATTTGCTTGCTTATTTTAGACTCTTGTAATTATTCCAAGTCCCCATCATCATCATCATCATCAGTCATCATCATCAGTCATCATCATCATCATCATCATCATCATCATCATCCCTTTATTATGGCCTTTAGGCCAGAGAGCACAACAATAAAATACATAAACCTGTAATTATTATTAATAAAACTTTTAAAAAGGCATAAAATGCAATAAAATTACATAAAATACATTATTATAGTAACTGTAATACATATAGCAGTGACACCATTTGTGCTAAACTTTAACCATAGGTAGAACGGATACAATAAATGGTAGCACAAAATTGGGCAACCATGATGAAGCATAAAGGTTTTGGGCGAAATTAGAATAAATAAAGAGTAGTACCAGTTTTAAGGCCCACTGAAATCATACTCCACGCAATTGGAGGCTTGCTATGAGTAATTTTGACACTCTTTGCAAACAGTGCTGATCAGATTTGCCACAGTGTTGAACTCCTCATAAATCTACACACACACACACACACACACACACACACACATATATATATATATATATATAATTCCAAAAAGATGTCGGTGATTCACAAGACCAAATCATATGAGTCAGTGAGATGTCAAATATTTATTTCTCCAGTGAAGAAAATCTGATGTCCATCCTTTCAGATACAGTATATCCTTTGGGGTGTCAAGTACACTAGAAATAAGATCTTCTTATGAATCATTTTTAATTTTAAATCCACTAAAGCTAATTATTTTTTGAAAGACCTGCAACCATTGATGTTCCATTATCAGGTGTTCCAGTTCTTTAGTCCCTGAGCCCTAAATGTCTTGAACGTTATCTTTAAAAATATTCCATTTTTGATACAAAAGTGATATGGCCTTATTTTCAGGCACTGACTCCATCAAGTATAATAGCACCTGTAATGGTATGTGGAAATTACCCTGGGAGACATGGCAAAGAGACACAGCCAAGTAATGGTCAGATAAAAGGCAGCATTTGTGGGTGGGGCAAGAGGCTCAGAAGAGACCCTCCCTAATTTTGGGGCTGTAAAAGGGGGGAGAGAAGTACTTTCAGATTCTGTTAATGTAGCTTTACAATAAAGTAGAATTTGCTCATCTGGTCATGTTTACTGTCTGGTCTCCCTAGTAAGGCTGACAAGGGCTGAAGTTTCTTAACCAAAGCATCTATTCCCTATTGAGCTGTTAAAATGTGCTTGAATTGATTATCTAGCCAATATTGTGAATTAGAGAGACAAAATTCCATTTGAAACCGGAAAAATCTTTAAAGTAATCATTACACAGTAAGTGATTTAAAATATGTATTCCAGATTCTGCTCATAGCTTCCAGTATAACATTCTGTGCCCTATTTTTAAAGTAGAAATTTTCCATAAAGTTAAATATTCATGAGCCTCAACAGTCTACAACCCAACAGGTACAGATATGTCTAGCTGCTTGCAGACCCGGGAATGAAACATCCTTTCCATAACTTAGATATGCAAATAAAATATTTATTTGGGATTAACATTATAATATGTAGATTAATTGTGGAATGATATTCAATTTAATAACATTACTTTTACCTCATAAACTTAATGGAATTTTAAACCATCTATTAATATACATCTATTAATATCTATTAATATCAAATAGACTATACATCTATTAATATCTAAGGCAACCTTCTCTAACACTGTTAACATATTTAATTACAGACATTTAGACATATTTTAGGACAACAAAGTCCTAAATAATTAATATAGTTTGAACCAATTACAAACCCTAAGTCTTTACATCAGAGCTTTCCAAACTTTTCATGTTAGTGACACACTTTTTAGACATGCATCATTTTGCGACACACTCTTACAGCAGGGCATCATTTCGCAACACACTCTTACAGCAGGGCACAAGGCAGGCACTAGGACTTGCGTGGAATCACAGCAGGTTTGGAGGCAGCCAGGCACAAGGCAGGCACTAAGACCTGCATGGAATCACAGCAGGTTTGGAGGCAGCAGGGCACAAGGCAGGCACTAGGACCTGCATGGAATCACAGCAGGTTTGGAGGCAGCAGGGCACAAGGCAGGCACTAAGACCTGCATGGAATCACAGCAGGTTTGGAGGCAGCCGGGCACAAGGCAGGCACTAAGACCTGCGTGGAATCACAGCAGGTTTGGAGGCAGCCAGGCACAAGGCAGGCACTAAGACCTGCATGGAATCACAGCAGGTTTGGAGGCAGCCGGGCACAAGGCAGGCACTAAGACCTGCGTGGAATCACAGCAGGTTTGGAGGCAGCCAGGCACAAGGCAGGCACTAAGACCTGCGTGGAATCACAGCAGGTTTGGAGGCAGCAGGGCACAAGGCAGGCACTAGGACCTGTGCGGAATCCTGGCAGGGCTCGGAGGCAGCAGCAGCCGCGACACACCCAGACACTGCAGCCGACACACTAACGTGTCCCGACACACAGTTTGGAAAGCTCTGCTTTACATGATACTATTTACTATTGATATTTCAATATCAAAGAGTTGAATTACCCATATAAAATTTGGCAGTGAAATAGAATAATTATGTAAAATTGCTAAATATCATCAGCATGTAAAAATAATTTATAATCAAAATCTGGCAAAGTGATTCTGCTGATGTCACTAGATTGCCTACAACAAATGGCTAAAGGTTCCAAAGTTAAATCAAAAAGCAAAGGGGAAAGTGGGCAATCCTGATAGGTACCATACTGTAACTCAAATGCCTCTGAAATCAATTGGTTTGTTATACCTTTGCACACAGGATTATTGATAATAAATTCCATACATTTAATAAAATAAAACAGGAACCCACATCTACTTATAACTTCCTTAAGAAAATTAATCTGGACCATATCAAAAAAAAATTCAGCATCTAAAGATAGTAGTACAGCAGAATCCCTTCTTTCTTGAATTATGTCCAAAGTATCAATTAACAAATGTAATAATAAATGTAAACTTTCTGATCTTTTTTTAATAAATCCAGACTGAAAGGGACGAATAAGATATGATAAAACCTTCTGCAGTCAATAGAGCAGTTAATATCTTTATCTCAATGTTAATATCTTTATATCAATATTAATCAATGGATAGATGTCTAACTTGTAACTCTAACTCTAATTCAGAATCTTTACTAGGTTTTAAAACACTGTTATATAAGCCTCAGAAAATGATAGGGGCAATTTACCTGTCTTAAGAGATTCATTCATTACATTAAGTGTTTAGATAAGCAAGAAGAAGGAGAAGGAGAAGATATTTTACTATGTGATTTCTGGCTGGGATTAGATAATTAATAAGAAGAGTGTTTTCTAAAATGGTAGAAAAGCAACTCCTGCTGATCAGAAGTTATTAGACTTGGAACCAATGTAAAGCATATAAGCTATTTCAAAAGAATATTATGTCTCCTTCATGGAAATCCCCCTTTTGCACCTAAATACTTGGCTATGAAAATTCGCTGCAGACTTAATTAAGGATAGTTAATTTAGCTGGTGTGCAGAATCCAGGCTCTTAGCATGTTATGGTTAGAACTCAGCATGGATTGGCTTTTTGCAGATGAATACAGGACCTAATTGATTAAGGTAATCCATAAAGTAAGCTTTGCCTCTTTTTCTAAGGTCAGCTTACAAAATGTGTATCAGTTGTATGACAACATTTCTAATTTTGAGCCTTTCCCCACTTGCACCTTATCATGGCATAAACATACTTTGTCAACATTTTTTTTTCCTGCTGTGTCTCCATGACATTGTCTTCATCTCTTCCCCAGCTCGTGAGGGAGACAGGCTTCACTTCTCTTTTGTTGTACAGGTGTTAAAATCAGCTTTTCACTCTAAAGTTAATAGCATCCAGCAACTGCTCTTAAAATCTGATGAACTTTGCTGCCCATCCCATTGGTGAAAAAATCAGGTGGCCCATAATGGGTGGGATCTGCTGAGTGCTAATTGCTTGTATCAGGCTGATGTTGGCACACAATCCTTCCCAGCATTTCCTCTCCTATCATTCTGTTGTCCCCACCCTCAAGGACTCAGCACAGCATTGCATATGAAGCACATTCCAGAACTATTGTGGGGGTGGAGGTGCTTGTATATAATTCTTCATCCCAGGAATGGTTAAGGCTACTTTCCTTACCATCACTATTCATGGTAGGCAAGTACTGAATTTTATTGCTGACCAACTGTATTTATTCAGCAGTGCTGCCATACTCTAGCATGCATATCTCTAAGGGATGACTTTTGTAGTAAGTAAGGTAAGGTTTCCCCTTCCAGGTGTATCTGGCTCTAGGGGGCGGTGTTCATCTCCGATTCTTGGCTGAGGGAGCCAGCATTGTCCATAGACATTTCCGTGGTCATGTGGCCAGCATGACTAAATGCCAAGAAGCACGGAATGCTGTTACCTTCCCACCGGAGTGGTACCTATTTATCTACTTGTATTTTTACGTGCTTTCGAACTGCTAGGTTGGCAGGAACTGAGCGAGAATGGGAGCTCACCCCGTTATGCGGTGCTTCCGGGTCTCGAACTGCCGACCTGCCGTCCTTTCATTTGACAGTCAGTAGTCTTAACGGTTACACCACCACGCCACCTTTTGTACCCCATGGTATTTTCCAGCCCATTTTCACTGGCTGCCAGTCATGTATGCCCCAGGACACTCATGCTTGAATGACTTGGTCTCCACCATCTCTTCTGTTTCCTAGCTAGCACCACTGGCTTCTGCTTCTTTGCATCAGTGCCCCACATGACCAGCAGTTCAGGAAAATGAGCTAATAGATGCTAATAGGCAGCTAGCAGGGACCATATGAAAATGAATAGAGATAATTGAACTGCATGAATTCTGGAGTGAGGCTAAAGTTCAGCTTAGGATCTATGTGTGCACAGCTATCAAAGAACTATTAGGGATGATGTGTGGCAGTAAGTTTTGTGCTCATATTTTCCTTAGCTACATTGTATTTTTCATGGTGTTTTGCAGTAGCTATCTATTTTTGCTGGTGTTTCACCCCTTTGAATCTGCAATATATTTCATTTTTTTGAAAACTAAATATACTCATTTCTCTTCATGCAACACTACCGTAACATCTAAGGGCTGAAAGATGTGCTCAGGTATATAAAGAATATTGAAGAAACAAGTCTCATAATTCTTTTGGGAATAGCTGTCCCAGATTATCTGAGCATTTACGTTTCAAACACAGACATGAACTTTAATTCATTGGTAGTGCACCTTGTATGAATCTTCTGAACATATAAGAAATACATTTTTGGACCTCTCCATTTTACTTCACAGTATTTAATCATGGTTAAATGGTTCTTCTCACCAGTGTTTCAAATAATCAGGCAACCCCAGTAGAATAATTATTTCTTAGAAAATTGCTTCGGAATCATTCCTTATCTGCTTATTACACATAGCTAACTAACCATTGCCTCCATTGTTTGACAAATTAATTAATTAAATATTACCATGTTGGGCCTTTCTAAAACCTATAAAATATAATGGGCAGGAAAAATGGACAAGATGTTAGATTTAATTTAACTTCTATTTTATTGCCTACTTTGAAAGGGAATGTAAATAAACACCCGTTCTCCAACGTATGATATTTCTCATGAAATAATCACGATCTACTGATTCAGAAGCTGTTTACTCTAGTTCCTTGCCTGCATTTTTTACTAAAGGCTGATGATCAGTACACCAAGCATTACAACAGCCAGCATAAATAATCATATCAAGATAAATTTCTAGTGGTCAACATGTAGTAAGCAAAAACACAATGTTTTGTTTTATGACTGGATGCAAAGGCAGAAGTGAAAAATTATGTATATTACCTTCACTTACCAGAAGCATCCTTCTTCTAGAATATTGTTTTGAACAGAGTCAGGTACTAATCTTGTGGAAATGTACTGAATAGAAAAGCAGAAATGGGAAGCCACAAATGGAGCCTGTTGAGTGACAGCATCGATATAATATTTTTATACACTTTTGTGGTAATAATCCATGTTTGCTTTTCTTGAAGCTTAAGCTGAAAGAATTCTGGTTAAAGAGTTCTGGGGAACAAGGTAATTATTATCCCACTTTATCTTCACCCAGGCCATTGGAGAGGAGAGTGAGACCCCTCACTTCATTGCACTTACCATCTTTTATCTTTATTTTTTTATTTTTTATTGATTTTACTGCAATTTCTTTTATTGTTGTGAGCCAGAGTCACTGAGAGTTGGGTGGGATCAGGGATGGAACTAGGGTCTGTGTCACCCGGGGCAAACATGGATTCCGCACCCCCCATGGGTTATTTTGTCATTTTGGTGCCCCCCAGGCATCATTTTGGCACACCCCCCAGTGTGGCACCCGGGGCACATGCCCCGCTTGCCCCCCCTAGTTGCAGCCCTGGGTGGCATACAAGTTCAATAAATTATTATTATTATTATTATTATTATTATTATTATTATTATTATTATTTTATGAAATGCTAGTCCATACTCAATGACAGCACAGATTTGATGTTACAATGGGCCAAGGTAATACTAAATCAGAGCTTTCCAAACTGTGTGTCGCGACACAAAAGTGTGTCGCCACACACAGCGTGGTGTGTCGCCACACCACCCAGAAGTGGCGGCGCGCGTGTGCACGCCCCCGCGCCGCCGCACGCCCCCGTGCCGCCGCACGCCCCCGTGCCGCCGCACGCCCCCGTGCCGCCGCACGCCCCCGTGCCGCCGCACGCCCCCGCGCCACCGCACGCCCCCCCGCGCCGTCGCCGTGCGCGCACGTGTCGCCGCCGCTGCCGTCGCTGGGTGTGTCGCCAGCGGCGGCACTTTGGAAAGCCCTGTACTAAATATTCAGCAGAATGAAAGTAAATTCATTCAGAATGAAATTGCTTACCTAAAATAAAATAAGAAAAAGACTTTCTGGCTTCCTTTGGGAGTTACTTCTACACAGGAGGCTGCCCTGAAAATGGCCCGCATAGTTTCCAATGTTATGCACATTAGGACCTCCAAAGTGAATGTAATTAATTGGCAGTTGTATACATAGGAAGAGGTCTTTTATACTCTGGATTCATCAAACCACTTATGGCTTCATTGGTTAACTAGCCCCTTGTACTGGGCTTGGAAAATGAACCAGAAATAACTCAGAAACCCATGCAATTTAAATAAGATCTGTGTAACATGATCAGGAAACAAATGCCAGAAAGTATTCCAGCCACAATGTTTTGCACTGGCTATGGTTTCTGAGCAAACTTATGTTTAGTACACTGCAGTAAACTAACCTGGGTGCAATTAATGTATGTGTCACTTTGTCAGGCTAGAAGTTGGTACACCATTCAAGACAAACCAAAAGTCTGGGCATCCCCAAACTCCACACTGAGTTCTTCAGACAGAATGCAGCTTAATGCACTGCATGTTCTACTGCTCATATTAAGTCAGCATTTCTTCTTCTGACCAGTATTATTTATGTCTTGGCCAGATTAAGACTCAGCTTGGGAGCCAATTTTTCAGGCCAATGCACTCATTCATGATCTTCACAGATCATGACTCACTGGGACCAGAGTGAGTTTCAGACTCCTGAAGTCTCTGAAAGGCAATTCAATAGGCATTTTGTGTGGTCCCATACTGCCAGGAACTGCTGGGTTTGTATGCAGCTGTCCTTGTGGTGATTCACTGAACCGCAGTTGTCATCCTTTGCAATGAAGAAACATCTGGCTCTGAATTGATTCCACCCATATAAAAGTCTTCCTATTGTAGAACCCTTTTTCTTCAACGATATGGTCTACTTGGATTTTGGCATGGCCTTGTCAGATTTCTCAAGGGAAAGCAGATGCAAATTGCGTTTCCTTCACAGGCTGATATGAGCTGATATGAGATTTATTTATTATTTTATTTATTATTTCAATTTATTCCCCGCCCATCTCCCCTGCAAGGGACTCTGGGCGGGTTACAACAATTGAAAGTTTAAAAATACAAAAACAGTATCTAAAATACATCGAATAATAATAATAATAAATTACATAAAATCCAAGAAGGGGGGACCGCAGGATGGACCATACCACTACGGGGCCAGCCAACCCCAGGAGGCACTGCCGCCTCTGTCGTCCCAGGACCGGCGGCAGAGCCAGGTCTTAAGGGTCTTCCGAAAGGCCAGGAGTGAAGGGGCCAGTCTCACCTCTGGGGGCAAGATATTCCACAAGGCGGGCGCTATCGCAGAGAAGGCACGCCTCCTGGACCCCGCTAGATGGAATTCTCTTGTTGAGGGGGTCCGAAGCATGCCCTCTCTGCATGCACGGGTGGGGCGGGTCGACGTTATTGGGACGAGACGGTCCCTCAGGTACCCTGGTCCTATGCCATGTAGGGTTTTAAAGGTAATCACCAACACCTTGAATTGGACCCGGAAGCAAACTGGTAGCCAATGCAGCTCACGTAGCAGAGGTGTAACATGTGCCGATCTCATGGCACCCATAACTGCTCGCGCCGCGGCATTTTGCACCAGCTGAAGCTTCCGGATACTCTTCAGGGGTAGCCCCATGTAGAGCGCATTACAGTAATCTATACGGGATATGACAAGGGCGTGAGTGACTGTTCGGAGGGCCTCCTGATCCAGGAAAGGGCGTAACTGGCGCACAACACGAAGCTGTGCAAAGGCCCTCCTGGCCGTGACTGCCACCTGCTCTTCGAGCAGGAGTCGCGAGTCCAGGAGGACCCCCAGATTCCGCACTGGATCTGAGCGAGGTAGTGCCACCCCACCCAGAACCAAAGATGACAACTTCCCGGATCTAGCGGGGCCATCAATCCACAGCCACTCCGTCTTACCAGGGTTCAGTTGAAGCCTGTTGTTCCCCATCCAGACCCCCACAGCCTCCAGACACTGAGATAAGGCATCGACCGCATCACCTACTTCACCCGGGATGGAGATGTATAACTGGGTATCATCAGCATATTGGTGATACCTCATCCCGTGGTGACGGATGATCTCGCCCAGTGGCTTCATGTAGATGTTGAACAGGAGAGGAGAGAGAACCGACCCCTGCGGCACCCCACAAATCAGGGGCCGCGGGTCAGCTCTCTCCTCCCCTATCAACACCGACTGGGAACGGCCCTGGAGGAAGGAGGCGAACCAGCGCAAAACTACGCCGCCCACCCCCAACTCCCTGAGCCGTCCCAAAAGTATACCATGGTCGACCGTATCGAAAGCCACTGAGAGATCTAAGAGAGCCAGGATGGACGCACTCCCTCCATCCCGCTCTCGCCAGAGATCATCCATAAGCGCAACCAATGCAGTCTCCATCCCATATCCCGGCCTGAAACCTGACTGGAAGGGGTCTAGATAATCCGTTTCCTCCAGAATCCTCTGGAGTTGCCACGCCACCACCTTCTCAACCACCTTTCCCAAAAAGGGAAGGTGGGAGACTGGGCGAAAGTTGCCCAGGATGGTAGGGTCCAGGGACGGCTTCTTGAGGAGGGGGTGCACCAGCGCCTCCTTAAAGGCCTCCGGAAACACCCCCTGACTCAAGGACAAATTAATCATCGCCTGGACCCATCCACATGTCACCTGACTGGCCGATTGTAGATTGCTGGAGTGTAGATTGTTATGTCTACACTCCCTGAGAAGCCAGCTTAGTGGTAGTAGGTAGGGGTGAGATGCATGCTTGCTAGATGCAACACTGCCACCTACTGGCAGGTTATACTCTGTGCTTAGAGTCTCCAGATCTTAAGCCTGACCAATCAGAATTGAGTCAGAAGAGTATAACTGGGTTATGGGAAATGGGTTTCCTTTGCTCTTGACTCTGCTTGTCTGGTAGCCGTTACCAAGTGTTTTGCTCTCGATGAAGGACTTTGAAGTGTAGCCAAACTGGCTTAGTCTTTGCCAGGTTTGTGTTCCTTAAGTCTTGTATCCGATGGAAGCAACACATGTGAAGTATATCTGTGTCTTCTGCTTTTTAGCTGTTACTTTTGCTTATGCTGTACCGTATGTATACGACCCTGCATTATCTACAGTAAAGATTTATAGCTTGGAAAGCTGCACTCTGCGTGTTTACTCTTGCCTCCTCCCGATTAGCCAGAGGCCTCGACAGGCCTTGCATCCTTCATTTACAGTATTGCCAAAATTAGCATTACCATATTGGAAATTCTAAAAAGAGTAGTCATAGGAGAGGGCATTTTTCCCCAATGTGGCATGCACATCATACACTTTTTCCACCACTTTTCTTTTGTTCCTATTCCTCCTGACTCTCAAGCACTGAACAAACAGATTCAAACAGAGCAAGGTTCTGGATCTTGCTGTTAACACTGCTCATCTTTGAGTTAGTGTGAATACAGTTCTTCAGATCTCTTGCCTCAACACACAGAGGTTGGAGAGAGGAGGGCAGGGCTATGTATTCAGTTCCATTTGTTCCCCATTTGGAAAGCAAAGAAAGATTACATGATAAGCAGTATCTTATACAGAACTAGAAAAAAATGACCTCAAAAATGTTATGCACTCTGACTACAAATGGGTCTTATCTTGTGATACAGAGGGAATGCTCGATACTATAATACTAGGACAATCACATATATTTGTTGGAGAGAATATGGGCTTAAATAACCAGAAACTTACTACATTTTTACTTTTGGCAGCTAAATTGTTAATCATGCCACATTGGAAATACTTAGAAAATTTATTAATATAAAACTGATATTTTATTATCTATCTATCTATCTATCTATCTATCTATCTATCTATCTATCTATCTATCAAATTTATCACTGCCCATCTTCCCCCAAGGAGGGACTCTGGGTGGTTTACAATAAAGGCTGATATAGTACAATGTAGTCTGTAGCTCTGCTGGAAAAAGTATCAGGTGAAGTTCATACACTGAAGACACGGGAGAGTGAGTCACCATTCTCAAGGGATGATATTTGTTTTATGAAAGATAATAAGTTAATTAAAGCTAAAGGAACCTAGCCAGGATGTTTAATGCTGGAAAATGATTTCAAGAAAAAAACCATACAGAAATGTACAGTTTAGGAGGAGAGTCCTTGAGGAGAAAGTTTGATTGAAACTTAAAGATGTGTGCAACCTTGTTCAGCAGTGAAGCCTTCAGTGGCTACAAGTACTATCAGTGAGAACTTAGACTAAAGCCAACAGTGGAAAATGGGAAGGAGAGACTAATAGATAGTTCTGTATTTATAGGGGCCAGAATGAAGACTATGCACAAAAGCTGAGCATTTTATTCAAGTTCAGGGTAGGTTCACTTTTGGCTTTAAATGAGATGCATACATTAAAATGTAGACTTGACTTCTGGGAATTAGCTCAAAATGTTTTGCTGCCTCAGGCAAAGCAGAATTGGCATCCCATCTAGGCAATCCAAGACACCTTATGCCTAATGTTAGGCATGGTATGAGAGAGAAAAATCCCATAAGCAGCACTCCTGATTTCTGGTAGTCAAATATTTCAATTAATTAAATAATAATTTGGCCTCTGATCTTGATACCTTAAATCTGCTACCTCTGGCAGCCACATCTAACAGTGTTGGCTCCATTCACTCTAACTTTAAAGTCCAACTTATAATTCATATTTGGAAACCAGACAAAAATATAGAACAGTATACAGTGAACCAGGCTTATACCAAAACAGAGAGCTGCATTCATAAAGCAACTCACATCACCCACATTCTTTTTCAGTCACTTTATATTGTCCACTCCCTTGATAAAAATCAGAATTCCTTGGTGCACCAGCTAACTATTCATTTACATTTAACTCACTGAAGTCTGATGGCACCAATAGTACTCACTCTTGCTTTTAATGAGCTGTTTCTAATTGCAATAATAGAAGTTGGTGAAGCTAGTCAGGGCTGGATATTTGCAAGAACCCCTCTTCTATGAGGATTGCCAACTGATAAGTATCTGATCTTTAGTGGTATGGAATCACACAGACTGTGCTTTTATGACAAACCTACTGTAACTATGGTTTGTTCACTTTCTGAATCACAGGACACAGTGGACCATAAACTAACTACGTGGATTGGTTTTACACAACATGCTAGAATAGCTGAGTAGTTTGTGGCTTAAAAAACTAAGCAAAGATAGTTGAGTCCCCTCACTCTTTCCTTTCTGTTTGGCCTTTTGCCATCATATGTATAAGATTCTTTGCAGATTGTCATTTTTGTGTACCACATGACTGATCTTCAGTTGAAAGTATTCACCTATGAAAAATAATTGGTATATCTAAAATCTTGTTTATAATGTTCTTTTGTATAGACAAATAATCAAGAGCACTAGCATTAAATGTATTGCGCCTTCATGAGGATTACAGTCTAGTCAAACAAGAGCTTGATCTTGATCCTAGTGCTCTGCAAGCAATCAAAATGAGTAGATCAGCCATGGAAAATCATGAAATATGAATGCTGATGTGGAGATTGTACAACAATAAACAGAACGTCATTGAAAAAGCACACCATTTAGTAGCATAATTTCTCTGATTTAAATGATCAATTATAGCTAATACAAAATTATTAGTAACTAAACTTTGCCTTAAAATAATAAACTCCCATCACAATTATTATAAGAAAAAGAAGACAATTTGATGTTTTATTAAATAATAAAGAGAAGCAGCAAAACTGAATGGCAATAGGTCACTGTCAGCTGTCAGAATTACCTCCTGAGAGGTGCTTTTTAATTGCACTAATTGTTTAACTTGTCACAAGAAGTTTTCCCATCTTAACATTGGCCTCCAGGACTAATGGATTGCAGAAGTTTGCTAGCATGCCATTTGAATACAATGCACCCTTTTAATATGAGCTGCTATCACCAGCAAAGTTCAGAAAGAAAATAGTTTATTTGCAAATGCTTTTTTTTCCTTTATCCCTTCTTGCACTTGTAAATTGACATTTCATTATCAAGGATTCAAAAGTTTGATAGCTATCAGAAATTACTGACCTTCCAGTAAGCATGTATTTTATGTCAGAAGGGGAAGAGTGTAAATCTGTATACATACAGAATTTAGTTCAAAATACTTTAAGAGGAAAAAGCCCTCTAGATGAGATCCTATCCATTAATTACATTAATACAGAAAAACTTATGCCAGCTGCGTTAATGGTCTAGTTTAGAGAATGAAGTTGACTAAAGTCACAATATCTAAACAATGCTAATGAGATCTTGCCTCCCAAAATGACACTGACATCTGGAAGCATCCCCTTGACTCCTGAGAATTTCTTTTTCAGCAAAATGGAAAACCAGGAAAGATAGAATTAAGGTTGTGCAGGCAAGCCCTAAGTTGACTGCATTTCTGGCAGAGCTTCTGTGTCTGAAACAAGTGGGTTATGACAGGTAGAAAGATAGCAGATGTGACTTTACATTGTTCTCTGCTAGGAAAACTTCCAACTGATCTATTTTTACCTTCCATGTATTTTAATGCAGGTTTGGGGGGAATTAGAGTTGCTTATAAGATGTATTAAGTAGCCAAGAGGATCTTTTCTAATTTTCTTTGATGTTAGAAATTGGAAACAGACACAAATCTTTGTGAGTTTAATAGGGGAGAAGCAGCCAAGGGAGATATTTCTGCTTTAATTTGCCTTCCTTATTTCAAAGTGTGTTTTTTGTTTCCAGGAACAGCTGTTATAGTCCTTCAGTTTATTCTAGAAAGTTCCTGGCTGAAGAAAGGGCCATATACAGTAGCTGATTTCTTTGCCTTGGCTCTTGTCTCATAGCTGTTGTTTTGGGTCTTTTCAAGCAACTGAAGTACAGGCTGCCCAGCCTTTGAAGCCATTTTAGAGACTGAACTGTGGTCTTGAAGGTGTTTTGGGAACCTATTTTAGCCATTGAGTTAGTTCTAAAAAGAGACACTGTCTCAAATGCTTCTTACAAATCATTTTCATACATGGCAGCCCCAGGGTAGGGTGGGATGGAGGCTTCACCACAGTTCTAGAAAGATAGACATAATGAACATACCTAGAAGAATCATGGATATTTATTAGTTATCAACTTATATATGTTTTCAATCACAGTAGACCTCTGACCCTTAAAGAAATCTGGCCCTTGCAATATACTCCGGTGCATAAGACTCTTGCTTTTATATCAAAGACTGTACACCACCACTGGTTTACTTATTACTTATTGTTGGATCTTTTCAGAAAAGCAATTAAGACTTTTTTAGTTTGGTAGGCTTTTATCATCTAAGCTTCCTTGGAGTTTTGCAGAATTTAACCTTTTAATTGGGATGGGTAATATTTTGATCATCAGCTTTTGCAAGGTTCCATATATTCCATTATATATTCTGGGGATGAGTTGCTCTGGGGATCTCTTGAATATACAGGATATACCCATAGCACACACAGACAAATACTCCTATTTTGTTGTTGTTCAGTCGTTTAGTCGTGTCTGACTCTTCATGACCTCATGGACCATTGCACGCCAGGCCTTCCTGTCCTCCACTGTCTCCCGGAGTTTACTCAAATTCATGTTCGTTACATCGGTGATGCTATCTAACCATCTCATCCTCTGCCATCCCCTTCTCCTTTTGCCTTCAGTCTTTCCCAGCATCAGGGTCTTTTCCAGTGAGTCCTCTCTTCGCATTAGGTGGCCAAAGTATTTGAGCTTCAGCTTCAGTATCTGACCTTCCAATGAGCAGTCAGGGTTGATTTCCTTTAGGATTGACTGATTTGACCTCCTTGCAGTCCAAGGGACTCTTAAGAGTCTTCTCCAGCACCACAGTTCGAAAGCATCAATTCTTCGGCACTCAGCCTTCCTTATGGTCCAACTCTCACAGCCATACATTACTACTGGAAAAACCATAGCTTTAACTATACGGACCTTTGTCGGCAAGGTGATGTCTCTGCTTTTTAATATGCTGTCTAGGTTTGCCATAGCTTTCCTCCCAAGGAGCAAGCATCTTTTAATTTCATGGCTGCAGTCACCGTCTGCGGTGATCTTGGAGCCCAAGAAAATAAAATCTGTCACTTACACACAAATAAATGGGCAGGGTACAAAAGGGAAGTGAAGTGCATCTAGAGTTACCAGATGTCCAGCAAAAGGAGGACATGTCCTCCTTTTTGTCCTCATGTCCTAACTTAAGTTAACAGGCTCAGCATTATGACCTTAATTAGTACAGTAGTGCCCTCCTGCCATTTTGTGCTGCTGCCTGAAATTGACGAGACCTTAATCAGTTACATCCTGAAGACTTTTGCTCTTAACCAGCTCTAGCACATTCCTGCAATTGAAAAAGCAGTCTTTCTGATGCTGGAAAAAGTAATTTCATATACATTTAGGCCTAAGTACATTTTCTTTTGCAGTTTTTCACTGTAATTTTTGTCATGGATGCCAATAAAGTTAAACAGTTAGTGAGTCCTCTTTTTGCCCCTTATTTGTTCTTCTTTCCAATTGTCCATGTCCTCTTTGCCTGTTCAGATATCTGGTAACCTTAAGGGCATCTGAAAGAAGATACAGAAATCAGTGCCACTCTAAGGAAAAGATGTTATGGGCACTAGGCATAACCTCCTTGTTTCTTGTGCTGTTAACTAAAACACATTTGGCAATAGGCATTTTATAATTTGTATCCCACCATTCTACTCAGTTGGAGCAGCTACAATAGCTAACAATAAATTAAACATGGATTATAAAATGCGGATGTTCAGACAATAACCCAGGACACTCTTTTTCAAGGGATTATGTTATCCCAGTTTTTTATGAGATAAGGACCTCAAATTGTGGAGTTCTTGGGTGCTCTCTGAGCTTGGTTGTTTCCTCGCAGACATTTCGTTGCCTGACTAGGCAACATCTTCAGTGCTAGAAGGGAGTGGGGTTTGCTCTCTGTTTATATACAGTAGCTTGCCCTGCCAGTGTTGGTGGGGGTGTAGTTTTCTCCTTGGTAGTTCCTTGATTAGGCTGTTATTTACTGCTTGATTGTTTGTCTGAGTTGGTAGTTCCTTGATTAGACTATTTTTTACTGCTTGATTGTTCATCTGGTGTTAATCCTGGTGTTAATCTTTGCTTATCTTGGGTGTTGATTGCTAGCAAGGAGTAGTTCTGGTATTTTTGTTTCATTTTTAGCTTTTTATTCTCTCTTTTGAATAGTATGTAAATGTTGTTTACCTCTATGGGTCTGTTGATGGCTGACTCATTTTCTAAGCTTCCAGGAATTCCCTAGTGTTTTTGGATTTAGCTTGGTCTAGGATGCTCACAGTTTCCCAGTTGAAACTATGGTTGAGTCTGTCCATGTGTCCTGTTTTCATCATGTCTTCTGACTGCTAGTTGGTGTTCATGGATGAGCTCTGCTAGCCTTCTGCCTGTCTGTCCTACATACTGGCTGTTACAGTCCTTACACTGTATGTTGTAGATGACTCTTGTTTTTTCTTCTTGGGCTACTGGGTCTTTTGGTTTACTAAAGATGTTTTGGAGGGCTTTAGTTGGTTTGTATGCTACAGTGATGCTGTGAGGTTGTAGTAGTCTGTTAGTAGTTTCTGAGATGTTTTTGAGGTATGGCAGTGTTATCCTTTTCATAGCTTGGACTTCACAGTTTAACCCTGAGCTATATATATATGTTGCCTCCTCTCACTCATTAAGGAAAGCATCACAGAACATTGTGCTTTACCTGTTATTGGGCTTAAAATACCAAACAATTCTGAAACAGCTAAAACTGTAAAACTGGTTTTATGGCAGGATTGGTATGGTTAGAGATGTAGTGATGCTTCCAAAACTTTCCAAGATTTTAATGTTCTGAATTACCTAGTCTTGTTTCCAAGCTAGAATTACTTCTTTAAAAACAGGAATAGTCCATTGTTTATTTTATTTTAAGGGATTTTTAGAGTAGTAGATATACACATTTGCCCATAATATACATTCATTGTATTTTTATATTTACTATACTATGCATAGTGATGTAACACACCTATATATACACTGGATATTCCAACATTTTTGAAATTTTTTAAAATTGCAACCTAATGTAAAATGAACATGACATTTATTTCATAGAGATTCATTTTGCTGGTATGGGTGAGAATAGATGAGTAGGTCTATGTGTATGCATATGGAGATCTGGCTGAGATGGAGAAAAAAAAACCCTGTCCATTTAGAAGGTCATATGGGTCAATAGAGAATAAACATTAATTAAGCCTAGATTTATCTATACATTCACAATTCACAGAAAAGCTTCCATTAAGGTCTTAAAAACTTCCATTAAGGCTTAAATCGTTAGTGCCAAACGATGCTTCCTAAATGCCATCAATATGTTTAAATTGCCAATTGTATATGTTTTACAGACACTGCATGTAAGTAAGATAAAAACATTGTTGGCATATAAAACTGTAATAGCTGTAGTGAAACAAAAATGGTTTTGAGTCATTCATTACTGATAAAAATGCCAAGGTCCCTGAATTACTGTTTGCTGCAGATAAGACTCAAATAGCCTGTTTGTCACATCAATAAGAAACCAGGAGTTATTTCAGATTTCACAGGAAAGTTAGAGATATAAATGACTTGCACTTTCTGTTACTGTGATTTGGCATCATCCAAAGTGGAAGTTCATCAATGCATATGCATATTCTTGCCAAAGAAATTCTGGAGTATGTGCTTCAGATGCTGCCATTTGAAAGATACTCATGCATCCAGCTGAAAACCTCTCTTGCAGTAAGGTAAAGGTAAAGTTTCCCCCCGCACATTTGTGCAGTCGTGTCTGACTCTAGGGGCCGGTGCTCATCTCCGTTTGTTAGCCGAAGAGCCAGCGTTGTCCAAAGACACTTCCACGGTCATGTGGCCGGCATGATGCACGCGGAACGCTGTTACCTACCCACCAAAGTGGTACCTATTCATCTACTTGCATTTGCATGCTTTCGAATTGCTAGGTTGGCAAGAGCTGGAGCTAGTGCGGGAGCTCACTCCGCACGCAGGGCTAGGGATTCGAACCTCCGAACTTGCGATCTTCCAATCAACAAGCCTGGTGTCTTACCCGCTGAGCCACCACGCCCCTCTTGCAGTAGTGCTCTTGCAGTAGTGATGCACAAAAGCTCTCAGTCTAAAAAGAACTCAGTTCTTTTAGATTCTGCTGCAACTCGTGATATTACTGGAAACATAACTGGTTCTTATTACATCAATGGCTTTCCAGTGGACATCCAGAAGGTCTTCATCCACTCTCTCACTCACTCAACTTCCTACTTTCCTTTCTACCCCAGACTATGATGATTGTTGCTTCAGTACTGTGCTGGAAAGGAGAGAGTTTCTTAACCTTCCCCTCTCTAATTTATTTATTCAATTTGCATGGCCACCCATCTCACACAAGTGACTCTGGGCAGTGAACAATTAAAAACCAATTTACAATAACAATACAAAAAGAAAAATTAAATACATATAGCAGCTGAGAAATATTATAATCCACAGATGTTAGCATAACCAGGAAATGGGGCCTTTCACACACTCGGGACCCCAGGCCTGGGCACATAACCAGGTCTTCAAGGCCTTCCAAAAGGCCAACAGGGTCGGGGCCATCCTAATCTCTGGAGGGAGAATGTTCCAGAGGGCACACGCTACGGCAGAAAAGGCACATCTCCTGGTCCCTGCCTGCTGACGTTCCATCATCATCATCATCATCATCATCATCATCATCATCATCATCGCCTTAAAGTCAAAGTTATCCTGGAGACTGCCTGGACAAGTCCCTGCCATTTTCTTGGCAAGGTTTTTCAGAAGTGGTTTGCCATTGCCTCCTACCTGGGGCTGAGAGAGAGTGACTGGCCCAAGGTCACCCAGCTGCCTTTGTGCCTAAGGCAGGTCTGGAACTCACGGTCTCCTGATTTCTAGCCTGGTACCTTAACCACTACAGCAAACTGGCTCTCTTCACCTCAGTACTACAGAGGAAAAAATAAAAGCAGGAATACCTTCCCTCTCAAAGTGGTGAAACAACAACACACCCTGGGAGAGTGAGGTAGGGATTGAATGTTTGCATATGCATAGGTAAGTGGCTCTTACAAGAAAAGAGAAGGCAAAAATTCCTCTAGGGTAAGCTGTGAATTTAAGCTAATATCTTTTAGATTACAATCACTAACACAAAATACATTTTTTATTCTTTGGAATGAGTTTTGTGAGGTCTGTTGGAATAGACAGACATAATGGAAGGCACTGAATGTCTATTAGTGGCTGCATGAAAATATGCATAAAACTGTGAATAAATGTCTATTTCTGAAAATTATATTTTTTTAAAAAGGTAAATGCATTTAAGAGTGAAAGAACTTACAATATGAACATCTACAATACAAAAATGATTAGGGAAATATACATTAAAAAAACATCATGGAAATGTTTGTAAAAAATGATCAAGGAATTTATATTACACAACTATGTATATAAAGCGGAATTGCAGAGACCTTCCTATAGTAAGCAAAGATATATGATGTCTCCTTTAAAAAAAAACAGTCCAGAACACTAGTAATACACAGTAAGGCAAAATGAATTTATACTGAGCTGTACATCACTGGCTACAAAGTATTATATACTGTACATACATGCATATATACATATACAGACATATATACATATGTACAGTATATGCATATATATGTATGTATATACATACACTTATACATACTGTATATACAAACATATACATACTCACACTGATGATGTTACCTAGTTGGGTTATGAAACATCTGCAAACAAACAACCAAGCTCAGAGAACACCAAGAACTCCATACATATACATACATATACATCTTTTACAAACCTACCTACTGTACATATTCCTCTGAATTAAACTCTGATAATGTTTCAAATCATAATAGTGCTCCCTAAATTCTAGCATTATAGACACAATAATCAATCCATATTAATTATCATAATTATAATCATCATCCAAAATTTCACTTTGTTCTTCTCTTATTAGAAGAAAAATAAGGATACTAAAGCGATTCATCTCCAGTAAGTACATGTTTCGGTTGTAACGTCTCTTTGCAGTATCATAAAGTAGCAATTGGCCAGCAAAGAAGACTACTGTGTGTGGAATCATAAGCAATAAAGACAAGGAGAAAACACTTAATTTGTTAGTCCAAGAATGTCAAGCAGTTCCATATAATATGCGCTCCTGAATTTTGTTTTATAACAGCTAATGAAAATGTTACCCTGCTTCCTGTTAAATGCAGATACAGAAATTAGTCAAGCTTTCTTTATTCAAATTAGACTTAATCTCATTCTTTCCACCACCTGTTCCTGATACTTCACATGAGATGTATTTGAACCTTTCTGAATGAGTGCCTTTCCTACACTTCCTACAGAGCTGCATGAAATAGATTTAGTCCTCTGCCCCTGGTGAGATGCAAATTCCTTCTTACATGTAGGACAGAGTCATGGGGTGGAGATGCTGTACCAACAGCATGATGTTATTGTTTAATTGTGATCAAAGTTAGGTAAGACTTAACATTTGAAATCTTACACACATAAATAAACAATCCTTGTTTTATCAAAATAGAATATGTATTTGAAAAGTAGAAGTTTAAAAACATTGCCAGCCATTGTTTCTGGCAATTTCCCCAGCTTTCTGGTACTGAAAAGCAGGATTTACACATTATGTAAAGCTATAATAGAAACATAATTGTTTAGGTTTGGCTTAGTGTGGCATGTAAACTTAGCCATTATGGTTTATTCAACATGGATAAACCATGGATAAATAAATTAGGGCGTAGCATCATGTGGGAATGCAGCCATTATGTAGTTCTATATGTTGCATCTGCTGTTATGGTTTGCCATGATTGGCACCATATTAGTTCAATGTGAATATGCAGTTGAAAGGTTCCTGGAAACATTTGAGCAGCAAATAGGATAGTGCATACAAAAGGACAAGAAACAGTAGAAAAAAGTAGATGCAGTCCAATCTTCCCAACCTGGCTTTTCCCAGGTATGTTGGAGTTTGCCTCCACAATTTTCCGGAAGTTGGGAATTATAGGTGTTAAAGAACAATATATCTGGACAGCATCAGGTTGGGGAACTCTGGTGGTTGATGGCTTAAAGACGATCTCTCCGCCTTTTAGTTTCCCCCTTTTATCTTCTTCTATTTTTGTACTTTTTCTATTTTTATAATGGTTTTCTAACTTTTATTTGTAAGCTGCCCAGAGTCACTTTTATAGTGAGATGGGAGGTATACAAATTTAATAATAATAAAAAATAAAATAAACTGTGTCCCAGTGGAATTGGCTAACGTTGTCTATGCAAGTTTAAAGGTTTTGAATGGAAGGCTGAATCAGACAGATTCTTCTCCACACTTACAAAATGTTATTAAACTGGTTTGTTTTTTGAGGACTGCTAAAGATTACTCTGTTCTAACTAATGTTTTTCCCCATCTGAAATAAGTAAAACTTATTTGTTTTTAAAAATTGTATTTGTGTTGCAGCTTTGGGACTAAGAACCTCTCTTAGACACTGAAGTATGTTATAAACTTATTTGAAAACTAATTCACCTTTGCTAAAATGCTATTTTCTCTGTCACTGGGGACACTGCTTTGCCCTGGATTCATGAATACTCATAACAATATTGCTTTTCATTTTCACCCATAAATATCTTTTATATAAGCGAAGTGAACAGGTCAGTGTGCAACTACTAAGGAAAATAGCAAAAGGCTTTAAAAATTAAGTTTGCATTGGCTACATTGCTACCTTTTCTGCCTCTACAAATCAAACAAATATCCAGTTCAGCTTTAGGCATTTGAGGAAATACCTGCTTATTCAACTGGATACAGACTTAGCAATACTAAAAGCAGACCCTGTGAGGTTTAGGTTGGAGAGTAGGAAAAAAAAAAGGATAAATCTAGAAGCAGACATATTGGTTTTCATAAAAGATTGGACTCAGTAACTTAGTGACATTTAATTATAAAACAAAGGTATCTGAGAGCAAGATTCAAGAAATCATCTGAATAATGATAATTGAAAAATGCAAATGTATATTTGTATTTATATTGTATACAAATGTAAATATCCTCATTTTCTCCTTTTAACTATAGTGTATTTATGGCCTTTAATGCAAAAGACCGGTGCTGTCATTTTTAATGATACCAATCAATTAGAATTGAAATAAGCTTATGGCTGGCTATGGCTGAAAATGTTACTAAATAAAAAATGGAAAAAAAATCATTATTTCACTTGGTAGGGCTATCCAGTCAAGTAGCATATAGTTCTCTGCAGTTTAAAGGCATCCACTAAAACAGGATATGAGATAGGCCTTGGTTTTTTTAACTATCTTACTTGTCAAGAAAATAACAATGAGTAAAAAATGCATGAGACCAGTAGAAATATGCTCAGATTACTAGGCATAAAAGAAATTTGGTTCATACCTAATTCACACTTCCTCATCAATACATAAACCAAAATAAGTTTTATTTTGAAAATCCACTAAGCTTTTGTTTTGTTTTTGTGATGGACATCACCAGATGGTCAATACCGAAATCAGATTGATTATATACATTGCAGCCAAAGATGGAGAAGCTCTATACAATCAGCAAAAACAAGACCTGGAGCTGACTGTGGCTCAGATCATGAGCTTCTTATCGCAAAATTTAGGCTTAAATTGAAGAATGTAGGGAAAACCACTAGACCACTCAGATATAACCTAAATCATATCCCTTATGAATATACAGTGGAGGTGAGGAATAGATTTAAAGGATTAGATCTGGTAGACAGAGTGCCTGAAGAACTATGGATGGAGGTTCGTAACATTGTACAGGAGGCAGCAACTAAAAGCATCCCAAAGAAAAAGAAAGGCAAGAAAGCAAAGTGGCTGTCTGATGAGGCTTTACAAATAGCTGAGGAAAGAAGGAAAGCAAAAGGCAAGGGAGAAAGGGAAAGATATAACCAACTGAATGCAGGGCTCCAAGATCACCGCAGACGGTGACTGCAGCCATAAAATTAAAAGACGCTTGCTCCTTGGGAGGAAAGCTATGGCAAACCTAGACAGCATATTAAAAAGCAGAGACATCACCTTGCCGACAAAGGTCTGTATAATTAAAGCTATGGTTTTCCCAGTAGTAATGTATGGCTGTGAGAGTTTGACCATAAGGAAGGCTGAGCGCCGAAAAATTGATGCTTTCGAGCTGTGGTGCTTGAGAAGACTCTTGAGAGTCCCTTGGACTGCAGGGAGGTCAAATCAGTCAATCCTAAAAGAAATCAACCCTGACTGCTCATTGGAATGACAGATACTGAAGCTGAAGCTCAAATACTTTGGCCACCTAATGCGAAGAGAGGACTCACTGGAAAAGACCCTGATGCTGGGAAAGACTGAAGGCAAAAGGAGAAGGGGACGGCAGAGGATGAGATGGTTAGATAGCATCACCGATGTAACGAACATGAATTTGAGTAAACTCCGGGAGACAGTGGAGGACAGGAAGGCCTGGCGTGCTATGGTCCATGAGGTCACGAAGAGTTGGACATGATTAAAAAGATTGCAGAAAAGAATAAAAGAAAAAAGACAAACTAAAAAGTTGTAATGCAGTTTTCCAAATTAAAAAATATTTTAAAAATGTATGTTGAAAATACGTTTTCAGAAGTGTATCTATCCGAGAATGGTTTCTACAAAAAGTGTAGATTAGGAGAAATGCAATTTTATGGATTATTTCAAAATTGCAAACTGATATTAGAGTGAGTGGTTATATAAATATGTATGTATGAATTTAATAATAAAATAAAATAACTGAAAATGGCTTGGAAAAGCTTATTGTTGAAAAAATAAAACAAAACCAATATTGACAGATTCAGTTTCCTGAGGGGCCTCCTATCTTTACATGGATGTATTGTACTTGCTAAACAGTGCATGTTGGAATTGTTATTTATTTATTTATTAAATTTATGTAGCCACCCATCTCAACCTTGTGACACTAGGCAGCTCTTAATATGAAAAGCATAAAATATGAAATATCATAAACAACAATATTCCAACATAACCAAGGCCGCTAAAAACTGTCTCACAATCAAAATCTCATACACGCCAGGCCGTATGTACTCTTATGTCAGGCAGTTTACCAAAGTTGCAGTTCTCATTAGTTTGAAATGCTTCTCATTTTTGTAGAGAATGTATTAAAGGTACAGATCTGAATTCGAAAGTTGTAGAAACAATCATGATTTTTTTTCCCAAAGGTAACAAATAGCAATGAATGACAATAGTACGGAGACAGGAATAAGACTAATAGTGCCATATTTCAAGATGACAATGTTTCAATATATAGATTCATGATTCATGATTCATGATTCTGAATATAACATATGTTGTATATCTTCTGTTATCACATCTGACTGTATAAAAAAAATCTTTGACATATTTTTGTATTAATATATGCTTTGAGATGAAAACTGCAAGAAAATCCTCAAACGTAAAATAATTTTTGCTTTACATCAGTATAAATCATTTCCAGTTAAATCTGTTATACCACTAAGTTCAGATATATAAAAATGAGGGAATCTTTGATGAAACACCTTGCCTAGGAAAGAAAAAAAAAGTATACCAACAATGAATAGTTTAACATGTAACTTGTTACTTTAAACTATGGATATCTAGTAAAAGAATACACTTTCTAATTTGACACAAACATGAACAAGATCCCACACTTTTGAACATCTCATCCATGATGATAAGCTACTGTAAGTTGACTACACACCCTTTCAACAGTACTAACAAAACGTTGGACATATTAGGTGAAACCTTGCAAATAATAAAGTACCCCTCCAGAACATTACAGTATGCTTCCTTTATATAAGAGAACTGAAACTAAACATGACACACACACCCTTCAAGTGTGCCAGCTAGCATGGTAGGAAAATAAAGAGCTTGATGTTGAAGCCAGGAAATCTGGTTTCATAATATTCTTAAGATACAAAAAGTCTCAGATATTTTGCCATTTATCTCTTCCAAGGACTCACCTTTTTCTCTTGCGACCAGAAAATATTGGCATTTGCAATACATTATGAACAGATGTGATATTATACCTTTAGTCGATGGAACAGAAATTTTGTGAGAGATTCAAATAAATGAATCAGGTCTCTTGAATCAAGCCTCTTCATGTCAACCTGATTAAGAAAGTGACATAGTTGCAGATAAAACAATAATTGTATTTTTATAGTCTTCCAGCTGCCTTACCATGTTGCTATGTACTGAATGCTCCTCCTCCTTTTGTTGGCTTACTTTTAACTTTATTTTGAAACTGAATAGATTCTTGCAGGAATTAGTATACAAAATAGAAAGCCAGGATCAAAGATACACAAAGCAGAAAAACTTCTTCCAAGCCCAAACATTTTTACAACATCAATAGCATGTGAAAATGCTAGAGAGGTGCTTGTGCTATCTCCAGCACTATAATCTGTAGAATTTGCCAAAAAGGCAGATGTAGCTTCTTGGGGAAAAACACCCTTAATTTGGCATTTGGGCTCTGTAATATTTATCTACTGACAAAGGAAAACAGCATATGAGGAATACTCATTTGACAATGTCAGAAGATGGGAAAAAGAAAAGTAACTTTCCAGACATACACACACACTACTCTAATTACAGTGATGTTCATTTGTTTCAGCAATTGATTCATTGATTATGTGCCATCAAGCAGTGTTGACTCTTAGTGACCACATAGATAGAGTTTCTCCAGGATAAACTGGATGACCTGGTCCTTCATGTCTTCCAACTGTGCACCTATAGCAGATGTTATTGAGTCCATCAACCTTGCTGCTGGTTGTCTTCTTTTTCCTTCAATCTTTCCCAGCATTATAGACTTTTCAAAAGAGATGGTTCTTCACATAATATGTACAGAGTATAATAAGTCATTTATGCCTTGAATGAAAACTCTAGATTGATTTATTTGATGATCCATTTGTTTGTTTTCTTGGCTATCCATGGTATTCTCAGGAGTCTTCTCCAACACCAAAGTTCAAAAGTGTCAAAACCCTTTCTATCCTGTTTCTTCAAAATCCAACTTTCATGTCCATATACTGTCACAAGGAAAAGCATTGCCTGTATGATTCTAATCTTTGTAGGTATAGTGATATGTTATCTGAATATCTTTTCCAAGGCCTGCATTATTATTCTACCAAGTGCTAGTCTGCAGCATATTGCTTGACTGCTTGTTCCTTTACTGTTGATAGTTGATCATAAAAGGCAGAAGCTATCCACAACTTCAATATCTTCATTGTTACTTCTAAGACTTGTTGCTGGGCCTGTTGTCAATTATTTGGTCTTAATGTTAATCCCAGTTTTTTCACTGTGATCCTTGACTTTTATTACTAAAACTCACAGATCATTTGTATGTTCAACTATCAGCAGAGCACAGGGTATTATGTTTCCTCTTTCAATTTCAAAACCATGTTAACATTTTTCTAATGCACCTTCCCTCAATATATAGGTTGAATAAATAAGGAGAGAATATATAGCCATGCCTCACTCCTTTGCTGACCGGTAACCAGTCTTTTTCTCCATGTTCTTTCTGGACTGTGGCTTCACATCCTATGTATAAATTTTGAATGAGAACAAGATGTTAGAGAATCCCATTTTTCTAAGCACATTCCACAGTTGGACATAATCCGCACAATCAAATTAATTATAATTTACAAGTACTGTTCTTGCTGTATCCTTCCTAACTATGAAAGCAACACTATTCCTTCTTTGGTTTTCATGTGTAGTAAACAGTATGATTTTCTGACAGAAAGTATCCAATTTGAGTGCATTTCAATTTGCTTATGCCTAAGATGTCTAAGATGAAGGGGCGTGGTGGCTCAGCGGGTAAGACGCCAGGCTTGTTGATCGAAAGATCGCAAGTTCGGAGGTTCAAATCCCTAGCCCTGCGTGTGGAGTGAGCTCCCACACTAGCTCCAGCTCTTGCCAACCTAGCAATTCGAAAGCATGCAAATGCAAGTAGATAAATAGGTACCACTTCGGTGGGTAGGTAACAGTGTTCTGTGCGCGTCATGCAGCCACATGACCGTGGAAGCATCTTTGGACAACGCTGGCTCTTCGGCTAACAAACGGAGATGAGCACCGGCCCCTAGAGTCGGACACGACTGCACAAATGTGCGGGGGGAACCTTTACCTTTACCTTAAGATGTCAATATGTTCTGTTTGGAGTAGGAGACAGCCAGGAAGATTTATAGAAAATAGTTTTATTTACAATCAAACTATTTACATAGAAATAAAGTCCTTAATGGCAATACGAAGATCAAATTCAAACATAACCAGGCAGTGGAGGAGGGCCTGATAATTCGGTAAGGCTGGAACCGGTGGAGGAACGTGGCAACACTGCAAGGCAAAACTCAGCTAGCGTTCACAATGAGGTCACGAGGCAAAGTGTAGCAGGAATTTGTGGCAATGAATCAAGGCTAAATTCAACAGGACTGGCAAGGCAAGACTGCATAGTAGCGTCTAGATGAGGATGATCTAAGGCAGTAAAACACGGCTTGGCTGAAGCGACAATACAAGACTGGGATGGAGGAACTAGGCACGATTCTGCTGGAGCGACAGGACCAGGCTTGGCTGGCTTGGCAAGGAAAGACTGAGCTGGAGTCACAAGGCAAGGTTCTGCTGGAGTGACAGGACAAGGCTGGACTGACTTGGCAAGGCGAGACACAGCTGGAGTATGTGGCAAGACGGCTAGGCAAGATTCAGTCTCCCGTGGCAAGGAGGCAGGGCGAGACTCTAATGAAGCTGGACTCAATTCTGAAATGGTGAAAGGTGCTGCTTCTGGTTCCGCGATGACTGCAGGGCAGGCTTCTGAAGACGGTTCCAGCTTGACTTCTCTGAAAGAAGCTGTTAGCTCAGTGGAACATTTGTCTCCGGCGAATGGGTCCTTGTGCTGGCGTCCTTTTATCCTGTTCTTTCCATGCCGTTTCTCCTCGGGAACCAATCAGGCTTCCTTTTTCTTGGCGTGCTTTTCAGCTCACCTCTCCCTTGCGCTGATTGGTGGCTTTGAACCTGCTTCCGATTCTGGACCAATCATTTGCTCAGGACTCTCCCGCTCTGCCGCATCATGCTCAGTTTCGGTTTCCTGCTCAGCATAAGTTTTGTTTTCCTGATTGTGCTCCAGATAAGTTTCGTTTTCCTGACCCTGCTCAGTGTAAGTTTCGTTTTCCCCTTGTTCAGAGTCAGTCAGACTGAACTCTGACACAATATGTAGTTGATTCATATCATATTTCACTGTGTTGAGCCTTCCCGTATTCATGCTTATGTTCCATGTTCCCATTGTAATTCTGTCTTTGCAGCTTCAGATTTCCTGCATGGCATATCAGCAGCTAGACATTCTGAAGTCTTTAATTTAGTCATATCATAAATACGATTAATATTTTGAAAGATTATCATATCTTCTTCAGTATCATGTTGAATGCCATCTGACCTGAGGGGCCCATCATTGCTATTATATTGTCAATATAGTTTATAATATATATCCATGTGGTTTTATTGGTAAAATACAGGACTCATTTACCGCTGCCCTCTCCCACACAGTATGAAATGCTGCCTTTGCCATTGTCATTGTCATTAAAACCACCTCCAGCATCTTCCTATATTGCTGCTGCCCAATATAGGTGCCTGCTTCCTTTAGCTGGGTAGCTCAGATGACCTTCACACCTGGGGTGACCTGCTGGGATTATATACTATTGACTTTTGACATACATTCTCAGTCTCTCAGAAACATCTCTCCCCCTGCCATGGTGAAGCAGCATAGCAGGAGTTGGAAGGATTTGTTATAGTGCTTTTAGGAAAAGGATGTGTAATTAACAAACTATACATTCATTTCTATAAATATTTATTTATTATTTCATTTATTTATTATTTCAATTTATTCCCCGCCCATCTCCCTTGCAAGGGACATAAATATAGTTATTTATGGACCTTTTTATGGTTCATGAAACTGTCTTCCTCCCTTCCTGAACACAAGTTTTTTTTATCACAACTTTGAACGTGCTCACTCTGTTAGAAAGCTTCAGTACTTTCACTTCTCAGGCTTGCTTTTAGTCTAAAGGGAATAATGGAAAGAGGGAAAAATAATTATTTCCTGAGTTTTTTTTTAAATTATTTCCAGCACCTTGGTCAAGTTATCCTCACTGGTATCCAAATGCTGCAGTTTTTTCCACCAGCCAGTCTGCTCCACAGATCATTCTTTTTTATCCAGCTGAGTCTTCCGCTATAGATTCCACATCCAGCTGTTCCTGGATTCACACAGCACCTCCAATCACACAGCACACATATAATACCAGCAATGTCCAAAACCCACCACCAATCTCCTCAATTTACAGTATATATTTGCTTCAAAAGACAGTTATGTTTGCTGTAGGGTGTCCTAATTAAGCCGGAAGCTTCTAAGTGTCTATGAGACAGTTTGCCTGGTACTGGAAAGAATTAAAAAAAAACCCCTTACATCATTTTAGATCATCCCATGTCCATCAGGGCAGCTCACCCTGCCATAGAGATATTTATATGGACCCATGGAAGCCATAGCCTCTGCAAGGCTTGGTGAATAATCTGATGTTCATTTTGAGTGAAAAGGACAAAAAAATGAGTTTGAAAAAGAAAGAATTAAGTTACAATTCAACTGTATCTCAGCACCTTTGGGAACAATTAGTTGAATCAGAAGCAGGATATCAGCTGAGCAAAGTAGAGGTTTGAGAAAACATACTGCCATCTGCTAACATATAACGTCTGTAATTATTACCTCTAACCAGGTAAGCCTCTAGAGGACTCAACTGGATCAGAATGCATATAATTGAATGTAACTGAATATATTTACCTCTAGTTATGAAGGGACATAAGGCTGAATTTCAGTGTAAACATACTGTACTCCTCCACATTGGAGGTTAACTAGCCAGGAAGAGGTCTGCTAGAGGCTTTTGTCATTGAGTATTCCTGAGGAAAGAGCAATGTGACTTTGGGGAAATGAAGAATGAGCCTGCTCTAGGATGAAGTGAAGTCTTCCAAGATTCAGGAAGGAAAGAATCACTCACATAGACTTCAAGGTAGTTAGGCGTGCAGTTATGGGTGCTCCAAGATCAGCACATGTGACACCTCTGCTGCACGAGCTGCATTGGTTACCAGTTTGCTTCCGGATCCAATTCAAGGTGGTGGTTATCACCTTTAAAGCCCTACATGGCATGAGACCAGGTTACCTGAGGGACCGTCTCATCCCCAGAACATCGACCCGCCCCACCCAGTTATGCAGAGAGGGCTTGCTACGGACCCCGTCTGTAAGAGAATTCCATCTGGCGGGGTCCAGGAGGCGGGCCTTCTCTGCAGTGGTGCCTGCCCTTTGGAACATTCTGCCCCTGGAGGTGAGGCAAGCCCCCACACTCCTGACCTTCCGAAAACAATTGAAGACCTGGCTCTGCCACCCCGCTTGGAATGGGAAGGGTAATAGCTCCTCTTGGGGGTGGCTTGAACCGTAGAGTTCTTTTAAATATAATGTCATAGCCTATTGGATTTTATATATTTACATCTAATTTATTTTTAGAGTGTTATATTGTATTTTATATGTTTTTAATTACTAACTTTGTTGTAAACCGCCCAGAGTCCCCTTTGTGGGGGGAGATGGGCGGTGATGGAAGTTGGACAAATAAATAAATAAATAAAGTACAAAATTAAGACAGATTAAGTGTCTTAGTATAAATACTACTTTAAACAGACAATTTGGGTGCCAATTTGTTTCTTGGGGATTGACCAAGGTCTCAGCAGATAGACTATCATTTCCTAGGCTTAAACTGCACTAGCATGTGTTTTGTCTTTTGTTAGCAGAAATGGGATGCATTTTCCTTTTTTTATCCTTGCTCTAATATCCCCGATGAAGGGCAATAAAAGGAGGTGGTGGCAGAGAGACCAGTGAAAGCAATCACTGCTGCATTTGCCCCAACTGTATTTTGGTTGAGTGTGATAAACCTAGTTGGGTGAGACAGTTACTTTAATTGACATTAAAGTTCTCCCACAATGCATTTATTACATGGAATTTATCAGTAGAAGAAATTATGACTTCACCATGATAAACTCTCAGTTGTTTTTGATAAGATCGGCCTTATGGATTTGGTAGGCATAATTTTATAGTGGCAAATGCCTTATACGGCTGGTTGATTTCACAGAATGGTTTTGCGAGACTCTTGCTCTGCCTGATACTCTTTATATATGGGTACTGCAATGTTTTCTCTTGTCTCAATGCTGGGGAAAACTAAACTGATTTCTCACTGGTAAGTTACAGAAGGCTCCTTTAGCTAATGGGCAAAGGAAAGACTAGTACTGCAATCTAATGCTTACCTAATTAGAAATAATTCTAAAGATCTCATTGTAAATATGTATGATACCATTTCAACTGATAAATATATCTCCCAGTGACTTTAAAAAATGAAAGAAAAAGAAAGATATCTAAAGAAGCAACTTCTGATCTTCTTAGCAGCAGTTACAAACACAGTAATTACCGTCTCCACCCTCCCATATTGCATATCATAGTTCCCTTCTTCCCATAAACAAACCTTTTTAATCAATAAATCCTGAAATCAGCAGTTCATTTTTATCAATTTTCAGCAAAAGTCTATAAAGGGTTTCAAGTCTTTTATAAAACTAATTGTAGTTCCCTCCTTGATCAAACAAGCCAATTTAGCCATTTCTGCAAACTCAGCCATCTTCACAATCCATTCCTCCATTATTGGTGTTCCTTTAGTCTTCCACCTTTGTGCATATAATAGCCTCACTGCAGTTACCGTATATAAAACCAATCGGCCATGAGCCTTTTCTAGTTGACTGTCTATAAGTCCTAATAAGAAAAGTTCCAGTTTCATCTGAATGTTAATTTTTAAAACTCTCTGCATCCCCATAAGTATTTATATCCAGTATATTTTCTCTTTTTCACAAGTCCACCATGCATGATAAAATGCCCCTTCATGTTTTTCACATTTCCAACAGTGATTAGAAGTACCCTTATATGTCTTAGACAATTTCTCTGGTGTCATATACCAACAATACATCATTTAAAAAAATCTTTTGAATTATAATACAATGTGAATTTCAGGCATTTTAACCACATTCTCTCCCATTGATCCACTTGAATATTATAACCAAAATTCTTGGCCCATTTTACCATACATTCTTTAACTCACTCTTCTTCCATTTCAAATCCAAATAAAAGTTTATACATTTTAGCAATCACATGTTCATCATTTGTACATAATTTGTTTTCAAATTCCATTTTATCACATTCTATTCCTGGTACTTTTTAATCTATATTAAATCTTCCTTTTAATTTTGCATATGAAAACCATTGAAAACTAAATCCCTTTGCAGTCAATTGTTCTCTTGATTTCATCTTAAACTCCCCATTTTCCTGTGCTAGCAAGACTTTATATGTTAACCATTTGTCTTTGCCTGCTGTTTCTTTTCTACAAAACAGTTCTTGAACTGAGACCAACACAGGTATTTTGGGGCATAGTCTGGGTTTGTATCTATTCCATACTTGTGGTATGGCATTCCTAATAAAATGATTTTTAAAATCTACATTTACTTTGACTTTATCATACCATAAGTAACCATGCCACCCAAACCTCAGACCATGATCTTCTAAATCTAAAATTCTCTTATTTCTTAATAACAGCCATTCCTTCATCCAAACCAAACAGCAGGCACCAAATTCAATTAAAATCAGTTAATCCCAGTCCTCCTCTTTCCTTTGCATCTTGGAGGATCTTATATTTAACCCTTGTTTTTTTCCCCTGCCATATAAATTTGGATATGTCTTTTTGACACTGTTTAAATGATGTATCAATTCTCAAAACAGGTATTGTGTGAAATAAGAATAACATTCTAGATAACACATTCATTTTTACCACAGAAATTCTTCCCAACAATGACAATTGTAATTTTCCCCATCTTAATAAATCCTTCTTAATTTCATTCCATACTTTAACATAATTATTTTGAAATAACATACCATTCATGTAGTTAAATGATACCCAAATGTTTTATCTCAATCTGAATACTTTTTGGTCTTCCATCTTCATATTCTTTGTCAGTATCTTTGTTTTTATTAATTTTAAATCTAGCCAATGTACTAAATTCTCTTAGTTTTTCCATCAATACATCTATCCCTCCTAAAGGGTTCTCCAAAATTAGAGCCAAATCATTGGTGAATGCCCTTAATTTATAAACTTATTTTTTAACTTTCACTCCAGACCTGTTAACAGATTTTGATGGAACAAAGTAGTGAAAAATTGATTTACAGAAATGGTCCAAATGTATAATTTGGGGAAAGCTTCTAATGAAAAGTTTGTATCCTTGAAATCAGAAGCAAGGTATATGAAACATTATATATCATTGAAGAATTTCATTTTGATGTCCCTGCGTAAGATACTGACTTAGTGTGTGCAAGTTAGTGGTGTCATAGTGAAAGAAAAAAAATATTTTGAGCTTAATATGGTTTTATTTGCCATATTAAATCCCAAATAAATGGACTCTGTAGGTCCCTTTTGTTTTTTTGGGTGTTTTTTCCCCCTCAAAGAATTTTGCTTGCTTTGGTTACAGTTGGAACAGAAGGAAAAGCAATCAGTTATTGTTTTTGCCACAACTATCCATAGTCACATGCAGTGGCAATGTAAGACCAATTTATCAAGATCTCAACACTTACCACTGAGAATAGCAAACAGCTGGCAATTTCAGAATGTGTAAAAACCATTAGCACATCAAAAGTTGCAACAACAATAAAATTTCCTTTTAAAATGAACTTTTGTTCTTTCTTGGTTTCTAGGTATTTTAAATAAAGTACATTATGGTATAAATTTGAGGAAACCTGACAAATCTTCAGAGAAACAACATCAGGTGGGGAGAAACTTACACTATCATTGTAAACTTTAAGCATTTTATGATAAAAAGACAAGGGGAACAGCAGCAAGGTTTTGTGAGCTCAGCCTGTAAAGCAATTATTTCAGTAATAATAATGGTACATGTTTCTCCTTTACTGCTCTTGTGTGGATTATAAATGGAATTTAAATCTGAGCTGTAGCCCTGGGAACTAATATTCAGTTTAAAAACTGGCAGGAAAATCCACGGAGAATTTAAGTCTCATTTAAGTCCTTGCTTTCTTGAACAAGCAAAAAAGCAAGAATATGCCAAAAGTTCAAAAAAGAAAAGAACACAAATTATGCACCATTTTTTATGGCTGTCTCAATATTAATTGCATAGAAAATAACAGTTCCTCCCTCCCTCCCTCCACCCCAGTGAAAAGAATACAAATGTTTCTGTTTACAGAATCTTGATGTTATCCCTATTTTCATAAATTGCCAGGAAAGCTGAAAGTTCATGTCTCTTGGATTTTACAATGCTTTGGGATGAATGCATTTTCAAGAAAGAAGCAATCTTTTTGTTGTCCTTGTTTGGATTACACCGATAGGTATAAAACTGGGTCAATTATTCACAATCTCGCTAGTGTAGAAATCCTGAATACCAACCAAAATAGACTTATACTTGGCTTAAGCGTGTTTTAGTTTTGTTATGTTTTGCACTCCACACCCACCCTTATCTCCAAGTGCAGCATCAATGGAAAACAATGTAATTTAACTCATCAATAGCATCTGGACAACATCTATACATATCAAGTGGCACATATAAATGCAGTGCATGGATATCATCCTTTTCTTGGTGATGGCACGCTCTTAAATTGGGGGCCATACATACAGTAAGTGATAGAGCTGTGCAGACCTTTGGATTGGTGCTTCATTTCATAAGCAATTCAACTGAAGTGCTTCTCTGAAGCAAAAGGGCGAAGTAGCATCCACCTTGGAATCATAGGAGTGGCGTGCTACACTGCTTCTGCTCAGTGATACAAGTTCTGTCATGCATAATGCCCCTGTTTTGAAATAAAGCAGCCTATCTGATTGGACTTGTGTGTATTTTTAGGAGCAAATCACTAAGGGAAACACAAATCTCTCTCTCAGAGGACAAGCCCTAGTTTAATTACACAAATATACCCTCTCTGCTCTACATTTGCTGGACCATCAATTCTTGTACTCCTCTGACTGACCCGATAAAATCCCAGAAGATCTGAAAATAAGGTTTCAGAAATATTCTCAAGCATAATCTATCACTTTAGCTCACTCCCCACCCCCATGGTAATGGTGTTGCATACTGGGCTGGATCGCTAGAGTCTTCCTCCACACTGTGCATAAATTCAGCATGAATCGTATTTTTAAAAGGGGCTTGGGGACAATACGATTGTTGGAAAATTACTATGAATAATCTTCAGCTTAGTTTGCACCCAGCACATTCTCAGTCAGTTTCTATATTTTGATCAGAGCACACACTATTCAGTTCCGCTAGCAAAAAATAAGAGCCTGGAGTTATTAAATATTAGCAAACCGGTTAACTGGCAGATTGAGACAAAAGGCAGGGGAAAGGAGACAGAGAAAGAGAAACATGAAGACAAGAAGTAACCTTATCTATATATCTCTATAAAAAAGCACAAAACATTCCAGAGCCACTCAAACAATATTTACCATGGACAGTCCCCAAAGGAGTGGTCTTTGGTTATTCCAACTTTAAGCTTTTTATGTACATAACAATAGCAAACTAGAGATTGAAAATAGGACACCAGGAGATCCCTTCTTTATTCTGTACCATGAAGGAAACATTGTGGTAGAAGGATATTTTTTATTATTATTATTATTATTATTATTATTATTATTATTATTATCATCAGATTTTTAACCCGCCTTTTTATATATAACTCAAGGTGACAAACATACCTAATACTCCTTCCTCCTTCTATTTTCCCCACAACAACAACCCTGTGAGGTGGGTTGGGCTGAGACAGAATGACTGGCCCAAAGTCACCCAGCCAGCTTTTGTGCCTAAGACAGGACTAAAACTCACAGTCTCCCGGTTTCTAGGCCAGCACCTGAATCACTACACCAAATTGGCTCTCTTCATTCCTGTTGGATGATGTATCCAACAAGCATCACTCTCCCCCTTGAAATGTACACCTACTTTATGGACCAGATATTTACAAATAAAGGAAGAAGAGTCCAGTCCTTAGCTGTGTTTTGTACTAACTACTGTTTGGGTACTTTTATTACACAGGTTCAAAATGTAAAGCTGAATTAGAATTTAATAAATATGATCAGGTATAGAGACACTGAAGGAAGCAATGAAAATGAAAAATCTTTTTATAAATTGCTATCATTAACTTGATTTACTTTGTACTCTTCAGATTTTTTTTCTAATTCTATTTTTAAATAAAGGCATAGCTCTTGGCACAATCATTTGTCATTACATAAAAGCTGTATGATGATTTTCAGCACTTCTACACAGTGAATATTTTACTACATATTCTATGAGAATAATCTAATTAACCTTTTTATTTTTTTAAATGAAAATGTGAACTAAGTTCAAACGCTAGTTCGGGTAGTTGTGATGGCCCTAGTCCCTTGTGAGCCACATGCTGAAAGCAATAATAGCATGCAATTTTCTCTGTTCAAAATATTGCACAGGAGATGCAGTTCGGCACTTCCATCATAAAGCTGTTTTCCTTTGGAGGTGAAGTTGCTTAGTGGCACCATGGATGTTCTCATTTAAGCAAGCCTCTTACCTCTCATATGGTTAGAAGAATTTTATTTTTCAGATTTAAGCCAATTCACGTTTATCAGTAGCCAGCCAGAAGAAAGCTTTACAATGCCTGCAATTGACCTACAACAATTATATAAATACTGTTTTGTTCAGAGATTCAAAATACTAAGTGAAGTACACATTGCATAAACACCAGACACTATCAACAGTTGGAATAGAATTAATCATAGCTGCACTTTGCTGCCTTCTCCATGATTACTCTTTAGATCTATGTAAGCTAGGATCTGTAATGTAGAGACTACCTTGTAAGTTAACAGCTAGATGTTGTATGCAGTGTTTTGACACTCACTTAGCGAATATATTAGTAGGGAACAACAACAACAACCACAACAACCATATTAACTATATTTAGTTTACATGATAACATTTTCATTAACTTATATCGAATTTAGTTGTTATCTTGGATTCACCTACTTTGGGGCTGAACCTCCTCCTCTCTATATTGCTTAAAGGTCAAGTGTGGTCCTCAGTTCCAATAAAGTTACACACCTCTTTTTTAGAGGTTCAGAAATATAATGATATATGTCCACAAATATACATAAATCTGAATTTGTTTTTTTTATTTGACTATCTTTATAGATGCCAATTTTTTACACATTTTCTGCTGTATTTATTATGATTGATATGCATCCTTTCTGTCAATGCATTCAGAGCTGCTTTATAATTTATAATAATGTCTGAAATCTTATGGACCTACTTCAAAGGGATTGGTACAAGAAGAGCAAAATAGGCGACTCAGTTTTAGTTTTATAAGAACCAGGATGGTATGATGGGTAAGGAATTGGATTAGGACTGGGAGAGCCAGATTCAAGTTTCATGGAACTCACTTGATGATTTTAGCCAATCACTCTTTCTCAACTGAACTTACCTAATGTGGATGTTATTGAGGGAAATTATTGGAGGAGGAAGTATTGTTTGCACTTTCCTTTTGTTCACTAGAAAAAGAAGGTAGACATTTTATAAATAGCATACAGAATAACTGGGCACAATGATCAATACAACGACACTTGGTCTCAGATGGACCAGTTAGAGTAGACCTTACTGCCTCACTTTTCTGCTGTTTTAAGCAAACTGATAAAAGTCCATTAAAAAAATGCTATTGGGATTTCAGATAAAAATGGTCACTTGGTAGGTAAACACTTAAAACTCTTTTAAAAACAGTAAGCTTTTAAACTAAGTTTAAAAATTACTTCAAATGTAATCCTTTGAAATATATTTCTTGGTTTATGTTTCTAAGGCAATAACATATGAACAAATTAACAGGGTCTTTATTATTTAGTTTATTACTATTTTTATTATTTTTTATTTTTTATTATTATTATTACCCATTTTGGTCTAGTGGTTAAGGCAACGGGCTAGAAACCGGGAGACTGTGAGTTCTAGTCCCTCCTTAGGCATGAAAGCCGGCTGGGTGACCTTGGGCCAGTCACTCTCTCTCAGCCCAACTCACCTCACAGAGTTGTTGTTGTGGGGAAAGTAGGAGGAGGAAGGAGTATTGGGTATGTTTGCCGCCTTGAGTTATTTATAAAAATAATAAAGGTGGGATAGAAAATAAATAAAATAAATAATAAAAATAAATTATTGAAAAAAAGCAAATGCTGAACTAATTTTAAAAAATAATTAAAAGTAAACACCTTTCTTTAAAAAGAAGCACTGTTATTTTGCAACCATTGCTGATTTGTGAATGTTTAACTCACATTAATTGGTTATCATAAATAGAAAATTCAAGGATAATAAAATATGACATAAAAGTGGTGAGACAAAGTTATGAAGTTTTACAGATCTTTTACTGGTAAATGAATTGTAGGTAACACCTCAGGGGGAAGAACAACATCATTAAATGTATATTATATGTGCTATATATGCACAGTAGCAAATGTGTATGCACATATACATTGGCAATGTTTTAACGAAATTCTATTTATATCCTTGCATACCCTTTTACAGATATATAAACTGAAGAATAAATCCTAGATTTTGCACCTGCCTTGTAAAAAGAATAAAAGCTAGGAATCCTTGTTTGCATTATATGTTAACCAATATTTCTGGTTAATTTAGTGGCTCACAATAACAGGAAAATCCAAAGGGGAACTAATTCTGTTTTACCATTCCACAAGAATACAATCAGAGAATGACTAACATGCATTCATAGGGAAAGGAGAGTTTCCTAACCATAGGAAATAAACAAGCACTTAGACCTTAGGATTACTGTCCCCAGTCACATCATAGTGCAGTGCTTATACATGGAAAGAAGTTGGACTCACGATCTCAGTAATTTACAGTGGTGTGATTCAGATCAGCGGTTCAGCAATACATTGCCTGCAGCTGGTGACCATGACACCACAAGATGGCGTCTGCAGAACACCAAACAAGTTCCATACAGATGATCAAAACGTCACAATGTTGCTTCAATATTCTAACCCTAGTCTCAAGAGATTTCATTTAAGAACAACAAAATCTCAAAAATCTCTCTCATGGGATTTTCACATGAGTGCATGAGATTTCAGTGGTCTCACATGAAATTCTAGCATTTTTAATTTAATTTTTAATTTTTCATGTTTACAGGATTGGTATCTGCCACCTAAAAAGGCCTATGAACCCTAATTTAGATTAAGCAAATATAGATACACAATGGTTACCCAATACATCTAGCAATGGAAATAGAATCCAAACGCTACCCTCACATTGCTTGTTCAATATTTCAAGAAATTGTTGCTGGAAAGCCAATATATCATTCATATCTTTATTTATTTATTTATTTATTTATCAACCTGTATGCTGCCTCACTCATGAAGTGACTCTAGGCAACTTAAGAGGATTAAATATCAAGTAAAAATGACAAAATAACAAAATCAACAGTAACAGTAACAGTAGAGACAGTTTGGTCTAGTGGTTAAGGCAATGGGCTAGAAACTAGGAGACTGTGAGTTGTAGTCCCGCCTTAGGCATGAAAGTCGGCTGGGTGACTTTGGGCCAGTCACTCTCTCTCAGTCCAACTCACCTCACGGGGTTGTTGTTGTGGGGAAAATAGGAGGAGGAAGGAGTATTTGGTATGTTCGCCGCCTTGAGTTATTTATAAAAAATAATAAAGGTGTGATATTAAAAATATAAATAAATAAATAAATAAATAAAAATACAGAGTGCACATCAAGAAGAGTAATTAAACATTCCAAAGCCAATATTTGGGGGCCAATCACTAAACCCTTCCTCAGGTCCTATTGATCAATTTATTCCAATCCCCCTCAATGCCACATGAATAAAATTTATTCATCCTTAATATCCCTGTCCAGTACAAGAATATTCATTCTAGTAAAAACGACTGGTAAGAGCTGTTGAATTAACATAGACTATTATTACTAAAGCAAATACTTTGTATATTCTTACTGGAAGAATCCATCTAGCCTGTGGAGAATGGTAGCCGGTCAGAATGAAAGAATGATAATTGGAAGATACTACGTAGACATCATCTTTTATAATTACATCATGGAGCAGAGATGTTTGAGATCATACAAAAACCTTTTTAATGACAATGAAAGCATTAAACACAAGATCAACATATTCTATAGAGATGCCATAGCAGGATTAAGAAAGCTCACACAGAATGAGATTACCATTAATGTCAAACAGCTTCTCCCTGCTGGATCAGGGAAGCAAAGCATCATTTGGAAGGCCTAAGTCAACTTCATATTCATCTGAGCAAGTTAAGAGTCAATATGGCTACTCCAGTGAAACAGAGACATGCAAGAAGAGAAAAACTATACAACATCTCCTGCCTTGTTCTTTGTTTGGAGCAGACTATTGCACATCACAAGACTCACACACCAATTCATGGGCATTTAAAGGATCACAACATGGAAATAAATATGACTTAATGAAAGATCATAAGAGGAAGACAACTTCATCCTGCTGCACTCCAGTATCAGCTCCACACATATTTCTATGTAGGAAACTCTGGACATTAGGCTGTAGTAGCCATATTTGTTCTACAGCAATACCTGTATGTGATATTAGTGATTATCACATTACATAGCATATGATTCCAAGATAATTTTTGGCACTGCTTCAGCTGGAAACACTAAACTTCCTTGTCTAGAGTTTTCACATTTGACTGATTGATTGATTATGTGCCATCAAGTTGGTGTTGACTCTTAGCAATCACATTACTTTTCTCCATGGCAATCTGTCCCTTTCCTGGTCCTTCAGGTCTCCAAAGATGCACTCACCACTACTGTAAATGAGTCCATCCACCTTGCTACTGGTTGTCCACTTCTTCTCTTTCCATCCACCTTTCCAAGCATTAGAACCTTCTCTAGAAAGCTAGATCTTTGCATAGTGTGTCCCAAGTAGGATAATTTGAGCCTGGTCATTTGTGCTTCATTTCATTTCACATTTAGGAGTGACATTTTAAATCTGAGTTCCACATTAACACCAACGAATTTAATTTCATTCTCAATAAGAATGATTAGCACCCTTGAGATACTTCTTCAGTATTCCCCATTGCTTCTAAAACAACAACTCAGTAGCATTAATTCTTCAGCTGTTAAGTCTGTCTAAATCCTGTCATGTCAACTCAAACACATGATAGTTTACACTATATCATCTTCAAAACCACCCAGAAATCTCCCTTGGCAAGAGCAGATTTATGAACTTCTTGCTTCTCCTGTAGACTTCAAATGTTTCCTGTCCCTTTGTCTTTTGTTCCACTGTCTCCTCTGTTCACTCTTAACTAATCTTTAGTCAGCCTCTAAAGAGACACAGGTAAGTCTTATCTACGCATACATTACATATGACAGCTCTGCATCTCCAAATGTCTCACACAAAACATTTTGTAAATAAATGTGGTTTAATGCTAACATTTGAAAAGTATTAAACCCAAGACTAAAACTCTAAAGTGGTGACATTTATATATTTTAATTTTTATTTAACAATATCTAATTAATAGAAGAAAAAATATTTGTTTTATTTTCCGTTTATTATAAAAAACTAATAAAAGAAAAAGGGTGTACACAACGGTATTAACATTATAACATAACCTCAAAAATAATAATAATGATAATATTTTAGGAAGAAAAAAACAGAATTGGGAGAAGGGGTTTGGGGAACTATAGAATAAACAACTTCAAAAGAAAGTGCTCAGAAATCTTCCTTACCGCTTTGTTAGAAAAAAAGATTAATCCAAATGTTGATAAACAAAACATATGAATCTATTACTGCAAATCAGGTACAGATTTCTCCTTCCAGTGTTGCATGATACTTTTTTTATCCAGGTTTTATGTCCCCCAAATCTGCAATTATACAATTGGGAGAAGGTTCAGATGCCTCATCCCCACTATCAACATGTATTTGAACCATTTTATTCCACAAATTCTAGCCAAAAATAAAAACAAATGGCAATAGGAAAAATATTTCCTAATCTATATCTAAGAAAAGTACAAGACCAAGAAATCTAAACCAAAAGGGAAAGGAAGTGGCGTTACCAAACCAGGGTAGTTCACCCTAAGCCCTCTTCATCTACAGTGAATGCAAGCCATTACCACTGGAACTATAATTCTCCTCTTCTCTTCTCTGATTCTTGGACACTCATGAAGCATTAACTGTCAGGGATTCTTTTCAAGTGTATGAATTCACTTGAACTCCATTCAAGAACTCCACAGAAATATATAATATACATGGATCAGAGCTCTGGTAATGGATAAGGTTATCCCATATGGCTTCAAGAACCATTTGTGCATTTACTGAATGAGTGGACAAGCTTTTGCCATTACTGTTCCTCAAATCAAACCACTGGTCTATCAAAATATACACTATCTCTATTAGCCATGTTCACCTCATATATATGATGGAGAGTGAGGTATCTGGATTAAACTGCCATTCTTAAGCCTTCTGAGCTACCACAAAAAAGGGAAGCTATCACATTTGCCTCTTTCATTTTTTTTCTTCTGACCAGATGGAGTTTGAAAAAAAAATCAGGTGACACAACTGTCACCTGATTTCGCTATCACTGGAAGGAATGGAGGGGGGTACGTAGCCCATGGCTTTCTCCCCCTTTTCACTATCCTTGGAGATGGAGCCAGGTGAAAAGTTAAAGAAAAAGAAAGCAATGGGGACTGTTTAGGACTCTAGGATAATTTATGAAGTTAGCTGACTGATTATGGAGTTCACATAACATACTAACCCCTTTGAGCCAGCTTAGCATGTCTTGCAAAGGCGGCCAGTGACTGTGGCTTTAGAACCACTGCATTTCCCAGCCCTAGTTAGAGCTTCCGGGAACCAAACTTGGAATGTTATGAATGTAGTACTCCTGATCTACCACTGAGCTACAAGGTATGTGCAGTTTCCCTTTGTTCCTTACTTGTCACTTGCTCTCCTAACTAGAATGCTTTGCCTCTTAATTCCCTTGTGGTTTCTTAAATTTCCTCTGGCTCATGAGTAACCTTTCTGTCTGACTTAAAATCTTATCTCCCCAGTTATCTTGCTAAGCTAATTACAGTATTTTCCTTTCTTTTTCCTAGCTTGGTCTCTCTGGGTCAAGCTTGTCTTTATTAAACAGAAACTCTAGTCTGTTTCTGTACTCCACAACACACCATTTATACCTTTCTGAACTCTAACTTTTGTTTTTTTCTCTCAACTCTTTAGGAGACACACATACACCCTTTTTTAAAATTCCCAATTGTATAATTTCCTTATAGGAGCTACTTTGCTCCTTATTTCATCTCATTTCATCTCTCTTCTGAATTCCTGCTAATTTCAGCCCTGGACATCGAGATTCTAGTATCCTTTTTTCCCATCATGTTTCTAATGGCAGACTTCTACCACTACTTTACAGTACCTCCCATGTTACACTTCCTTAGGAAAATTAAGTGTGACTCTTAGGACACTGTTGTAGTAAATTTACATCCTAAGCTAGTAGGATAGCCTAACAGTAGCCTCTCAAGAAACATTTTCTGCAAGGTATGTATGTGTACACATTGCAAGGGCAGAACCCAGAGCAATATAAAGCAATAGCAATGGGTATTTGCAATGTACAAACTATTCTTTTAAATTAAACAGCTGAGAGAAGCAACCATATAAATATCTCAACTTTAAATTTTGTCTGGCATGAAAACTCCACACATAAGTGATTAGACCTTACGACACCACATTTGCCTAAATTTCTTTGGCTAGATTGAAGTAATACATCCTTGAGTTTCAGTTCGAATCCAAGGCAAACCATTCAACATCACAGTGATCCAAGTCTATGCCCCAACCACTGATGCCGAAGAAGCTGAAGTTGACCGGTTCTATGAAGACCTACAACACCTTCTAGAACTAACACCAAAAAAAGATGTCCTTTTCATCATAGGGGACTGGAATGCTAAAGTAGGAAGTCAAAAAATAACCAGAATAACAAGCAAGTTTGGCCTCGGAGTACAAAATGAAGCAGGGCAAAGGCTAATAGAGTTTTGTCAAGAGAACACGCTGGTCATAGCAAACACTCTTTTCCAACAACACAAGAGACGACTCTACACATGGACATCACCAGATGGTCAATACCGAAATCAGATTGATTATATACTTTGCAGCCAAAGATGGAGAAGCTCTATACAATCAGCAAAAATAAGACCTGGATCTGACTGTGGCTCAGATCATGAGCTTCTTATCGCAAAATTTAGGCTTAAATTGAAGAATGTAGAGAAAACCACTAGACCAATCAGGTATGACCTAAATCATATCCCTTATGAATATACAGTGGAGGTGAGGAATAGATTTAAAGGATTAGATCTGGTAGACAGAGTGCCTGAAGAACTATGGATGTAGGTTCGTAACATTGTACAGGAGGCGGCAACTAAAACCATCCGAAAGAAAAAGAAATGCAAGAAAGCAAAGTGGCTGACTGATGAGGCTTTACAAATAGCTGAGGAAAGAAGGGAAGCAAAAGGCAAGGGAGAAAGGGAAAGATATAACCAACTGAATGCAGATTTCCAGAGAATAGCAAGGAGAGATAAGAAGGCCTTCTTAAATGAACAATGCAAAGAAATCGAGGAAAACAATAGAATGGGGAAGACTAGAGGTCTCTTCAAGAAAATCGGAGATATCAAGGGAACGTTTTGTGCAAAGATGGGCATGATAAAGGACAAAAAAGGCAGGGACCTAACAGAAGCAGAAGAGATTAAGAAGAGGTGGCAAGAATACACAGAAGAACTATACAAGAAAGATCTTAATATCCCTGATAAATACGATGGTGTGGTCACTGACCTTGAGCCGGACATCCTAGAGAGTGAAGTCAAGTGGGCCTTAGGAAGCATTACTAACAACAAAGCTAGTGGAGAAGACAATATGTCTATGAAAGTTCTCAGTCATCCAGGTGGAATTGTCTGTAGCTTGAATCAATTCTCAGTGGAGAAGACAGTATCCCAGCTGAGCTATTTAAAATCCTAAAAGATGATGCTGTTAAAGTGCTGCACTCAATATGCCAACAAATTTGGAAAACTCAACAGTGGCCACAGGATTGGAAAAGGTCAGTTTACGTTCCAATTCCAAAGAAAGGCAATGCCAAAGAATGTTCAAACTACCGTACAATTGCGCTCATTTCACATGCTAGCAAGGTTATGCTCAAAATCCTACAAGCTAGGCTTCAGCAGTATGTGAACCGAGAACTACCAGAAGTGCAAGCTGGGTTTCGAAGAGGCAGAGGAACTAGAGATCAGATTGCCAACATTCGCTGGATCATGGAAAAAGCAAGAGAGTTCCAGAAAAACATCTACTTCTGCTTCATTGACTACGCTAAAGCCTTTGATTGTGTGGATCACAACAAACTGTGGCAAAGTCTTAAAGAGATGGTGTAAGGCACCAAAACTTACCACGCGCCTTTAGAGAAAGCCAAATACACGAAGGAGACTTTGTAAAAAGGAACAACAGCAAAATTTATTTGGCCAAGCAAAGGTTGCCGGGTGGTAGCCAGACAGTTGTCACGTGCAAGTGACCTCTGAATGAAACCACCACCCTGAGCATAAGGGTGCACAAACTTTTATACGGGGAATACAGGCAGGAAGTGAGGATGAGGAAGGTATGCCCACCTGTGGGCGAGGTGTCTGATGACCATCCCCTAGGATTGGCTGGTTCCTAGGGGAAAGGGTCCCTCCCAGAGCTGAAGGATTCTGGGACTTGCCAGGTCAAGGGGTGACGTGGGTCATCAACATATTTACAAAGGATAGAGTTGGGAACATTCACACTAATTGTTGGGGTATTCACACCACAGAAATACTTGCATTTTACAGAGACAATTGGTTTACACAAGCAGGTTGAAGCACAAAGGGTCAGAACCATGAAATCATAGTTTAACATATTTACACCTCAGGAGAGGGGAAGCAAGGTATTCATTACAAGGGGGCTAGGTAAACACATTGGCTTTCGCCTCAGGAAGAGGATACTTGACCAGGTAGATGGTCCCAGACTATCATGCATTCCTGAGGGGGAGGTAGACTTGGTTTCAGAGCTTTGCTTATTGTTTCTTATGCACCGTCTCAAGGGTCAACCTTGGGTAACAATTCTTGGGTTCAGGCACACTCTTTGGTTTAGTAGCGTTGCACCATGGGGAAATGTTACAGCATGGTGTTTTTCAGGCCAAGGTTTGTGAGCCTGGTTTCCCCATATCCCTTCAATCCTCCCTTTTCCTTTTTTATGGCGAGATGCATCTCGCCCACCTTGGAGACTGGGTGGAGGGTCAGCAGTCTTGCTGGTTTACCCTCAGTGTGAGAAACCACAGTCAGTCCTTTGAGAGAGGACAATACGACGCGACGGACAAGAGGAATAATGCAAGGCAGTATCGCAAGTCCGGTAAGGCCACAGACAAAAATGAACACAAGTTGCTTGACCCAAAGTGCTCCTGGGAGCCAAGAGAAGAGTTGGCCCGAGTCTGTGTTCCAGCTAGCTTGGGTGCCTAGCCTGGTGGCCTGGTCTTTTAAATCCTGGACAGCCTCCCTGACTAGGCCGGACTTGTTCATGTAAAAGCAGCATTCCTCGTGGAGGAAAGCACAAAGGCCCCCTTTTTCTGCTGTGATGAGGTTCAGGCCTCGTCTGTTTTGCATTACTACAGACGCCAAAGAGTCCAGCTGGTCTTGGACATTTGCGAGGCTTTGAGCTATTTTATTGAGGCTGTCCTGAAACTCTTGGGAGAGCTGATGGAACCTTACCTCAGCGTCGGCAATGCCGGCCACTCCGGTGGTTACACCGGCAGTTACTCCTAAGGCAACTAGGAGGGGGACAAGAAAGATGGCACGTTTTTGTAGGTGAGAGGTGAGCGGTACAGGAGGCGTTGCCCCCTTTGGCAGGATAGAGATTTGTGGGATGAGATGGACGAGAGAGCAAGTACCTGTCCAGTTGGCATGCAAACAAAGATAGGCATTGGTTCCACAGAGAAAGAACATGCCCTGTTCGAGGCAGATGCCTAAATCAATGGAAAAAACAGGTTTATCCCGTTTCCACGGGTTCCAAACCCCAATTGACCCTGCTATGAACATTCCCGTAAGTGGTTGCAGGGAGGTGGCATTGAGATGGGGTGGGCCCTTAACTAAGGGGATGGAAGGGAAAACAAAGTAGTCGGAGTTATTCCCATGAGCATAAGGCAAGGGAGCACAGGGGATATCTTGGTCATCCTTCAGGCCAAGCCATGCTGGCATTGAGCCTTTGGTGTCAGTAGGCAGCCCAAGCCAGGGGGGAAGCAGAGGTCCCCGTGGAGAGGCAGCTAGCAGGAGTTTCGCTGCCAAGTTACATGTGGGTCCCTCCTTCCCTTCCCCAGAGATGGAAACTGTGGGCCGGGCAGAAAATGTAACCTTGTCTCTGTATCTACCAGCAGCAGCTGAAAAGAGTGGGGGCTTCACATAGAAGTCATCAAAAGTATTAGAGGCGGTGATTACCACCTTCTTTAGGCATTGGTGCCCCTGAAGCCTTCCCAGCCGGACTCCCCCTTTGGGTTGCGTTCTAGAAACGCACAGAGATGCAGTGCCAATCAATGGGACTAGTGTGGCCACTGGGCTAAAGATGGGAACTGATGGATTAAGTCCCAAGGTCTTAAGCCGTGACTCAAAGTCTGCATATAATTGGCTGTCAGGATGTTCTCCTTCCCTGAAGACCGGAGGGGTTTTGTGGTTTAAGACTACTCTAGAACTGGCCCAAGTACGGGGGCTGGCGGGAATGGCTTGGTGAGTGGAAGCAGAGGCCGACATACAGAGCCAACAGTTTTCAGTTAGGTCTGGCCTTGATTGGTTGAGTAATTTGTAAGCAGAGGTGAGGCTCTGCTCAATGTAATCAGGGCTGGTGGACTTGCGAGTGAGGGTATGGTGGGTGAGGGGGTGTGCCAGAGTTGTGTGGACCCTCAGGAGTCCCAGAAGAAGAAAAAAATAAAGAGTTTTAAAGGAGGGCATCTTTCCTTTTTCCCCACTAGGTGTCAGCATTAATGTCCCACAAACCAGACAACAAAGAGGTAGGGAGAGGTGAGCAAAAGGTAAAATACTTTACAGCTGTTGCTTTGGTTGCTTGGTCCGGCGTCCGTGGTATGCAGCCTGAGAGAGAGAAAGAGAGAGAGAGAGAGGGAGAGAGAGAGAGAGAGCCTGAAGAGAGACTGAGAAGAAGAGAAAAAAGAAAAAGGGAATATGACAGTTCTAGGTGGCCTCTTGTGTCGATTCTTCGCCTGTGTTCCCGTCTGCCTCCGGAGAGACGGGAAGCAAGGGCCTCTGTGAGGTTGCTTCGTCCAGAAGGTCTTCTTCCGTGACTCCGCCCACTTCCGGTTGGGCGGGTTGCACGGGGCTGTCCGTATCGGAAGTTTCTTCCGTGTCACTGCCTGTTTCCTGGGGGGGCGTGGGCAGAGAGGCAGCTATAGAGTCAAGGTCGGCGGGGGTAGGGGTGCGGGTGAAGCGAAGTCGGAGCCCGCCTACCGGGCGACTTTGCCACTTTTCTGGCGGGGTTTTGACAGTTTTAATACGAGAAGCGTGCAGCCAGGGTTTAGTGCCTGCGACTTTGACCGCCGTCGGGGTGCTTAAAAGGACCAGACGTGGTTCGGACCAGCGTGGTTCTGTGCAATCCTGGGTGAGTTCTTTGACGCGGACCCAGGAGCCGACTGGAGCGAGCGGCGGTTGTGCTGGGGCTGGGGGCAAGGCGGTGGAGACCTGTTTGGAAATAGAGGATAAGACATGCGCCAGAGACTGAAGGTAAGCAGAAATATTACGTTCACCTTCGTTAGTGGTCGTGACTGGTCGTGTCACGAAGGGGCGCCCATACATAAGTTCGAACGGTGAGAGACCCCATTTCCCTCCGGGCATGGCTCGGATGCGGGTGAGCGCTAGGGGAAGTATTTTTGGCCAAGGGAGGTGGGTGTCCTGGCATAGTTTAGCTATGTGGTTTTTTAGGGTTCGGTTCATTCGTTCGACCTTAGCTGAGGCTTGTGGGCGGTAACTACAGTGTAGGTGGTAAGGGATACCGAGGAATTTGCTGACACCTTGGATGACTCTGGAAACAAAGTGCGGGCCATTGTCACTTTCCAATCCGGCTGGGAGGGAGAAAGTTGGGATTATGTGGTCGGTTAATGCTCGCACGACTTCCTGCGCTTTCTGGGTTGCTGTGGGGATGGCTTCAGGCCAGCCAGAAAATAGGTCGACAAACAGTAGCAGGTTTGTTTTGGAGCCGTGCTTCGGGAGCTCAGTAAAGTCTATTTGCCAGAACTCTCCCGGGTAGGTTGGAGTTCTGAGGTGGCCGGAGGTGATAGACCCGCCTCGTGGATTGTTCCTGTGGCAGAGGTCACAGCGGGAGAAAACATCCCGGCATGCGGCTTTGAGGCCAGTATTGTGATAGCGTCCCGACAGCCAAGCATACATAGGTTTTACGCCAGAATGGGACATAAGGTGTGTTCGTCGGACTAGGGGCCAGAGGAGGTTGTGTGGAAGTTGTATCTTATCGTTGACCACCCACCAGCCGTTGGCGCTCCAGCTGCCTGTAGGGTCGAGGGTGTCGAGTGTGCTATATAGGGGAGAGAGTTCTTTTTCTATAGCTGATGGTATCATGGCCGGGGCGAGAAGAGCTGGCTCAGGGTCCATGCGTGCCGCGTAGGCTGCGTAACGGGCCCAGCGGTCGGCTAATCGGTTGCCCTGGGATATATCGCTATTGTCGGTGCGATGGCCCCGACAGTGGATAACTGCGATAGTTGTGGGGAGGCGTATGGCTTCCGCCAATTCTTCTAGCAGAGGTTTCATCAGGAGGGGTTTGCCATCTGTGCCGACGTACCCCCTGGCTTTCCACAGGGCAGAGTGGGAGTGGGCTGCTAGGAAGGCATAGCGGCTATCAGTGTAGATGTTTGCTGTGGAGCTGCATGCCAGGTAGCAGGCTTCGACGACCGCAGTGAGTTCGGCAGTTTGAGCCGAAAGGTGGGGGGGCAGCCGTCGTAGGATGACTGGGCCAGTACGGTTTACCACGGCGAAGCCCGTGAATCTGTGCCCATTGTAGACGAAGGAAGAGCCGTCAGTCCAGAGGTTCAGGTCGGCGTGCGGGAGAGGCTCAGCCAGTAAGTCCGGGCGTATGCCGGCGACGGCTTCGAGGGTTTGGAGGCAGTCGTGGCGGTCAGAAGGCTCCGTTGGGACGGGGAGAAGTGTAGCTGGGTTGAGGCGGTCGCAGCGCTGGAGAGTGACAGATGTATTTTCTAGAATTTGGCTGGCATATGAGGAGACTCTGGTGGCGGTGGCCCAGGAGGGTAGCTTCTGTTGGAGCAAGGTCTGTACCGAGTGTGGGCCAAACACCGCCAAGGGGGCACCCAAAGTGAGCTTGGTGGATTCCTGAATGAGGGTGGCCGTTGCAGCAACGGAGCGGAGACAGGCTGGCCACCCGCAAACCACGGGGTCTAAGGTTTTGGAGAGATATGCAACGGGGAGGCTCTCAGGGCCAAGTTGTTGCAGGAGGACTCTGAGAGCAGTTTCCCCTTTGACTGTAACAAACAGTTTGAAACCCTGTGAGTGGTCAGGTAGAATTAGAGAGGCAGCTTGAGCCAAAGCGTCCTTGAGGGATCGCCAAGCGTGTCTATGTAGCCCCGTCCAATCCCATGGCTCATGCTGTCTGGTGAGGGCATAGAGGGGTTTGGCAGTGTTAGAGAATCCCGGAATCCAGAGCCGGGCGTATCCAACGATGCCGAGAAATGATTGGAGCTGTTTTACATTGGTGGGTTCTGGCATAGAGGCTATGGCTTCAAGCCTGCTGGTATGCAGCCTGCGCCTCCCCTTGTCGAGAACAAAGCCCAGGTATTGAACGGTTTGCGACACCCACTGAACCTTTTTCTGGGAGACTGTATAGCCGTGGTCTGCTAGGTGGTTAAGTAAGCGGATAGAGGCAGATGTCACGGACTCTGGATCGCCTCCTGCTAGCAATAAATCATCCACATATTGTAGGAGAGAGACTCCCGGGTGGGAGAAAGATTTTAGATCATTAGATAGGGCATGGGCGAACGCAGTTGGGCTGTTGCGGTAACCTTGGGGGAGTCTTGTCCATGTTAACTGGGAAAGAGAGTGGGTCTCTGGGTCCTCCCACTTGAAGGCGAAGTATTGTTGGCATTCTTTGGCCAAAGGTATACAAAAGAAAGCATCCTTGAGGTCTATGACCGTGTAGTAGGTTTGCGTTCGCGATAGTGTGGTAAGTATAGTATAGGGATTGGCGACGATGGGGTGCAGGGCAATGATGCGCTCGTTGCATTCACGGAGATCGTGGACGAAACGATAGGTGTTGTCGGCTTTTGGTACTGGAAAAATCGGGGTAGACCATGGGGATTGAGTGACGACTAGGAGCCCATGGTGTAGAAAGGTATCGATTTGTTGCTTGATGCTCATGCGGGCTTCGTGTGATATGGCGTACTGTCGGATAGACACTGGTTCGGCTCCCGGACGAAGCTGTGCCATGTGGGGGGTTGCATACATTGCCAGACCAGGTGTACCTTGGTACCAGATTTTGGGATTGATCTGGTCGGTTGGAAATGCGCGGGGGGGGGAATTTAAGTAACAAAGATATGTTCTTTCTGGGGGGATCTGGAGGGTGAGTCCTTTAGATGTCACCCGTATTTCGGCTTGCAACTTTCCCAGCAGGTCTCGACCTAGAAGGTTGATAGGGCATTCAGGCATGACTAGAAACGAGTGTTGCAACGTTGGTCCTTTTTCTGGGGAAACCGCCAATGCCCGGCTGACCGGGACCAGCTGCTCAGTGCCTGTGGCTCCTACAACGGGAGTGGTTAGAGTCTCTATTACAGGAACCGATGGGTCGTTTAGGACACTGAAGGTGGCCCCGGTGTCTATCAGGAAGGAACGTTGTTTGCCCCCCACTGTTATCTCAACCAGGGGCTCCGGGGAGCTAGGAAGACCCCCAGAGCGGCGTCAGTACAATTCTTCGTTTTCCGGGTAGAAGTCCGGAGCTTGTGCGCTCATGATGGGGTGGGGTTGGGGGCGAGGGGCTCGACTCGGGATGTCTCCTGGCTCATATTCCGCAGCAAAGCTGACTCTACGTGGTCCTGGAAAGTGCGGGTTGTGAGGGTTGGATTGGCGGGGTGTATATCGGTGTTGGTTCCAGACTTGAGGTCGAGGGAGGTCGCTCTGGTAGCGCGCCGGGCCGCGTCGGGGTGGACCATGGGTCTCCTGGCGGGGTCGGGCTTGGTAGGGTTGGTTGCGGATTGGATCGTGTGGTGGATTGTGCAGGGATGCCGCAGGGCAGTCCCTCCTCCAGTGGCCAGTTTGTTTGCAAGCAAAGCAGTGACCTTGTTGCGGGCGGGGATGGTGGGCTTCCAGGTCCCTCTGGTCGGGATCAGGCCGATCGAGTCGGTTAGCTATCGCCGTTGCGATGATGTTAGCTTGTGTGCGGGCTTGATAGTGCAATTGGTTGTCTTCCCGTTGGGCGAAGACAGTTTGTGCTGACTGAATTAATCTCTCAAGAGACTGGCCAACAGGAGCGTCCAGGCGCTGTAACTTCCTTCGTATATCCGGGGCGCTCTGACCGATAAAAGAAACCTTGAGGGCAGCTTCACCAGCTGGTGTGTCAGGGTACATATCTGTGTATCGAAGATAGGCGTCCTTGAGACGTTGCAGGAATTCGGTGGGGGATTCTTTAAGGTCCTGGAGGAGTTGGTGGACTTTGTGGTAATTGACAGTTCTGGGGACTCCTTTTTTAAAGCCAACGAGGAAGGCATCGCGGGCCCGTTGGAGCGCGAGCCTATTGTTGATGACGTTTGGGTCCAGGTTGGAGGCAGGAGAAAAAAGGTCTGTCGCGGGGGGCCAGCCCGCCTGGTCATTCTGATCCCCCTGGCCCAATCTGGCGTTCTCATAGTGCGTCATGGCTTCTTTGAGAACCTGAGTCTTTTCCTCGATTGTAAGGAACGAGGATAAGAGGGTGAACATGTCCGGGATATTTGGCTTGTGCGTGCCAATTATGCGTTGCACCAAGTCGACGTACTGTTGGGGGGATTCTCGGTAGGGTGGGAGCCCGCTGCGCCAGTTGTGAAGGTCGGTAGTAGTAAAGGGGGTGTGGACATAAAGCAGTCCTTGTGGCCCGGGCACTTGTCGCAGCGGGGCTTGAATGGCCGGGGCGAAGCCGGTTATGCCATAAACCTTACTGGTTCGCGTCCTGGATGGGCTGAGGGGGCTTCGCGGGGACTGCGGTGGTCGCCGAGGCTCGGTCATCTGGTCGCGTTCATCGTCTCCCGGGGGGGGTTGGTCCTCAGGGGGGAATCGTCGACATCTCTGGAGGTGCTCCGGGATTGGTGAGGAGTCGAGGGAGTGTTCCGGAGCTGCTCCTTTAAACCGGAGATGATGCCCTTCAGGTCTTCGAGTACCCCGATGTCCACACTCCCTGGGGCTTCTGTTGGAGTCATGGGCGGCGCGGCTGCCGGTGGAGTGGTTGAAGTCATCTGCTGGGGTGGCGCGGCTGCCGGTGGAGTGGTTGAAGTCGTCTGCTGGGGCGGCGCGGCTGCCGGTGGAGTTGTTGAAGTCGTCTGCTGGGGCGGCGCGGCTGCCGGTGGAGTTGTGGAAGTCGTCTGCTGGGGCGGCGCGGCTGCCGGTGGAGTTGTTGAAGTCGTCTGCTGGGGCGGCGCGGCTGCCGGTGGAGTTGTGGAAGTCGTCTGCTGGGGCGGCGCGGCTGCCGGTGGAGTTGTTGCGGCCGATGGGGCCGGGGTTGGAGGGTGCGCATATGGAGGGGGGGAAAAAAATCATCCTCCTCCTCATCAATAGAGATAGAGGGAGGGGACCGGGCCAGGAGCAGCTTATCGGGGATCAGGATACCACCCTGTGTCAGGAGGTCCTGTCTACCAGTCAGATTGATGAACATTCTGATATAGAGCTGCTCTTCAAGTTTCCCTTGGCCCGTCAGGTAAGTAAAAAAAGCTTGGAGATATTCCGAGTCCAGAGTCCCATGGTGGGGCCAATGGCGGCCAGAAATAGGTGGGTAAAAAGGCCAAACCTCGGAACAGAAGGCTCGAAGGCGTGACTTGCAGGGGTGAATGCATTCAGCCTTCGGTTTCAAAAGCTTCCAGTTTCTTAGGACACATTGAAGGGGAGTCAGGGTTCTCCTGTTCTTTATTTCATCATTGGTCTTCCGTTGCTGTTGGCTGTGGCAGTTGCCCATGGCTATCAGCAGAAGCCTCTGAGGAGATCAGAGGAACGGGAGAGGGTGGGGGGGGGGGCACAGTCTGAGCGCAGCACAGTTGTAGAAATATTTCCGGATTCAGGACCTCCAGCAAGCGCTGGACTTTCCTGGCAGCCAAGTTCTGAGGTTCCAAATCAGAATCTCCAGCAATGGCTGGACTTGTTCACCAGGTAAATTTAAGGTCCTGTCTCCCAATATCCTCCCAGCAGCGCTGGCTAATTTTAAAGGTTATTGTGTGTGTTATTTTGCTTGTGCTTCCCAAAAGGGCTGCTTCAAAGACTGTTTTACTCCGTTGGGTCTTGAAGGGTGTTCCACCGAAGGGGAAGCTCTTGGAAAGAGCGTCCCAGGGGTGGGGGGTGAAGTTGGGGTGTCCACCCAAGGGGGTACGGGGCGCGCAACGGCCCGCGTAGTTACCCAGGGGCAGAGGAACGTGTCCGTCCTGGGCGAGAGCTCCTGCTGAGCTATCGTCTTTCCCAGCGAGGGGCACGGCTTCAAATCTTTCAGAACCTCTAGGGATAGGGGGCAGAGGGACGTGTCCGTCCCGGGCGAGAGCTCCTGCTGAGCTATCGTCTTTCCCGGCGAGGGGCACGGCTTCAAATCTTTCAGAACCTCTAGGGATAGGGGGCAGAGGAACGTGTCCGTCCCGGGCGAGAGCTCCTGCTGAGCTATCGTCTTCCCCGGCGAGGGGCACGGCTTCTAATCTTCCAGAACCTCTAGGGATTTTACGGTAGGGGGTGGGATACAAACGGGGTACCAAGCACTGCCTCCCCCTCTCCCACTGCTTGCCGGGACCGGCCTAAGTCCTCCCAATAGCAAGGTTCTCTCCCTGACTCAACTAGTCAGCACATCCAGCTGCAGCAATTTTCTCACATTCCCGTTTCGTGTCCCCAAGTTACTCAACACGCATTCCATCCATACGCACGACCAGTGCCGACCCAGCTAGCCGAAACTCAGTCTAGATGCCCAATTAAGTTGGGCTTCTGGGAACTGCGACAAAGATCTCCCTGAGACCCAAAAGGGCCTCCACAAAACGCTTCGTGGCTACTTCCTTGTGAAGCAATACCACGTCTCATATATACATACACACATACAGCACCCCCCACCTAAGAAAAGTTCTACTCACCAACGTTGGTAGCTTCTTTTTCAGTCCTGAAGATAAGTTCGTTTTTCAAAAGTCTCCTTTGCAGGCTAGGGTTCTTTACTGTCCAGGGTCCTGCAGCGGAGAGGGAGGAAAAGGCCACCGGAAAAAAACAGTTCCGGGAGCGCTCGTGGCGTTGCCTGACCTCTACGCTGCTTTTCCCTGACAGACTGGAGTCTGGTTCCCCTTAAGGGGGATTCCCAGGTACTCCCCGGAGTTTCCCGGCCAACGCACCAAAATGTAAGGCACCAAAACTTACCACGCGCCTTTAGAGAAAGCCAAATACACGAAGGAGACTTTGTAAAAAGGAACAACAGCAAAATTTATTTGGCCAAGCAAAGGTTGCCGGGTGGTAGCCAGACAGTTGTCACGTGCAAGTGACCTCTGAATGAAACCACCACCCTGAGCATAAGGGTGCACAAACTTTTATACGGGGAATACAGGCAGGAAGTGAGGATGAGGAAGGTATGCCCACCTGTGGGCGAGGTGTCTGATGACCATCCCCTAGGATTGGCTGGTTCCTAGGGGAAAGGGTCCCTCCCAGAGCTGAAGGATTCTGGGACTTGCCAGGTCAAGGGGTGACATGGGTCATCAACATATTTACAAAGGATAGAGTTGGGAACATTCACACTAATTGTTGGGGTATTCACACCACAGAAATACTTGCATTTTACAGAGACAATTGGTTTACACAAGCAGGTTGAAGCACAAAGGGTCAGAACCATGAAATCATAGTTTAACATATTTACACCTCAGGAGAGGGGAAGCAAGGTATTCATTACAAGGGGGCTAGGTAAACACATTGGCTTTCGCCTCAGGAAGAGGATACTTGACCAGGTAGATGGTCCCAGACTATCATGCATTCCTGAGGGGGAGGTAGACTTGGTTTCAGAGCTTTGCTTATTGTTTCTTATGCACCGTCTCAAGGGTCAACCTTGGGTAACAATTCTTGGGTTCAGGCACACTCTTTGGTTTAGTAGCGTTGCACCATGGGGAAATGTTACAGCATGGTGTTTTTCAGGCCAAGGTTTGTGAGCCTGGTTTCCCCATATCCCTTCAATGGGAGTACCAGACCACCTTACCTGTCTCCTGAGAAACCTGTATGCGGGTCAAGAAGCAACAGTTAGAACCGGACATGGAACAACCGACTGGTTCAAAATTGGGAAAGGAGTACGACAAGGCTGTATATTATCACCCTGCTTATTTAACTTATATGCAGAGTACATCATGAGAAATGCCAGGCTGGATGAATCGCAAGCCGGAGTTAAGATTGCCGGGAGAAATATCAACAACCTCAGATATGCAGACGATACCACCCTAATGGCAGAAAGTGAAGAGGAACTAAAGAGCCTCTTGGTGAGGGTGAAAGAGGAGAGTGCAAAAGCTGGCTTTAAACTCAACATTAAAAAAACCCAGATCATGGCATCTGGTCCCATCACTTCCTGGCAAATAGAAGGGGAAGAAATGGAAGCAGTGACAGATTTTATTTTCTTGGGCTCCAAGATCACCGCAGACAGTGACTGCAGCCATGAAATTAAAAGACGCTTGCTCCTTGGGAGGAAAGCTATGGCAAACCTAGACAGCATATTAAAAAGCAGAGACATCACCTTGCCGACAAAGGTCCGTATAGTTAAAGCTATGGTTTTTCCAGTAGTAATGTATGGCTGTGAGAGTTGGACCATAAGGAAGGCTGAGCGCCGAAGAATTGATGCTTTCGAACTGTGGTGCTGGAGAAGACTCTTGAGAGTCCCTTGGACTGCAAGGAGGTCAAACCAGTCAATCCTAAAGGAAATCAACCCTGACTGCTCATTGGAAGGACAGATGCTGAAGCTGAAGCTCAAATACTTTGGCCACCTAATGCGAAGAGAGGACTCACTGGAAAAGACCCTGATGCTGGGAAAGACTGAAGGCAAAAGGAGAAGGGGACAGCAGAGGATGAGATGGTTAGATAGCATCACCGATGTAATGAACATGAATTTGAGTAAACTCCGAGAGACAGTGGAGGACAGGAAGGCCTGGCGTGCTATGGTCCATGAGGTCACGAAGAGTCGGACACGACTAAACGACTGAACAACAACAATCCTTGAGTTCATTTGTTAGTGCTTCCTAAAGAGAATGTTTATCTTAAAAGTCTTTTTTAGAAACAGATTTAATATTTCTATTCAGAGTACTATATATTTCCCATATCTTCCATAGTCTTAAGTGGAGATTGTTAGCCTTTAACAGAAGTTATTATTAAGCTCTCTCTTAATACAGTAGGACAGAATGTATTTTTTTTAAGGGTGGGGGGGAGAATAATCGTGTAGCACATTTAATTAAATTTGAAATTGAATTACATTTAGTTTTTGACCTTATCAACCTAATTGTTTTGTCTTGGCTCTGCCCATTTTTGGGAGTGTGGTCCCCAGTTTGAATCAGGTCATATGCTCTGAATATGCCCCACAAACCTGTCCAGAACAAATGAATGGATACAGGTACTGTAGCAAGAGAAATGAGAAGATGGACAGGAACTGGATATTGTAAGGTTGAATGAATAGTGGGAGCAGCTTGCAAATGAAGAAGTGAATGGACAAAAGCTATTATATGTTTTTGACCATGCTTCTTTTTCATCCACTTCATTCTGTGTACCTCAAATGTTTATGATGGTCATAGGCCCATAACATTCTCTATTGGGGAAAAACTATAAAGCAGTATAAATATATGCAATCAAGTAGTTCAAGTGATCCAAATCAAAAGTTAGTCCATCTGGTTTTCAATTTTTGTCTACCCTTAGTCAATTAGTATTCTGTGGGCAGAGAACACGCTACCTCAAATGAACTGTAACTTTGTCTCTTCTCCAACAGAGGTAACTTGAATGATACAAAAGATGATGTTCAAGAAGTAGTGGGTAGGTTAGGAAATGGGATTTCATTAGATTTACATTTAATTTAAACCAAAATTTGTTAACATGATTAATTTCCAGTTGTATATTTAATATTTTCATCTTTCTTACATCTACTGTACAGATGTACAGTAGTACAGTAGTACTACTACTAAAGTTTGTAGTAACCCTGGAATAATATCCAAAAAGATTTGGAAACCACATGCAACCACAAGGCCTCAGGTTGTGCCCTTCTGCCCTTAGTTGAGAATTTTAAAGTGGCGAAACAAACAAAAAAGATATATGCATGCATGCCCCCAGACATCATGGAGTAATTTTGAAATAAATTCTAGAAACACAGAAATGTTACATGCAAAAAAAGAATACAAATATAAGATGAGCTATTATATATAAAGTACCATCGGATGTAAGACAGTAAACAATTTTACATGGTAAAAAAAATATTATTTCAATGATTTGGTTTTTGGCTTTTGCAAGCTCTAATCTGCTATTATGATTCAACCCTCCCAGTCAGTTTCTGAGTAGTTAGACTTTCTTCATACTATGGAGCATTTTTAGCTTTTCTTAATATCAGGTTGCTGACAGTCTGCACTTCAGTGAATAATGCTCTTGATTCAATTTCACTCAGTCATTGTGATGTAAGTATCTGATAGAATATCATTTCCTGCCTTGTTAAAGTCTGACATTTTGGTTTTACTAAGCTCACTCTCACAAGCAGAAAAGCCATTCATAGAAAGTGCTCTTCACCATAAGAAGAGAGCTTCTTAAAAGTCAGACTAGCTCGGATTTCATCACACTTATACGCAGGCAGAAATCTATAAAAATTATTACATTCGAGCTGGCCCTACTTCCTACTGTGATGCTAACAAACCAATTCCATCCTGTACTTAAAATTGTTTAGGAAAAGGTACTCTTCTAAGTGTTGAAGCATCTGATCCACATCATTTGACTGTACAAAGTTAAAATGATTTCCTGAATTTGTTCTATTTTCCTAAGATATACCCAGTCCATCTACAGTTGGCTCATAACACTGGAGGAGTATCAACATTTGGTGGCCATCACATGGCTAGGAACTATGGTTGCCATCCACCAAGCAATGCAAAATTTATTTGTATGTAACCATGTAACCAATGTGTCTGAAATAAACCTCAAACAATGCTAGTGAGTCCAGAGTAGCCAATGCACTAGTGTTGGCAGTCACCAGGATACCCATATATTTCAATCAATCAATCAATCAATCAATCAATCTGTATGATTGGATACCTATTGCAGCACTGGCAGCTCCCAGGAATTGTAGAGACCTCAGCACCTGGATGCCAACCAGAAATCTGCAACACCAGAGAAGAGTGTTAACTTTGCCAGGGGGAACATCTTAAATGGTGCTCATTTGGGAAAACTGGAGCAAGTCTGTACTGAATTGATGAAATATAACATTGAGCTGTCTGTTTTAATTGAACTACAACTGCCTGGGTCTGGTAAGAAGGAGATTTACAACACCTATGGTTCTGAACACATGCATTCATTTTGGTGGTGAACATCTGCTACTGGGAGTAGGATTCATAATCAACAATAAACACAACAAATCAATAACATGATTGGAATCAGTTTCAGGCTATATTGCAGTTGGAACTCACAATCATTTCAACAACAGAGGTGAGCAGTAATGACCAAAACATTTAAAAAAAGAATTTTTTTCCCAGTGAACTATAGATATCATAAATAAATCAGCAAAAAGAGGCCTCTTATTTGGCAGGTGATCTGAATGCACAGGTTATTCAGACACAAGCCCATTCCTCAATTAACTTAGTATTCACAAGCACTGCTGCTCCTATGATCAATTATTTCCCAATAGGCAAGTCCTTTACATCTGCTGCTAAAGATGTCAGGGTGCCGTGAGGTGCAGAAGTTGCATTTGACCATCATCTGGTTTGTTGCAAGATCAAATTGAAATTGAAAGCTGTACCCTACTGCTTTTCCCTGCCTCAACTCTAGCTGAAGTTACTGCAATCCCAACAATACCGAGAAAGATTTCAGATAGAATGGTGCAACAGATTTGACACACTGTGACCAAATGATGGCAATGATGATAGGAGGGTTGGTGGTATGTGTTGGAGAGTGTGTTTTCTCACACACACAGAGTATCAGAAAATGATCAGCACCAGAGACCAATTAATGATGCCAGTCATTGTAGTAACTTAGTTGCAGTTATATTTGTTACTCATACAAACAGATATTTACAGTCCTCTTCCAGATCCCTGGAAGTATTACAATTCCACATACCAGATAGTAGAAACAAACAAACAGGAGTAAACAGAAACAGAAACAGAAAGCAGGGTGGGGCAGGCAAGTTATTTTATACTCTTCAGCCTCAGTCCCGTGCTGCCTGACCTTTCAAAGTTTGCAGGTGTTTACCTAATAAGGTTATATTGCTGTGACCCTCAAGGAATAATACACCAACAGTCTGAAGTTAGAGACACCATCTGCATGATGACAGTCGCTATCTGCTCTTGTGCGGAGAAAAGACAGGGCCATAAATGGATAACAGATGGCACCATTAACTTGATACAAAAAAAGAAATATGGCTAAGTTTACAAATCCAACAAAGGCAAAAGAGCTGACAAAGCAATTTGCAAAAATCTGAAAAATGAAAAGGAAAACTTTTGGGATGGCATAACTGTAAAGGTAGGGGCAGCAGCTTGCACAATGACCAACATACACTTTTTCCCACCTTGAAAGCACTGCCAAGCAAGCACAGGCGACCCCAGCATGAGCATTCATAATGTGACAGGGAAAATTGCTAAAACCAGCCAAAGTACTATATGATGGAAACAGCATTTTGATTTACTCTTAAATTTTGATCCACCAGCAGCACTAGATGAGGAACTAGCTGATCCAGGGCGCCCTCTAATAACATATGTGAAGCCGAGCCAAGCAAAACAGAGATTGCTATCAAACAAATGGCAAAGCTGCATGACTTTGTGGAGGCATTGAAGGCAGAGGGGTCTGTAGTAGTCAATTATATTCAGTTATTCTCAATGGCATGAAAAGAAAATCAGATCCCACTTAACTGGAAACTTGCTGGTATTGTCCCTGCATTTAAAAATGGTGATAAGACACAATATGAAAACAACAGAGGAATCAGCCTTCTGTCCATAGTTAGAAAGACTTTTGCAGAATGCTTCTAGAAGTGCAAGAATCCTCCAGCTGGGAAGGCAAGACCAGGCTGTGGCTTTATGGACCAGATTTTCACTGTCAGGCAAGTACCTGAGGAGGTCATATGCCGTGGAAAGCAAACTATAGCTTTGTTTTTTGATTTGGTCAAGGGTGACTTGAACAATATCCATCAGGTCTCCATGTGGAAAGCACTTCTGGCAACTGGTATACTCAACAAAATTATTTGAGCTATTGCTGCCTTTTATGACAGAACCTCTTGCAGGGTTAAAGTGGATTGTTGCAAAACCAGTCCTTTCATGGTCAAAACAGGAGTGAGACAAAGGGGTGTACTATCACCATTGTTAATCAATGTGGTAATGGGAAAAAGCCTGGCTAGGCATACAAGAGTTCAATGTGGCACAAATGGGCTGAACTTCACAGATGCAGCATACACCAATGATATTGTTGTCATAGAATTATAAGTTTTTGCACAAATTGATAGTGCTCAAGCAGTTTTTGCCAGCTTACAGTGGTGCTTCTGAAGGAAGAGCCAGTTTGGTCTAGTGGTTAAGGTGCTGGGCTAGAAACCAGGAGACTGAGAGTTCTAGTCCCACCTTAGGCATGAAAGCCAGCTGGGTGACCTTGGGCCAGTCACTCTCTCTCAGCCCAACTCAACTCACAGGGTTGTTGTTGTGGGGAAAATAGGAGGAGGAAGGAGTAATAGGTATGTTCACAGCTATTTATTTATAAAAAGTTATTTATTTATAAATAATAAACAGTTTATTATAATAATAATATATAATATTATTATATATTATAATATAATAATAAACAGTTATTTATAAAAATAATAAAGGTGGGATATAAAAATAAATAAAAGAAAATAAAAGAAAGTAAAACAGCCTGAAAATGAAGATTTGAGAATTCAATGAAGCCATCATGCCAGTCTTGCTTTATGCAGCAGAAATGTGGACACTACTTGCTCAGGATCAGCAGAAGCTGGGGGAGGGGGGAGTTCAGATGAGATCTTTGGGAACATTCCTGGGAATCTCCTTGCATTATTGATGACAGAATGAGGACATTCAGCAGGTACGCAGTCAACAACCCACACCTGAGAATAAGATTTGGCAATAATGTCTTTGCTGGATGGGGTACGTCTGCAGAATGAATGTAGTGTGCCTGCCTAGGCAACTGCTGGAAAGATGACTTCCACCTGTCTGGAAAGGAACAAAAACCTGCCCTCCCAAAACCTGGATCAGCCAGATAGATGCTGAAGCATGGCAGTTGTGCTCTAATGTCACAGAACTTGCAGCATCTGCTAAGGACAGAGAAGACTGGGAGGGTATCTATAGGGATTTTGTAGCCATGGTCTCCACAGCTCAAGTGATGATACCCTACAATTTGCAGGGGCAACCTGCCAGTGCTAGAATGAATGAATAAGTTACAGATAGTCCTCGCTTAACAACCACAATTGGGACCGGAATTATGGTTGCTAAGTGAAGCGGTCATTAAGTGAATCCCACCCAATTTTATTACCTTTTTCGTGGCAGTTGTTAAGCACTTCACTGCGGGCATTAAATGACCCATGTGGTTGTTAAGTGAATCACACAGTTCCCCATTGATTATGCTTGCCAGAAGCTAGCCGGGAAGGTTGAAAATGGTGATCACGTGACAGACGCTGTGACGGTCATAAATGTGAACTGGTTGCCAAGTACCCAAATTGTGATCACATGACTGCAGGGATGCTGCAGCGGCCATAAGTGTGAGGACCAGTCGTAAGTCATTTTTTCTAGCACCATTGTAAGTCTGAACCGTCACTAAACAGATGGCTATTAAGCGAGGACTACCTGTACATCCATCTCTTCATCAAGACTTTCCTCGTGTGAGTCTTGTGTATGGAATGTCTCTCTATCTGTCTACCTACCTACCTAGTTTCTAAATAGTAAAATATTTTCAGTGATTGAATAACGATTTTAATATTTTTTTCTTAAATAATGACTTTTGACCTGAGAAGCAGTATAAACTGAGATTAAATAAATAACTGAATAAAAAGTGTGGCATTCATGCTGCTGAAAGATACGCACTCTGGCAGAATGCTACCAAATGGGCTTGGTCTCTGCTTGCACCCAAGGAGGATTGTTGGAATTGTATTGGAAAGCAATGAGTCTCCACTTCATAACAATTGCCTCTGAAGGTGTGGCCAGGGCCTTTCTTTCAGCAAAGCTGCTGCCATATCTTTTCTTCCATGTACAGCATTGTAAAAATATACATGTGTGGGGTTTTGTTTTGTTTTGTTTGTAGTATATAGAGTTTGTCTTATCCAGACATATATAGTTGCCTCTGTTATTATTGTTTTTTACTCTTTTAAAATGTACAGTATGTTCCCCAGAGTCACTCTGGAGTCAGGTGGTCTTTAAACATAATAAATAAATAGTGGCAAAAAAGCTGGTCAGATCAGAGATCTCCATAAAATTATGTTTAGCTCCATGCATTTGTAGGGAGAGCTCCCCAGGGTATCCCCAGGGGAGTCAGACTTTCTGTTCTGCCTCTGAACTGAGTTGCTACTCTAATTTACCGAGTTATAGATCTCTGAAAAAGGAGCCCTCCAGCTCGATATAATTCACAGATAGCCTTCAATCTAGCATAGAACAAAACTCAAGAGCTTTTTCATTTTGGCTTGGATTGTAGGTACTGAATTACAAATAGGCTGAATCTTTAGCATTGCTAAGGTTGTTTTCTGTCATCTTAGTTTTCATGATGAGCTTTGAGTAAACCAACGAGCACACAGACCTTTTATACTTTTTTTTAATCTTTTATACACGTGTGTGTGTTTGTATGTGCACACATCCATCCATCCTTCATCTATCTACAGTATGTGGTTGTTAAGAGTTGGCATTGACTTGACGGCACATTACACACAGACACTCCAGTTGTATTACACAATTACAGTGGGATAAATTTATTCTCTGTTGATTATACAAAAGTAGATAGGGATTTGCTGAATAAGACTTATTGGAAAAAATTACTTTAGTTGCATTACTGAACTGTATCCCATTAGCCACTTTCTGCTACTATGCTATTTTCTTCAGTCACCAGTATAATGCACTCTCTCTCTCAGTGATATTTTGCTTCATAATACCATAAAAAGTTGAGAATCATGTGAGTTGAATGGGATTTCACTATCAGAAGATACAATAGGATGCTCACCTGGATAGCTTTAAACAAATTCATGGATTATGAGATTAATAATGACTACATAAAACTTTCAGTACTAGTTGCTGTTTGCCTCTGAACAGCAGTTGCTGGAGCACAGAAATGGGGCAGGCTGCTACTGCTAAAAAGCCCTGCTTATGTCCTACAGACATCTAGATGGCCACTGTAAGAACAGAATGCTGGACCCAATAGACCTTAGTTAATCTAGCAGGACTCTTCTGAGGTTCTGAGATTATATTTAGTCCAGCATCCCGTCTCCAATGAAGGCTAAATGATGCCTATGGAAAACATAAACACAAGGCATGGAAGAAGTCATTCTCCCCCAGCAATTAGTTTCCTCTGATTCAGGACAAATATATATCCTCTTTAACTACACCATCTCCTGCTTCCCACCATTTCTTTCCTCCTTTCCTTCTCCTGAGTTCTTGATTGTTTCTTCATTGGAAGAAGACTTAACCAAGAAGGAATTCAGTGGAGGATAGAATAAGGGAGCTGCAGGTGACAACTGCGATGGCAAGAGAAAATTAGAGAAGAAGGTCTTCCAACTGACCCTGGAAAGCCATACTTATCAGACAAACTCCCAGATATTGCATAACATCAGAATAATATCAGTATCCTGATGAGTGTCTGAATATACAGTAATTGTCATAATATCAATGTAATATATCTTATGAAAAATACAGACCTGTGCAAGTCAGCTCTGATATATTTCTAACTAAAGATTCAAGAGTCAAAGAGTACGTGACTCAAGCTTGCAATCTGAGTTTCAAAGGCAAGCCAACTGAAGCCATTTTGATATTTTAAAAAATGACTATGGTCTATAATGGGAAAACACCAAAGTGCCTGCAACTGAATTGTGTTTTGGCACAAATAGATAAAATAGTAGTGATAATAGCCCCTTTAGGGGACATTAACCCTGCCAAATTTCAAATGAATAGGTATAATGATTTCAGTGCACTAAAGTATTTTGCCCCCCTAGAAAGTTCAATTCATCATTAGCAGGACTAAGTTGTCTCTGGGCTGTGGCTTGCTGACAATATTCTGTGTTTAGCTAGTAGAGGAAACAGAAACAGTTCAGCACAGTGAGACACATGACACAAGTCCCAGAGAAAGAGCTGGCTGGCACAGGAAAAAGTGGCATTTATAGCTTTGTTATCATCTTCTAAAAAGAATACATGTTTGGGCCAGTGCCTGTTACGCATCTTGGGAACAATAACTCATGGCTTATTATTTCTAAATTGGACTACTGCAGAACATTTTACATGAGGCTGCCTTTGAAGACCACTTGGAAATTAAAATTTGTGCAAAATGTGGTGGTTTGCCTGTTAGCAGATGGGAGCTTTACAACCACATAACACTTAGTTCTGTGGGCCAGGTATGTAGAGTATTTTTGAATTTGGTTTGACTTCTTAGTTTTAGCCAATAAAGCTCTTCATGGCTTGGCTCCCAGGCATCTTCAGGACTGTCTCCTTTAAGTATAACTGGATCACCCTGTACACTCATCTTATGAAGGGATGCTTAAGGTTCTCTCTGTCTGAGACGCTGAGAGGGGACACAGAGGTAATGCTTCTCTGTTGCAGCCCCTTCACTATGGAATAGCTTCTCCCACAAAAGATTCAGTTAACACTTACCATAACACATCCTTTAGGAAAGCCTTCTTTGACCTATAATAGTCACCAATGAGACTGGGCATCAGTAGGTATTTCTATTGCTATATTACTGAATTTGTTTTTATTGTTGTCCTTTTATGGTTTTTTGGTGAGCAGCTGGCATTATTTTGCAGTGTGTACAATAGAAATATGGTAAATAACAATAACAACAATAGCAGTAGCATAATACTCCACTCAGTGTGGAGAGACTGAAACCTGCCCCAAGCATACAGAATTTAAAAGTCAGGTTTAACCAAAGATTATGTTCTGAGGTAATCAGCTCTGAGCTCATATTCAAACTCTAGAGCAGTGTTTCTCAACCTTGGCAACTTTAAGATGTGTGGACTTCAACTTTGCTGGCTGGGGAATTCTGGGAGTTGAAGTCCACACATCTTAAAATTGCCAAGGTTGAGAAACACTGCTCTAGAGCAACTCCTAGTAATATGGGCAGGACCAGCTCAGAAGTATAACAAAGTAGTTAAGGCATGAATGAGGCTACATAAAAAACTTGAGAACTGAGAAAATAAATAACCATGTTAGTCTTGCCCACTCTACCCCTGCTCTGATAGGCAGAAAGCTTAATGAGATGATGTATCTCATTGGCTAGCTGTTCATATCAATGTCAGAGATCACATCACTAAACTCTGTGCCCACCCATCATTCCTCTTATATGGAAGTGAAGTTGCAAGGTGTTTTTGTTTGTAATATCTCCAAGATCAGTCAAAAAGCTGTTGAATCTGTAAGTGCTTTGAAGGGTTATGAAATGCTTCATAATCACTTGATTTGATTTGATGCTTCGAAGCAGCTCCCCACTTTGATTCACAAATCTGCTTTGATGGGGAGCTTCAATCTAAGCTTAATTGAATCCAATCACCCTTTTGAGGTTTTTCACAGCCCTAGAAAGAAATGTCTTCTGCATAAAACATGAATAAAAGAATAACTGTTGCAATGTTGAAAGCACTGCATTCATGTATGTGCATGTTAATATAATATATGGTGCTGATGAATTGTTCATTCTTTTTACTGTAATTTTTGTTATTTTTATAATTTTTAAAATCACAGTTTCTGTTGAACTTTTAGTTATCAGTTAAATTTTCACAAATAACTAGCAATAAAATTATTAAAAGCAATTTTTAGAAGACTGAAATGCCATAAAAATGGAATCTTTCCCTTTATCACCGACTTGATAAATGTCTGGGCAGAAATGAATCAAGTCCTACCAAACCCCAATTTTCAATCCTACTGAAGTAAGTTTCAATCCTCATCTCAAGACTGGTAAATAATACTCCAAGACTACCTTTGAGGAAGCTGCTATGAATAAATATATTGAAAAGTTGGTTATCAAAGAATTTAATGATCAACGTAGGCAAATAATAAGTACATCTATAACTGTCCAAGAAATAAGCAATAAAACAAATGAAATTAGGAAAAGCACCAGGTCCAGATGAGTAAATAGTTCAATATTGCAAAGAATACAATGAATGACATTAAAAAAGCAAAGGCAATACCGGAAGAGGCATACATAACTTTGATTTACAAGGAATTGCTGAATGTAGACTACAACATTTTTACAAGCTGATAGCTTGAAGAAATATGTTTGAGATACTATACATAATGACTAAACTGGTTTTATCCAAAGAGAAATATCAGGGACAACAGTAAGTTTATAATTAATGTAATAGAACATATAAACAAACAAACGGAAGAAAGCTGTGCTAATTTTTTAGACATGGAAAAAGCCTCTGATAATTTGCAGTGGCAATTCCTGCTGGCTGTATTGAATAAAATGAACTCCAGAGAAGAGCTTCAAGCTTGGGTTTAAAAGTACACACCAATAGCAAAAAGCAAAGATTAGCAATGTGCTAATGGAGCACTTTCTGCAGATTTCCAAATCAGTAAAGGTACAGCGTTCCGCGTGCGTCATGCTGGCCACATGACCATGGAAGCGTCTTCGGACAACACTGGCTCTTCGGCTAACAAACAGAGATGAGCACCAGCCCCTAGAGTTGGACACGACTGCACAAAATATGCGGGGGGAACCTTTACCTTTACCTTAAAGGTACAAGGCAAGGATATCCACTCTCTCCTTTACTATTCACCACTGCATTAGAAATACTGGCAGAAAAGGTTTGAGGCAATAAACAAATAACAGGTCTCAAAATTCATGGAGCGAAATACAAGCTCAAATGTTATGTACAGTAGATGATGTAGTATTAACCATCACAGAACCACAAAAGGCAATAAAACAATTAATGAAAACAATTCATAGTTTTGGGGGATTTTCTGGACATAAAGTCAATGTTCAAAAAGCAAAAATAATCACAAGATATTTAACACAAAGAGAAATCAATCTCCTGCAGGAAGAATCAGGCATCTGACAGGCAACTATAAGAAATATATCAAAATGACTATGTTAAATTATGGCAAGAAATCAAACGAGACCTGGAAAGGCAGAGGAATTTAAAGCTATCTTGGTTAGGAACAATTGCAATTATCAAACTAAAAGTATTACCGACTTCTGGTGAGAACATGGCTGACTGAACAGCCTGCCCGCGAGCTTAGCGGGCAGACCTGACAGCGTGCATTCTTTGGGGGGCACAGGAAGGCTTTTCCTGTTGCCCTAGAGTGTTTTCATGGACAGAAAACACTCAGAATTATCCATGGTGGCTATGTGTAAAAGCAAAAATATATTGGGTCAAAATACATAAATATGTATGTAAAATATTCGACAAAGAAATAAGAATGAGACCAGAATTATATTTATTGGGTAAAATTGAAGACAATATAAATAAAAAACAAAAGATTTTATTTCAGTATCTAAGTACAGCTGCAAGGATAAAATACGCCCAATACTGGAAACAAGAAAATATTCCAACAAAAGAAGAATGGATTATAAAAGTAATGGATTTAATGCAATCAGACAAATTAACAAATTTAATAAAAGGAAAAGAAATGGGGAAGTATAATGAAACATGGGACCCCTTCATAAAATATATTCAAAAAGAATATAACATTAAATAGAGAACAAATAATAATAATAATAATAATAATAATAATAATAATAAAGTACAAATAAAGAAGGGGCGAAAGGAAAAAAAAAAGAGGTATAAGAAGAGAAAAATGTAACTCAAGTATTTACAAGAATTTTTTGTTTGTTTGTTGTTATGTGTTATATATGTTCATTGTTATGTGTTATATGTTTGGTTTATGTTTTATGTTAAATGTAATAATAAAAAATTATATCTAATAAATAGGATTAAATAAATAAATAAATAAATAAATAAATAAATAAATAAATAAATAAAAAGAATTATCCATTTGTACTTTGGAACATCCCCTTGTAGTCTGAGGATTGTCAACAGACTACAGAACTGTGTTGTGTATATACTTTATTCAAAACTAGGTCCCAATGTCTTTCAAGGGCAAGTCTGGCAGAGAAATGTAGTGATAAAAACAACATCTCCACAATGCCTCAGAGGATATAAGCAAATAATCTTAATAGCTGTCTGTCCTCTATAATGGAAATCTAGGGAGTATCCAACATAAGAACTCTAGCACTCTTGTAGTTACAGTATGGTTACAGTACAGTATTGACTTAATGCTTCTGATATTTCCTTCTGGGCCTTAGGACACATAGCTTCTGCTGATTCAGTTCTTTACATAGAGGGTATATGGATATTAGGATTAAAATGTTTGGCCCTTAAAGATTTGGTCATTCATTGTGGGCTTATTTTTATGACTAGAGGTGAATTAAGCCTTAGATATATGATTTTTGGCCTTTAGAATTTGGTGTTCAAGTTTTCAAACACACATTTTATTATTTATGGATTAAAGCCTTAAAGGCTCTTCACTCATATAATTTCCAGTAATTGCAAACAGCTGCACCTGGGTTTCTCTTTTCTCTCTATAATTAATGGATTAAAAAAAAACTAACAGTTTACCCATGCTTTGAATGCTATTTTTACAGTAGCATGTGTTACTTTTTTTAAAAAAAGTAGTGTCTCAGCTGATATTACACATTTTATTTACTTATTTTTTATTTGTAACCCAGAGCTACATGGTTATGAAACTTGTGTATAAGTGAGTAGCTGCAGTGAAGTTGATGAAAGGCAGGAAAAGTTAAGTTTGTTATGGTAAACAGATGAATTGTAGCATGCAGAAAATAGGTTCCTTGGAGATGGTAGGTAAATAGAGGGAGAAATTGTGGGAAGAAATAGAAAGCTCTTCCTAGTCTGCCTGATGTCCAGATTATAGCTTTAACAGTCCCAAATCCTCAAAGTCATGCAGTGAGAGAAGGAAAAGAAATGAGTTTGTGGTGAGAGTTAACTCAGAACCATAAAGAAGCCTCAAGGTGGGGTGTGCTCACAAAGAAAAGAGAAAGATGAAAATACATTTGGAATCAGTACAGAGAAAGAAAAAACTACTAAAAAAAAACCAAGAGGGAGAGGGGAGACCCCTTCTGTTTTTATTCAACCTTTTATTATTGCACCAGCTTTGTAGACTTGAGTCCATTGGATACCTAATTTATACAACTTGCAAACTTTAGTATTATGGGAATAGGAATTTGGGGGTCCTTTTGCATGGCAATATTTTTTTAAAGGCAAGATAAAGGCAACCTTTATTGATATTATCTTCTAGAACAGGGTTTTTCAAACTTTTTCAGACCACAAAACTTGTTAATTTTTTAAAAATAAATATTGGGATCCAAAAGGCAAAGCTCTAGTGATAGAAAATTGGCTGCATCTGAGAGAACCTGGGAGTGGGGGAAGAAGGCCCTAAGTGTCTCATGGAACCTTAGGGTTCCACAGAACTCAGTTTGAAAATCCCTGTTCTGAAACACAGAATTAAACAAGTGAAAAATGAACAAAATTCCAGTGAATTGTGCCTTTACTATTAAATGCATTAAACAACTATAAGCCAATCTCCCTGGATGTAAGTATATAAATTGAGATTGTTTTCCATCTGTCAGTTTTGTGGGATGCTCCAAGCGTGTTGTAGGGGTGTGGTGGCTCAGCAGGTAAGACGCCAGGCTTGTCGATTGGAAGATCGCAAGTTAGGAGGTTTGAATCCCTAGCCCTGCGTGCGGAGTGAGCTCCCGCACTAGCTCCAGCTCTTGCCAACCTAGCAATTCGAAAGCATGCAAATGCAAGTAGATTAGTAGGTACCACTTTGGTGGGTAGGTAACAGCATTGTACACAATGCCAGCTACTTGTTAGAGTTCTTGTGTTGCCTTGGCGAATTATTCCTGTACAAAGCACAGCGTTCTCATGATGACGTGAATGCCAGGTGGCTGGATAACAGAGAAGCCTTGGCTTTGTTTACATCCTCATAAAATAGGGAGCGAGAAGGTACCATGTTATGTCTAGCAATGGAAATCTTCCCATGAGAGTGAATCCTTCTGATTTCCTTCTGTGGGAAGCCGTGCCCAGGCCCCCCTGAGCAAGGAGGGGGAGAACTCAGTGCGTAGATGCAGCACTGCCACCCAATGCTGTGTGCTTTGAGGCCTAGTGCGTGTAACAGCTAACATCCAGCCAATCAGAATGCTAGAAGAACTGAATATACAACCATACAAAACGGTGTTCTATGCTTCTTGATTTCTAGTGTCTTTTTTGTGGCCCGTTGGTAGTTCCACACCCTCAGTCTTGACTACCTTCCCTCTCTTTACTACCATCCGGCCACACTTCTCTAGTCTGAAGAGATGAGAGAACCTGGAATAGATAGATAAATAGAGAGACAGATAGATATAAAAAAAGAAACAGAAGCTTCTTCCAACCTCACAGACAAACCTTGGAAGAAAAGATGCTCAGCTGAATTCTTTTCTGGATCTAACCTGATAGGATGCTTTTGTGACCTACAATATTGACATAAATATCACTTTCTTCTTGTTTTATGAGAGAATGATATATTTTATATTATCAAAAAGTCTTTATCTTTTTACTGTAAGAATCAGTTTTTTATGCCTGAAAGAAATGAAGTACTTGTTCTTGGCTTACTTCTACTTATTTTTTAAAAGTAAAAGACATGGTTATGTGCTTATATTTAGAGTTAAATGTTGAAAATATACAGAGTATGTGTATGTGTATGTATGTGTGTGTGTGTGTATGTGTGTGTGTATATATGTGTGTGTGTGTGTGTGTGTGTGTGTATAATTTAGTAGCTCATTTTTAAAAGCAAAAATCTCTTGTGCATTTGAAAAACAATCTCTCTTAAATACTTGCCTATTCTGAGCTCTTGCTAAATTAGTTTGCTGGGCTGTGGCTTTAGAGAGAAAGGAAGCTGAAGCCATTTAATCTTGGAAACACTGAAGGTTATATTTTTGCTTTCTTTGTAAAAGAATGAGTAATATCAGCTTTGTTAGTAGACTATATATGGTTATCCCTACATTTTATGAGAAGATAGCCAATGTCATATTTGACTTATTTCTATGTGTACATAAACAAGAGCTTCTCAGCACGATGTAATAGAGGAACTCCTTGAATAAAGGTCCTCTGTTAAGGAAGGGATTAAGTGAGTTTATTCAGTGGGCATAAGGCAGACTGTGTTTTCACACTTTTCCCCACACAGGCCTGACATTTTGAACTTGATGCAGCTTTTCAACACATTCAGTTCCACAAGGCACAGAACGCTTTCTCACCAGGACAGCTGAACTCCTGGCTTTGAAAAAATAAAAGTCATGAGCTTGCTAAGTATGGGACAGGGGAAATACAAAATACTTTGGAATAGGGTATCCTTGATTTTCGAGCATTGCTTCCTCCAGTTATACTCAGATGGTGGCCTTTGATACTTCCCAGGTTAAAGGTTAAGAAATTTAAAAGATAAGAAAGGTTAAAGCTCTTCCATCAGCTTTTATACTTTCTTATAGATGTTGGTTTATGGCGTGGACAAACATTCAAATAAATACACAGGCTCACTTGCGGTTGTGCATGAATTTCATGTAATACCAGAGCTAGCAGGCTATGTGTGGATTGTTCTGGCAATTCTGTCAGATTTCCATGGGAAGGAGTTTGTTTTAACCCTGTGTATCTTTCTTTTATGAATTGTACATTGACAGTGAACCAAAATTTTTAAAATAAAACATTCAGGTCAGGTAGCTCATTGTGGAACGCAGGTATTAGTTAGGAAAATAATATACTTGGTTACCTGCAAAAGATTTGAAATCATTAAAAATATCAGAGTGATGGCTGTTTTATGCATTTCTTGAGCTTACTAAATATATCCAACCAGCATTTCATTCAGCTGTATTTTAAATATATATTTAAGGCCAAACACAAACCTGAAGTAAACAATTTGAAATGAATAAATCCTAATTAATTTCCAGTAAAGTGGCATTTAAACTTCTTGGTGAGGATGGTCAAAATGTGCAAGTTCTCTGATTGTTTGAAAGGTGTGTCCTCTTTAACTACTTATAGAAAGTCAGGGGGAAAATGGCAAAACCAATAATTCTTTGTCTTACGTACAAAATTACTTTGCACTATTTCAGCTGTATCTCTGACTGCTTGCCAATAGACGTTGTATTAACTGGCAATGACACTTTCTTTACTAAATACTTCACTTACAGTAAAGTAGATAGGAAAGTATTGAAGTTTTACAGATGTTTAATCCAAAACTAGTCACATTTCATATTTCTCTATCTTAGGCTGACAATATTTCCTTGAGGCAAAAACATCGCCGGACAAAGTGGGCCTGCGGGTGCATGCACAGGGGGCCGTGGGGGGGCGGGGGGTGGGCGCGCATGGGGGGTGAGGGGACATGCAGGCACGTGTGGGGGCATGCACGTGCATGCGTGTGTGGGGGGCTGCGCACATGCATGTGGGGGGCGGGGCGGGGGCGTGCACACGCATGCGCGTCCTTCGCCAGGAAACTTTCAAAAACAGGACAAAATTGAGATTTTTACTGTAACGACGGGATGCTCCAGAAATGGTGAAATAATGGGACAGTCCTGTTCAAAACGGGACGTATGGTGAGCCTACTCTATCTATTCAACTAGAAGAAACATTCTGGTTACAGTTTACATACATAGGCATATTACATACATAGATATATTACATACATAGACATTATGTAGCAATATTCAATTTCATTTTTCTCCTAGAGCAATATATACTCACTGTTAAGGGTATGGCCAATTTGGTGCCTGGAAGTTAGGAAGGCCCTCAAATTCCAGCCAGCTAAGCCTGAAGTAATAGTATACTATTTTAAATAAATAATTTTTAAAACAGGACTAAAAAAGGTAAAGGTTCCCCCCGCACATCACAAGTTCAGAGGTTCGAATCCCTAGCCCTGCGTGTGGAGTGAGCTCCCGCACTAGCTCCAGCTCTTGCCAACCTAGCAATTCGAAAGCATGCAAATGCAAGTAGATTAATAGGTACCACTTCGGTGGGTAGGTAACAGCGTCTTACGCGCGTCATGCCAGCCACATGACCGTGGAAGCATCTTCAGACAACGCTGGCTCTTCGGCTAATGAGCACCGGCCCCTAGAGTCGGACACGACCGCACAAATGTGCGGGGGGAACCTTTACCTTTATTATGACATCTTATGCAAATACAGTTATGTTATAATGTCATGACATGTCCTCATCTGACCCCTTTACCTCCCCACCACCATAGACACTTATGACCCATCATCCCTGTCTTAGTAACTGGAAATGAATTTGGCAATGTCTTTATCTAACATACTGTATATAATATGCTTTACCTTACTTCTCTTTTATTTGTCTAGTCTATTTATGAAAGCAAGGATTGACATAGGTTCTATCTTCTGGTGGAACTTCTCATTTGAGAAACTGATAAAAAAAATGTGGTTAGGAGGAAATTTGGAACAAACCTTTGTGAACCACTGTGCTGACATCTTCATTCATAAGAGCTTTCATAATATACCCAGCATTTTGCACTAGGGATAAACAATTTAGTGATATCTAGATCTCTGCAATTCTTGTAATTTCTCAACAATTAGTTGATTGAAGCTCATAGGAATTATTATTGTTATCTGAAACATTTGGAGAATCTTTTTCTGTGGAACAGAAGAAGTTAATTTCTCTGAAACAGATTTTGGAAGGGCAGAGTGAAACCATCAGAAACATTAAGGTACACAAGTAGACCACGGGTCCTTCTAATTCATTATTGTCTCCATTTGGGATGAGAAACATTTTGATGGTTGAAGATAATACTTAATTGTTTTGAGAAGTAAGGATTATGGGTCGAACAATGATCCAAAGTTGTGGGTATACATTATGCATATATGGATGCTTGGGATTTTCTCTTTTTTCCTGGATTTTCGAGGGGGGGCTCATTTTGCTTTTTTGTGGGGAGGAGTATGGTCCTTGTTTTGACTATGGTATGCCTATTTTAGACTTTTCACTACCATTTCTCCCACAAAATAGGGGAGAACTGTACCGCTAATCTTCAGAAATCACAGAGTCCAAATAGAGGTGAGGGTGGAGATTGGGAGCTATATGTTGCTTAGAAGCCACTGGTTGCCCACCAATTTATAGTGATTTGCAACAGATCTCTGGGATTTCAGGCAGTAGACTGTCAGCCCTTCAGGGTAGAGTAGAGCAGGAAACAGACTTCAAGGGAGGACTAGGACTGCACTTTATTGAGTTAGGGTATAATAACAAAATCTTGCAAGTCCAATTGCACTTTCCGTCTTATATCTCAATAAATCAGGAAGGAGTCTGCCTAAGTGTCTTCTGAATACTATTTTGTTTTCCAGGACTTAATTATTTCACAGTAACATTTGGTTGATCCCAAAAGTGGACCCTGCACATGCAGGAAAAAAACTAGGAAGAAATAAAAAAAATAGTGCCCATTGTTTAACAAAAAGTAGAGTTGCTTCAGAGCAATCCTTTATTGTATACAACAGCCCTATCTCACTGGCGGATATCCATGACCAATATGTCCAAGGATTTTTCCATGAAATAAATGGATTGATCTTGGTGAGACCACCTGAAGTATTTATTCAGCGGGACCTTCTTTTTCCAATATTGCTCCCAGGTGCCTTCATAAATGAGACATGCAAGATTCCATATAGCAGTCTCTTTACAGATAGGTAAAGGTACCCCCCGCACATTTGTGCAGTCGTGTCCGACTCTAGGGGCCGGTGCTCATCTCCATTTGTTAGCCAAAGAGCCAGCGTTGTCCGAAGACGCTTCCACGGTCATGTGGCTGCATGACACACACGGAACGCTGTTATCTACCCACCAAAGTGGTACCTATTCATCTACTGGCATTTGCATGCTTTCGAATTGCTAGGTTGGCAAGAGCTGGAGCTAGTGCGGGAGCTCACTCCGCACGCAGGGCTAGGGATTCGGACCTCCGAACTTGCGATCTTCCGATCGACAAGCCTAGCGTCTTACCCACTGAGCCACCATGCCCCTTTCTTTACAGTTTTCTTTACAGTTGAGTATCTTTACAGATACGCAAGTAGAAAAATTACTCTACAGTAAAACTTTCACTGAAATATATCTTTTACTGATTTCCTGTATTAACACAAGGACTTTTAAGTTATGGAACATATTAGACTGTCATGGCAGAAGGCTGATTAATTTTTTATATTCTGTCTTCTTCTAAATGAAATCCTGTGATAATTTTGAAGACTACAGCTCTACAATGAAAATGATATATAGAAAACACTGCACAGAAAATCAAAGACAGATTAGAAAGTTAACATTCTTTCTGGAATTGTTGAGAATAAGGCTGTTTCCATATATAATGCAGCTGGTGTAGTCTAGGCATATCCTCACAATTCAATTATTCTCAACTCAAGAATAAAGAGGTCCCTGCACATACGTACAAGATCAGAAGATTTATTTTGTTATGTTGAATTATATAAGCTTGTCTCTTCATAAACTCCTTCCTTCCCATTTATGTCATAAATTGGATGTAACCTATGTTAAGAAAAAAAATGGACATCATTAAAACTCATTTTGTACCAGTTTGTTTCTGGTAACTTTATTTTTGTAGATGCTCTTTTTGTTGTTTATTCAGTCGCTTCGGACTCTTCGTGACTTCATGGACCAGCCCACGCCAGAGCTTCCTGTCAGCCATCGCCATCCTCAGCTCCCCCACGGTCGAGTCTGTCACCTCCAGAATATCATCCATCCATCTTGCCCATGGTCAGCCCCTCTTCCTTTTGCCTTCCACTTTCCCTAGCATCAGCCAGGGTATCCTGTCTCATTATGTGGCCAAAGTACTTCAATTTTGCCTTTAATATCATTCCCTTAAGTGAGCAGTCTGGCTCTTATACATTACATATTGGCTTATTGAAAACAGTTATAGGTCTGTATCATTGTACTAGAAGACAAGCTTGAAGGCATATCTTAAGAATAGGAATGGATATGAACATATACTAGCTTGCAAAGGAATAACATGTTTAATTTTTTGTAATATACTATATAAGTAAAAGGTAAAGGTTCCCCTCGCACATTTGTGCAGTTGTGTCCGACTCTAGGGGCCGGTGCACATCTCCGTTTGTTAGCCGAAGAGCCAGCGTTGTCCGAAGACGCTTCCATGGTCATGTGGCCGCATGACACGTGCGAAACGCTGTTACCTACCCACCAAAGTGGTACCTATTAATCTACTTGCATTTGCATGCTTTCGAATTGCTAGGTTGGCAAGAGCTGGGGCTAGTGCGGGAGCTCACTCCGCACGCAGGGCTAGGGATTCGAACCTCTGAACTTGCAATCTTCCAATCGACAAGCCTGGCGTCTTACCCGCTGAGCCACCACGCCCCTTGCAATATACTATATAGTTGACTGCAAATGGATTGAAAATACAGTACAAAATACGATATTTTGAAAAGCTCGAGGGAACCTTGCAGTAGAGATCATGTGACAGGAATAATCTCAGAAAACAATGTAAGGCAGTAAGCATTAAATCACCTTAGTAGCTCTTTTGCACTGCCTCTTTGACTAATTGTTCTAATTAGAGTAGAATTATATATATAGGCTAGGTCTTTTAACTTTGTGAATATATTCCTGTTACAAAATTAGTACCTGCCTTTTCCAAAGGCATAATAGCTGCTTTTGGGAAGTATAGAGCAATCTTAGAATTTCTAAGATTACTACCTGTGGGAACAAATACACATTGGCCATATCCAAACTGGGCTGTTGGTCACAGGCTTCCTTGTTACCCCTCCCCAGAGTATAGGGCTAACAGATCTGGAATGCAAACATTTGGATGACCACTAGCGTTTTTAATCACTTTTCAGCCATCTAGTTGTTGTCCAGATATTTGCAATCAAGATCTAATAGTTCTATTACAGAAATTTGTTCAGTACTTGCTACCCAGAAGGTTGACAATAATACAAAGAAAGGGGAATAGGCCTCAAAATCCAATGAAAGCATTCTCAGCAAATAGTCACTGTCAACCTGATCAGCTTCAAAAACATGCTGAAGCAACATTCAAAATATTCCCATGAAAGCAAGGTAGGAGTGTTCCGTCCACTCAAGATACATGTTGATGTTTGTTTTTGGCATGTTTTACAAAGAAACCATCTTGGTTGTCTGATTTTTGGCAAGTCAAAGATACACGGCTGTATATTGCATGTAATTCGAACAGTCACTCATGCCCTGGTTGTCTCCCATATAGATTACTGTAATGAGCTCTACATGGGGCTACCCTTGAAGAATATCCGGAAGCTACAGCTAGTGCAGAATGTGGCCGTGTGGGCAGTTTTGGGTGTACCAAGATCAATACATATAACACCTCTGCTCCGTGAGCTGCATTGGTTACCAGTTTGCTTCCGGGTCCAATTCAAGGTGTTGGTTATTTAAAGCCCTACATGGCATGGGACCAGGTTATCTGAGGGACTGCCTCATCCCCATTACATCATCCCGTCCCACCCGATCTTGCAGAGAAGGCATGCTGCGGACCCCCTCTATGAAAGAATTCCATCTAGCGGGGTCTCAGAGGTGAGCCTTCTCTGCAGCGGCACCTGCCCTATGGAACATCCTCCCCCCAGAGATAAGACAGGACCCTTTACTCCTGGACTTCAGGAAAAAATTAAAAACTTGGCTCTGTGATCTCGCCTGGGGCAAGAAGGAAAATGGTCAAGCTTGGGGATGGCTGATTTCCTTGAGCTGCCTCAAATATTTTAAATATGTTTAGCTTCACTGTAAGATCCACCTGCCACTTGGATTTTATTGTATTTTTATTTTTATTGTTGTTTTTATTGTATTTTAATGATGTTGTGGTTGTGAACCGCCCAGAGTCCCTCCTTGAGGGGGAGATGGGCGGTCATAGAAATTTAATAAATAAATAAATAATAAATAAATGTATGTTATGTGCTTCTGTTCCTAAAGTTGTAAAGCTCTAAATCCTAATCAAACAGCATGTAACAGCTATAGCTGCACATAGCTGTGCCATTGGTCAAAAAGCAAAGTAAACATATGAAATACCAAACAATTCAAGAAGCTTTTATCAATGAGATTTGATATTTTATGGTGTTATGAAAATATGTACACTTTTCTTTCTTTTTTCCTAATTTTTTCTAGTCCTTCTGATTTCTCAGATGAATTTGTCCAAAGTGTATGTGATAAAATGACTCACATCAATGGATGCCTCAGTCATAGGCCCACTTTTATAGTGATGGAAAGCAGTTTAAAAGGGTTATGGTCCTTGTGTGAAAGTGTGTATTTTTTTAAAAAAAGACACCCAAGAATAAAATAAATAAAACCTGCAGGTTTTATGAACACCTCAATGAGCTAAGAGGATATTGATGTTGCCCTGGATTTAGGCTGCTTCAGAGTTTGAAAATACTCCTTTGATGTGTAATGCATATTCATGAGTTCATAGACAAATGCAGCAGTAAAATCACATTACTTTCTCTGCCTGCCTTGATAGTATGATTTGCTGACAATTGCCTTCCTACCTGACCATAAAGTATCTAGCATAATTTTAACATTGTGTGCATAATAAATCATAATTGAGCTCCCCTACAATTCCCTCTGTGAGGAAGGAAGCAGCTCCTCCCTGGCTATTTCTTGCCAACATGTTTTCAACTTCATTTACATTTAGAGTATCTCACCACACATACTCTTGGGCTAGTTTGATCAAAGAATCAGAAATCTTCCTTAGTAAAGTAAAATATACTCTGCCCAATATCACATTATTTTTTAATAAAGAAAGATGTCCCATTTATGTTCATTGCAGTGCACTGGCATATTCTACATGGGCTGTGTCCTCTAATAGCATTATTTTGATAACTGTAAACAAACCAACATAGCACAAAAGGAGAGATTAATAACATGTGTGCATGGGTTTTTAAAAACCAAATTATTGTTCCATGTGATTTTTAACAGGAGTTCTGTGCACTCTGAAAATCTGTTTATTTAACTGACATAGTTGGAATGATAGGTAGCATAGCCTGTTAGTCATAGCATGGCCAATATGCTATGATAGGGTACTGTGGATTTTGGGTACTACAAGAGACAAACAGGAATGCAGTAAAACAAATACAGTAGAATATTGCAGTAAGAATGGGGTTGGAAAGTTTCACTGACACATACATAAATAAATACATATAAAGATTTTTGTGGTACCTTAAAGCCAAACAGATTTAGTTTGTTCTCAAACCCTTGAAATCCATCATGAGATGAAATAGAGCTGGGCATAATTAAAAGAGCTCTGCAAATCTTTGAAGGAGTGGTTCACTTTGTTAGGGACCGCGGTGGCTCAGTGGTTAAGACGCTGAGTCAGAAGCCATTAAGGCTGAAAACTCTGCAGTTCAAAACCCGAGCAAGAGCCGCGTGCCGGAGTAAGCTCCAGGCAATTAGTAAAATCAGTCCCAGCTTCTGTCAACCTAGCAGTTCAAAAGCATGCAAATGCAAGTAGATAAATTAGGTACCACTTCGGTGGGAAAAATCACAGAGACATGAAAGGAGCCTGCTTGGGCGTGCCCTGGGCAACGGTGAAGTCACCGGCAAATCCTTTCACTACAGAAGCAAAAGCTTCTGACACGAAACAACAACAACTTTGTTAGAGCTTCAATCAAAGTGCTACTTTGAAAATTGCCCCACTTCAAATTGCCAGAGTGGGCCAAATTTGTCCCTTTGCTTCAATCAATCGGAAGCCTCTGTTAGAGAAGCAGTGGCCAACAGAAGTGGATTTGTCTCACTTTGATGATTCATCTGAGGGTGTCAGCCTTACCAGGTAGACCAGACAGGAAACATGACCAGATAAGCTAATTCTACTTTATTGTAAAGCTATTAACAGAATCCTGCAAGTCTGAAAGTACAATTCTCCCGCTGTCTCCTTTACAGCTCAAGAAACTAGGGAGAGTCCCTTTTAAGCCTCTTGCCCTGCCCACTATCCAGCTGTCTCTATTCTGACTGTACCATAGGCAGATTTCTTTGCCCCATCTCCCAGGGTCTTTCCCACATACCATTACAGAGGGATAGGTTTGGCTGAGAGATTGTGATTGGCCCAAAGTCATCCAGTGGGCTTCCCTGACAGGAAGTGGACTTGAAATTGAGCCAGCATTGTCTGAAGACGCTTCCACGGTCATGTGGTCACATGACGCACGTGGAACGCTGTTACCTTGCCACCGAAGTGGTACCTATTAATCTACTTGCATTTGCATGCTTTCGAATTGGTAGGTTGGCAAGAGCTGGAGCTAGTGCGGGAGCTCACTCCACATGCAGGGCTCGGGATTCGAACCTGCGAACTTGCGATCTTCCGATCGACAAGCCTGGCGTCTTACCCGCTGAGCCACCACGCCCCAACGTATTCTATAGTATTTGACAAATAAATACCAAATTCCCGCCTTGTGGAATATTCTGCCCCCGGAGGTGAGCCTGGCCCCCTCCCTCCTGGCCTTTCGGAAGGCCCTTAAGACCTGGCTCTGCCACCTGGCCTGGGACGACGGAGGTGGTAGTGCCTCCTGGGGTTGGCTGGCCCCATAGCTCTACTATCTATTCTGCGGGTCCAAGCCCATCCTGGATTTTATTTTATTATGTTTTGTTTGTGTTTTTAGATATTTTGTATAGTTTTTAAATTTTTATTTATTGTAACCCGCCCAGAGTCCCTTGCATGGGAGATGGGCGGGGAATAAATTTGAATAATAAATAAAAATAAATAAATTTACAAAGTAAACTGCTATCTTAGGCTTTCAGTATTTCATGAGTTATATTTATAGTGTGTTTGTATTACAAATATCCTATTTCCTTGAGTTGTTCCTCTGTTACTTTAGGGATTCTACCTTTCTTCAATACTGTATTTCTTATACTGTTTATCTCTGCATATTCTTCTTACTTTTATTTTCCCCAGTCTATTAACAAGGGGATTATTTTGCATAGGAACATTCTCTTAACTTTCAGTTTTGCATTATTTGCTCTCTCCCCACCACCCATCAGCTTCAGCTCCCTTTACAGAGACAGAAATTTGCCAGTTGCTCTCTCTTCTGTTGTCCTCAGCTCTGCTCTTAACTTCTCTTTGGGACCTTCAGCCGTAGGCCTGAATAGTCATAGGCCTCTTTTTGGAAGTCTTTGAATCTTCTTTTCAGGCTTTAAATCCTCCTGTCTTCCATCCCACAGACATACTGCAGTGCAAGCAATTCCACACTGTCCAACAAACTTCATCTTCCATTTCTACTCCAAACAGCTGCTAGAAATCTCCTAACAGCGCTGTGTCCCTTTAAAAACCTTCTTAGTTCTACTCTTCATCTTATAGAAAGGCACAATGTCTTTGTACAGTTAGACAGGGTCTACATGACAGGGACAAACTCCTAGGACTGATGAGCATCCTGTTAAACCTCCCAAATGATTGACACGTCAACCCACAAAGGGATATAATTCCTGTGAACATTTAGCCTTCTACAGAAAAATGGTTGCCTGCCTTTGTAGTAAATGAGGCTGCATCTGAGTGGCACCACAGCTTTCCTCAACCTTTGTTGTTTATTCGTTCAGTCGCTTCCGACTCTTCGTGACTTCATGGACCAGCCCACGCCCGAGCTTCCTGTTGGCCGTCACCATCCCCAGCTCCCCCATGGTCGAGTCCGTCACCTCCTCAACCTTTACACCTTTCAAATCTGTAAACTTCAGCTCCCAGAATCCACTGGCCTCTATCTGTATCATCACTGCATTAGGTCATGATAGATATGTTTCAGTATTATTCAAAGCAAACATGAACATAAAAAATCAGTTGGCAGGGCTAGGCTAGAACCCTGTCCCTTAATTGTATATATTATTTTATATTTATTGGTATTGTCTTCTATATTACATGTATTACCCTGTATGTATAGGGGCCTTTGAAATAAATTGAAACAAAAAATAATATTCAGGCTTTTTAACTGTCACCTATGGCTTGATGTAGCATAATCCAGACACAGATTTCTATCTCAATGTGAATTGGGCCTGGAATCATTAAAATAACTGCCCAGCTTCATTGGGATTTCAGGCAGGGTCCAACTTAATAAATAAATAAATAAAAAGAAGTAGCTGAATAGTGGAGATTTTGGCACTCAACTCAGAGATTCAAATCCTTTCTTACATTGTTAAAATAAGTCAATGTACTTCGTTTCTATGGTTAATTTCTTATCAATGATATACCGAGTACTAACTGCAACCTTGATAAGTCCTTTCTCTGCTTACTGATATTATTATATTATTATACAGTATATATTAAAAGAAAAAAAGAAAACAAATCCCACAAGTGAATAACAGAGAAGAGGAAGAGGAAGAGGAATGACTGTTGGCCACAGGGAAAGGAAAGTGATAGGTCTTACCTACCTTTCTTCCACAATCTCAGAGTGTAATGATCTTTGAGAAAAATAATTTTCCAAGATCATTTCAGAAGGCAGAAGCTCAGTTATTAACTCAACTAACTGAAAGTGAGCAATGGAAAGAGAAGCTTATCCATTTTCACTATGCTTTATTGATTTTTCATCTTTCTGGATGCATTGCTACCAACACATAGCTGGAATCTGTCAACATTCTGCCAAGACAAACCTTGTGTGGAAGCCCTTATAGAGTCCAGGTTCTGAGCATTTATGGACATTTCTTCTGTTCTGGGAGTGAAGATATTGAATAGTAACCAATATTTATTGGTTAAGAGTCAAGGTAAAGCAAGACAAGATGAATTCTGTTATAATCTTTTATCAGGTACAGTACATGAACATGATAATCAAGTGCTTGAATATGAAAAGAATCCATGTGCTAATTGCAAGCACTAAACTCCTTCAGGCATTTTCAATGTTTGCCTTAAGACTGTGGAACTCTTTTAGAAAAGACCCTATAAAATCTGAATCAGAATAATTTTTCTGAAGTAATATTTATTCAAGGTCACCTTAGCAGATCCTGATTAGCTTTTGCATTATTAATCTGGGCTTTTTAAATGTTGTTAGCTACTCTGAGTTCTAGGAACAGGACAGATTATAAATCAAATTGATAAAATGAAATATCTTGCTTGATTTATTTACATATTTTGCTTACTAGAATGCATCTAGTTCATATAAAGGTATGTGCCTATTACATTATCTTTTAACAAATTTTGTTTTAATTCATATATTGTCTACATCTGTGAGCAACTCATTCACAAGTCACAAGGAATATCAGGTCTTCAGTCCATTGAGTAATTGGGTTCATAAATTTATATTTCTAGTTTGAAGAAGAAGCCTCTATATCAATAAGAATGATGCAGAGAATCCATTTCCATTGTTCAGCCATAAATTCCCATGTGATAGGTATTTAATTCAAAAGAATATGGACTTCCAAAAATATTAAAACATGTTTCAAAGTCAGGTTAATATAGGTAGTGACTTCTTCCCAGAATATTGAAAAAATGTGTGTTTGAATGAAGCATTATTCTCATTGCATTTTCAATCACAGGATGATTTACTCATTCATTTTCTGTCTGAAACAATGGATCCAATAAGTTTGAAATATTTTGGAAATCTAAGATTACTGAAGTTAATACAATCTCATAGAGAGAAAAATCGTGTGAGAAAAAATGTACTGTATTTATTATATGTATTTTTCCTTTATTGTCACTTAATTGGTGGATGCATTTCCTTTTTTATGCTCGTAAGTGCTACCAGTGGTCAACAAAAAAAAATGGCATTTATCCATTAATTTATCCACCGCCCAGAGTCATTGCTATATCAGATGGGTGGTGAAGAAACATGATAAATAAATAAATAAATAAATAAATAAATAAATAAATAAATAAATTTAGGAAATAATAAAAACTCACTATTGTTCAATAATTGATCTAAAGTAAAAATATCAAATATGTCATTTTTATATATATATATATATATATATATATATATATATATATATATATGTTTTGCTTTGTTTTTTTTAAATCAATGTAAATTACCCCATAACATCAATTTAGCATGGGGGGGAGCCACTTTTTAGAAATATTATACTATAATATATGAATTAATGCAACAGTGACGGGAGTTATGTCATATCTATTGTATTTTTAGTGCAAAACAATTAACCTAGGGTGCTATGTATAAATATTCCAAAAGATCCCAAGAAGGGACTTTTGATCGGAGTATATCTGTAATGATATAATTGAAGATTTGGAAAATCAAAACCATATCTTTAACTGATAACTGCTTCTCTTTCAAGGATACATTTGGAAATTCCTATAGAAATTTATGGAACAATGTACTGAATTTTTGAAAATATTTTCCATGGATGGATGGATAGATAGGAATTCCACACAAAACACAGAGTATTCTGGGAATTACATTCATTTTGAAGTGTTTACCCTACCTCAAATGGTAAGACTCTCATTTATCAATATCCAAAAAACTCTTGTTTTAAATGTTATTGCTTATATAAAGACTTATGAACTAAGCTAAAATACCACCTCATGTGCTCAAAATCTCAGTATCCTATAGAGCAAGAACACTTCTAACCCAGCCTTGACTAATGCATTTTGGAACAGCGACTCAGAATTCCCAGCAGCATAGCCAATAAAACTTCTGAGAAGTGTGTTCTCTTTTTTTTTTTTTTTGCAGATATAATTTTTTATTATTACATTCAACATAAAACATAATCAAAACATATAACACATAACAATGATCATATATAACACATAACAATGGTTACATTTATGTATATATATTTACATTTGATTTTATATAATTATTTTTATTATATTTAATACAATGTATCCTTCTTTTTTTGTCTCTAATCTTTTCTCTCCTTTATCTTTCAATCTCTTCTAACCTATTCTCTCTCTATCTATTCCTTTCCCTTTCCTTTCCTTTTGATTCTTCCTTTAACTCCTTTTCTCTTTCATCCATTCCCTTCTTCTTTTTTAACCCTCTCTCTCTCTCTCATTGAGTGTGTTCTCAATGCATTCAGAAGCACCATGTTTAGAAAAGAGTGTTATAGCTTATTTAATAAGTAATATATTTGACCACAACTTTAGTAATAAAACTGGAAATTCTTCCGAAGTATCATGTGTCTAGCATATCTTGTATCTAACATATGAAGCATGGAGTAAGAAAGTAGCACACCTTTATAAACAATGCTCAAAATGCTGTAATTGCTGTCAGAATTAAAAAAGGATCTGCAGAAAGGTTAAAATTGAAGCAGTAAGGTACAGAGACAATGAACAAAGGTATTGACATTGATCACCTTTCACATACATGTGTGTGGACACACATACAGGCAGTTTCTGATTTTAAATTTGTCATTTGTGGTGGCATTATGTTGTTAAAACAAAGTTTTGGGTTCAAGAGTTTAGTAAATTAAAATATTAATTTTGAATTAATTCTGATCCTTTAATTATTCTGGCCTCAAATTTTTGATGAAAGTCTAAAATGCTTACTTTACAAGGATTTGGTAATATGCTTGTTTTTTTGGCAGTGCATTTGGAAATTGCACATAAATGAAAATCATCAACCACTTGCACAATGGCACAAAAAAAACTGCCTTGGATGAATTGACTGAATTAGTATTTGCATCTGATTGCCAAACTCAGATTGATTCATTTATTCATAGTTTATTTTTAATATGTACAAAGTACAAAGTTTCAGTATAGTATTTCTACAATCATTACAGATGTATTTTCTATAGGAATTTTTCCTGACTTTTAATGATATAAAAACATAACTTATCCTATAGCAATATCATTTCATAAATATATTATGCTTCCAGGTCTTTTTAAGGTAAGGCTTCATTTGGTTTGGTTCAGTTGCATTACACTTTTACAAGGAGATTCCCTTCCGTAGTAAATATTAAAAAGTATCAAGATGGAGACCATGAAAATCAATATTTCAATAGAGCAGCTCTGAAATCTGATTCCCTCCTTTGAGATAAGTTGTGTGATGCTGGTAAGTCTCCATCACTTTAACAATGGCACAAATTATGCTACTTTGTAAGAATAGGAGAAAAAATATTGAAGCATGCTGTTCAAAGATGTAACATTTACCAGAAGAGGCTAGAATTTCTCAAAATTAATAATCTTGAGTTGGGAAATGATTGTTCCTGGCTGAGCAGTAGGGATAAATATCCTCCTGCTATTGATGAATCTGAGGGGTTTCCAAAGGGAACAGAACTTCAGAATTTGCTTCTGGGCTAAAACCGTTCTTTGTTCAGACACACACACACACACACACACACACACACACAGACCCCTAGTATTTTGACAAATATTTTCTTGGAGGCATTGGTTTACTGCTGTCACTTCAGATTAATAGTCTGTTGGCCAAACTCATTCTCCTTAATGAATAAATAATAATCCAACTTTCTCCAAGTATCTTTCCTTGGACTTCTGATTTCATTCTTGAGCGGAAGTGTGCCCATATGTTCATCCCTACCCTGAAGAAATTATGTTCTGTTACATGTAAATATGAGATATCTTTCACAGTTCAAGCCAAAATGTAGGTTCGTGTCACTTAGTAAACACCATGAAAAAACTGTCTAACTAATGACAGTTTGTTTGGAGCTTTTGCATTTCCTATGTACAGCATAATAGAAGTCTGGGGAAAGAGAAGAGCTAAGGAGAATGCAGGTTCCGAGACAATGATGGACACTTCCCATGAGTGGCAAGAAAATTGGAAGTAGCAAAAGTCTCTTCCAGAAAAGAAATATGAAGCCACCACCAACTTCAGTAACTCATTTTGTGCTCATTTTGTAACTTTCAAAAATCAATGTTTTTATCATCCTTTTCCTGTTTATTCCAAAAAATGATTTTTTAAAAAGTCCTTAAACTTGTATTTAAAACTTCTTTCACTATGGATTGAAGGAAACTCAGTGCTGTAAAAAAACTTGTCGATCCAAAGATTCTTAATATCTGAAAAACAATTAATAAGCAATTTCCAAAAGTGATTTAAAAAGGAAGTATGCGAACCCTGTGTCCATAAAGGATCTTACTGCAGTTTGGACAGAGATGGCATTCCCCTCATCTCCCAGAGCAATAAACCTGCTGGAGACCACTGTCTTGCAGTCTCCTTGTGAGGAACAACTTCCTGGACCATTTGTAGGTAATCCCAAGGGTCCAGAGAGGAATTTTGAAGAGCCAGTCTGCTTGTTGGCTCTTCATTCCACAGTCGAGCTGTCTTCAGTTCGCCATTTCTTCCCCGGAAGTCCTTCCTATTTCACTTCTGTGAATAGGGATTTTATTTTCTATCTCAAGCATACCCTAATCAGAGAAGCTCCTTCTGCAAATATGCTCATTTCTCATTAAACTGGCTTACATGAATACGTTAATCTCTCTAGGCTGACTTACTTTCCTTAACTTTAAATCACTCTTTTGCATTATTAAAAACTCAGAAAAACACAATAAAATAGAATCAGATAGGGTGTGTGGACTAGATCAAGGTTAATGAATATAATACTTAAACTTACACCACTATTAGAAATTATATTGTATAAATGTGACTTTTTATTGTTTGGAGAACCTAATTTAGCCACAAGATGCAATATTTAGTTGAAAAATTAAATGAAGTAACAGTTACCCCTTCCTTCCTACATTATCTGTAGGTTATCATTAGGCAAAGAGCAGCTATATATTTCATGAAATCTAGTAGGGCCAATTGCAGGGTAGAGAAGTATATAAACATGGTGAATAAAACTGAAGAGCACATTAAAGCATATAGCTATTGCCAACATGGATATATGACTCTTTAAATCTTTCCTATGTGCTTTTTTCCATTTAGAAATTTTAAAACAGAACCTCATTGACCATCCATAAATCTCCGGTGAATTTAAGGAAAAGGACAAGCTTAACACAACCAATGAGTTAGAAGAAAGTCTTCCCCCATCCCCACTGACTGGGAATATGCTCTTTTGCAGTTCTTCCATTTAGTCTATTGAAATTCATCCTGAGAATGCTGCAGTCTGACCATGAAATAGAGTTCAATGGTGTGGCATGTTAATTGATATATTTTGTCTGCTGCACTAGTATATACTAAATCTCTAGAGATGAACACAGTTGTATGACTTCTTTTGAAAGGTTACCTATACTACAAGTCAGCAACCAGTCAGTGGCTTTAGTTCAAATCAGGCTTGAAATACAGTTTTTCTCAGAGTGTGCACTTTTAACCTTCTTTGTCCCATACTTTAGCAAAGTTATGATGCTGCAGGGACAGTAACAGCTCTCAGCAATTTCTCTACTCAAGCAGAGGCCTGCAACCTTACATAAGGTAAAGGTTCCCCCCGCACAGTTGTGCAGTCGTGTCCGACTCTAGGGGCCGGTGCTCATCTCCGTTTGTTAGCCGAAGAGCCAGCGTTGTCCGAAGACGCTTCCATGGTCATGTGGCCGCATGACGCGCGGAACGCTGTTACCTTCCCACCAAAGTGGTACCTATTCATCTACTTGCATTTGCATGCTTTCGAATTGCTAGGTTGGCAAGAGCTGGAGCTAGTGCGGGAGCTCACTCTGCACGCAGGGCTAGGGATTCGAACCTCCGAACTTGCGATCTTCCGATCGACAAGCCTGGCATCTTACCCGCTGAGCCACCACGCCCCTTGCAACCTTACATATCCTTCCCTTAATAATCTTCCATTCCACAGGATTTCTTTGCCTATTCCTCATCAGCCTCCATCCTTTCCATTTCAGCTTTTTACTGGATCCTGCCTATTATTTATGTTTTAACCATCTTCCAAGCCTTGTACCTTTTTTTTAACTACTAATTTTTTTCAGCAGCCTTCCTAAGGATCATGATGCATTTTACTTTAATTACAGAATTTACTCATAGTCCTATTCCTTTGCTTGGAGTAAATGCATGGAGTAAAGATACAGATCAAAGCCCCATTCAATCCCACCAAAATTAGAAAGGAGGGCCAGCTGAGCACTAGTTAATTAACAAAAAATGTACCGTATTTTCCGGCGTATAAGACGACTGGGCGTATAAGACGACCCCCAACGTTTCCAGTTAAAATATAGAGTTTGGGATATACGCCGGAAAATACAGTACTCGCTGTATAAGACCTCTCCTGGCCAAGTGCAGCCGCTCGCCGGAACGCAGCCCCCAGGGAAGAGCAGGAGGACGAGCGTGGGGCGGCGTACTGCATTGGGTCCCGTCGCTCGAAGGAGAAACGCGGGGAGGGGGGAGCGAGCTCGGTTCCCTTGGAGCAGCCTTGGGAAGGGAGGGGGCAAAACGCAGTGGCTCCACGACGGGCTCCAAACTTGTCCTCCTGCTCTTCCCTGGGGGCTGCGTTCCGGCGAGCGGCTGCACTTGGCCAGGAGAGGTCTTATACAGTGAGTACGTATTTTCCGGCGTATAAGACGACACCCGGCGTATAAGATGACCCCCGACTTTTGAGATGATTTTCCTGGGTTAAAAAGTCGTCTTATACGCCGGAAAATACGGTAGTTTGTTCCTAACACTTCCTGATTTCCCTTCCAATAGCATGTCATCCCCCTTGGCCTTATGAGCTATGAGGTTTCATTAGATTTTACCTTTAATCATCTCCTTTTGCCTCAACTCCTTTTCTCATTATTCCATTCCTTTATTCTTTATTCTCACTCTCTTTACAGCAGACATTGAATCTAGTTTTGGGAAGTTCATAATTTAGGAAGGAATGGTCTAATGGCTTATTATGAATCCTAGCCCCATTTATGTAGTATCAGGAGCACACTGTCAAATTTGGCAAAAAAAAAATCAGTTTTTCATAGCATTATTTTCACAAAGCTTAACACATTTATTTTATCCTTTAAACTCTTCCCAGACCACACACACACACCAAAACCTTAACTTCTCTTATAATGTTTCAAAGCATATCTGCAGCTTCTGACTACAAAAGCATTACTTGCACCTAATTTAGGAGGAATTAGGAACATATGCACTTCCTTAAACTGGCATGTCTGACTTCTATAGATCAAATCAAACAAGGCAGTGGAATTCATTCTATTGCTTCCTGTCCTTTAGTTCTCAGTATAAGTCTGTAGATAGTAAGTGGATCTAGGTCTGGAGCTACTGGTGAACACCCTCACCTTTCTTAAATTATACCCCTGAAATATTAATAATAATAAAAAAAGTCTTGGAGAAACTCAATTGGAATTGTAGTTTTGAAGGTTGGTTCTCTGTCCAGTTCTGCACGCACATTCTAACTGTTGATATCTTGTGTACTTGGCTCTAGTTGATGCATCTTGGATTCCCAATGAAATGCAAAGTACATTCCATGATTTAAAGTCTTCTCAGTCCTCCCCTAAAGACACCACATCCAGGAAGATTGGTGAATACTTTCTCAGGCTACTGAGCAATCCAAGAGAATGATAGATGGAGAAATTATTACTTCCAATGCTTTTAGAGTGGCCAAATTTCTAGAATTATGCCTGACAGGTTTTTCTAATTGTTTTTAAAGTTTACCCTCAGTCCACTTCTATACTCTGGCAGACACACTTTTGGTCTGCCTTTTGTTGTCTACTTTGCTTCCATCTCCTCTCCAAATGTCACAGTGGGATGCAACTTGGAAAAGCTAAAATTCCCAGATGCAATATGAATTGAGGAAGTAAGAGGGAGAGAAACAAAGATGTCAATTTGTGAGAGAGAAACAGGGGTGTCCACAGGCAGGAAGTTAAAAATTCAAGATAGCATCTGTGACTTCATGATCAAAGCTTGTCTCTTTCTTAAAGTATCTTACATACTGTATGCTACACACACATTCTAAAAGGGTGGGCTGGGACTTGAGTTGTGCAGTTGTGGATGCCATCCTGACTTGATGCCTCCCATAGCCACCTGTGGAGTGGAAAGTATGCTGCTTGCAACAAGGGAAAGTTGAATGCTTCATTTTGCCCATTGACCCAAGGGCAACTTTTGCTAGAATTAGTCCTTGAGTTAATTCAGAATGGTCAAAGAAACACACAGAATAACCAGAAGCATTCTGTGTGAATATTAGCAGCAAGAGAAAGGGGGCTATTCAACATTTTGCTAGACAGACAGAACAGGCAGGGAAAGGACATAGATATCAATACTAGTCTGCATAGCTTTGATAAATATAATATTGCTGTTTATTGTTCTAATTTGTTTTGTTTTTAGTGGGAGATACCCTTCCTCATCATTGGCTTCCATTATTAGAGTATTTAATGGCACTCTATGTTTGGTGGCTGATGTGAATGTCTACATACACATACAATGATTCTTTCTAAAAGCAGTATCACATTGCTTGAGAGAAAACCAGTATTAACATCAATACAGTGATAGAAGATGAATGAGCTATCTTTTCCAGGAGTGTTTTAGGTTTAACAAATGACAAATTTTGTCCCCAAAATGACAGGCTCATGAAACTCCCTCTTGAGCACAAGCAAACCGAATTATCAATTAATAGGATGTCTTCCGAAATGGGCTTCTTCTTCAGCTTTGCTTCAAGCTCATTTGTCAAATGTCAGTGTTCTGCAGAGGACCAGCTTGCTGGGTGCCATTCCCAGCTGAAAATCTATACATGCTGTGAACTTAAATAAATCTACCTAATAAAATAGCTTGCATTATTAGAAATAAGCTAACATCAATATTTCTTTGAATTAATTTTATTCTTTGGAACATTTCTGAGGGGTGGAAGGCATACAGCGTATTTCAATATTTGAATATATATCACTGTATATAAATGTGACTTTTCTTTAAACACAAAGTGAGCTTCAGCGGGGACTAGAGCTTAAAAATGTTCTGATATATTACTACTATATCAAAGAGAGAGTTATCTAACATTCAGATATACATTTGCTTTAGTCAGTGTGGTGACAAAGGTCTTACAGTTGTAGAGATTAGAGTCATCATAACCTGGGCTGTGTGGTTCATTTAACTCTGCTCTTTCCACTGCGCAGTTGTTAGGCAGATTTTAGCAGATTTATAGCTTAATTTTTTAGTGAAATAGCCATACATAAATTCACTGGAGATTTAGGAGAATTTGGAGTAGTCATTATTTTTGTACAAGAAAGCCAGGGCACTTTGTGTTTTCTTTCTTCTCACACACTCACTGCCATTTGGGCCTCTCTGCAATGGCTGTTTCTTTTTGGTATAATGACCTGAATATAGTGTAGTCCAGGAAACATTGCCAAGAAGCAGTGGTTCACAGTCAGCTTATACAGTTTCAGAAGTCAGTTGGACTCTGTTCTTGCTAGCATTTCTCCTAGAACAGAGCTTTCCAAACTTTTCATGTTGGTGACACACTTTTTAGACATGCATCATTTTGCGACACACTCTTACAGCAGGGCACAAGGCAGGCACTAGGACCTGCGTAGAATCACAGCAGGTTTGGAGGCAGCAAGGCACAAGGCAGGCACTAGGACCTGCGTGGAATCCTGGCAGGGTTCGGAGGCAGCAGCAGCTGCAACACACCCAGACACTTCAGCCGGGACATTAACGTGTCCTGACACACAGTTTGGAAAGCTCTGTCCTAGGATACCTAGGATAAAACAAACAAACAAATAAAAAACCAAAGCAAACAAAACAAACAAACAAACAAAAAACCCACCTCCAATGTGCTCCCAGCAGGATCTAAGGGAACATTCATTTAAATTCCTAGACATCTAAAAATTTACTGCTGGAATAAGTTGATGGACTTAGCACTGAAAGCTACTTTGTTAACCTATTATCAATCAGTATAGCGTTTCACAATAAAGATTCTATTGATTCAGTGCCCTCTATACAAGAGTGCCACTGAATGCCATGATCTATAAGCATGTACAGATTTGGGGTGCACTAACCACATATTGCCAATTATGTGGTAAAAAGAACTGCGGTTCAAGAATGTTACATTTCCCCTGCATCTTCCATAACGACCTGTTGAACAGAATTATGAAATGATTGCAGACTATGCAGGTCATTCAGAATTCTCTTGCTCTGCAGAATGTGTTTCCAAAGCAGATTCATTATAATGATTATTTAGTGGTGGGAAAAGGATGGTAAAAAGACTGTCTTGGACCTTTCAGAATCAGGCTGGGTAAGCAGTTTTAAGGAAGAGCATTCAGCAGGTACAGGTGTTTTGAATAATTGCTTTACTGCCTTTTAGCCAATTGATACCTAATTAATGGATTAAATAAAACATATAGTCCTAAAACCAAAACCTAATTATAGATGTTGCTAATTAAATAAGGAGTGAAAAGATTTATTATTTAATTAAAAAGACTATAAGTCATAGATAGAAAGACACACTTGTTATATTTTCTTTTTTAATCCTCCACATAATAATATACAAAATACAACTAAAGTAGCTTCAAAATTCAAACAAGTCACTGTCTGCCTGGAGCTAAATTGTGAAAATTAAAATGATTAAAAATGTCAGATGTAACTTGATAACTTTATAAATAAAATGCATTTTTCTAGAACATAAAAATATAGTGCAACCAATTCATATTTTGAATTTTAAAAAATCAAATAGAATTTTAATTCATTTATTTTTATCATTTTGCTTCAAGAATGTATTTCTCAAATCAAGTATGTGGATGATTTTGTGGGCATAGTTGCATCAACATGAAAATTCTTTTGCTTCATGACATGATCATTTTAATCAAGAGAGGTGACTCTCCATATAACTATCTTTTGCTTTGATGCTGCCCTCAAAATAAATTTTGTGAAGAATTTTTAAAGGATAAAATGTTGCCCTGAAATTTACAGTTTAATCTTCTTCCTTCATTCTCACATACATGAATTGATTCTCTTCCTACTTAGGACAACACTCATAGCAATGAGATTGCAGTGATAGTTATCTGTTTGTTCCATTGCTCATGCATTCACATGCTTATTAATTTGATCTGCATATATTTAAGATAGCTAAGTCCACACAGCTTAGAAATTGGGGGGGGGGGGTCAGAGGACTTCCGGTGAGGAGAAATGGCAGAATGTCAGCTCTAGGCGAGCTCTGGCACTAGGGCTTACAACGTGGTAATTAATGGTGTCTCAGGTTTCATTCCGTGACATGAAGCTTTCTCCGGGGAAGGAGAAGCTAGCGAAATGCTCCCTGTGTTTTCTGAATGGCTGTAACTTTCCAAGGGAATGCCGAACTGTGACCGAACGGTGAGAATCAGCTGGGAAGTGAGAGAACCATCTTGTAGAATCCGCGGATGAAGCCTTTAAAGGACATTACTTCTGACCACCTCATTTCTAAATCATTTTATTGTACTTTAATTTGAGAATTTAAAGAGGATATCTATACTACGGAAATACCATTCCTCTTGGTTGGCTCCTCATTATTTTGAAGCTTATTTACAACATTTCTACTGAATTTGAAGGATTAGCAATTCGAGCAAGCAATTTGAAGGTTTCTTTTTCTTTAAACAAAGTCTTTCTCTTACATATCTTTAGGCATTAGAGGGAGCTAAAGTACCAAAAAAAATACAGAACAAATAGTTCTTTGTCAGAAAAACAGATATTATATTATATTACATTCTGTGGCTTGAATCATGTCAACTGGATTTCTATTTTCTCAGTAGAAACGTTTCACTCCTTATCCAAGGAGCTTCTTCAGTCTGAGTAAAGTTAGTAAGGGAATCCTTAAATACGTTTCTAGGGTGGCTGTGTGACCTTGCACCTGGGGCTAGGTCATGGTTATTTTGAGATGTTTATTTCTAAGTCCCATTATCATCTAAAGGAGGATCGTTAAGATTACCCTGCTGCTGTTGAGCTTGCGAAATGGTCTTAATCTTCCTAGGCACAGAAGACAAAGCTTATTCTTTCTAAATGAAAGAATAAGGCAAGTCCACTTCACCATTGATGCCCTGCAATACAATTTTGAAAACCTTCACCAGGAACTCACAGCCACCCTTCCTGACCCAGTCCTGGATAGAGTTATTCAGCTTGGCAATAAAGTACAGCTGGCCCAGCATCACAAGGTCAAGGAGAGGCAAACTAAGAAATTTGACATTCTTCTTTCTCGCAGCAAGCAGAAACAAGGAACTGGAGAAACCGCTGGGAGGAACAACAACAACAGGACCACAGAGGACAAAAAGAATATGTGGGTGAAAAATCTCTCATACAGAGAACTCACCCAACCAGAGAGAGATGTCCTAGCCAAAGGTCTTAATTTTGCCATCACTCCCAAGCAAGTTCCGGTGGTGGAGCTCATTACAGCCACAGAATCGGCCATCCACAACCACCTACCTTTTGAGGAAGCGGAACAACTCCGGCTTAAAATATCTGCAGCTCTGTCCAGTGCTCAGCCTCCTCCCCCCAACCTTACCGTCCAAGAGAGGAGAGCCCTGACAACCCTCAGCAAAGATGAAACCATCACCATTTTACCTGCTGACAAAGGAAGATGTACAGTGGTTCTAAACACTGCAGACTACCACAATAAAATTACCTCACTTTTGGAGGATCACCATACATATGAAAAACTGAAAAGAGACCCCACCAGCAATTACAAGAAAAAGGTAATAGACAGTTTGAAACAATTGGAACATGATGGCTTCATCGATAGGATTACCTACCACCGTCTGTATCCTGGAGAAGCCATCCCTTGCATCTACGGACTTCCTAAGATCCACAAGGAAGGAACACCCCTCCGACCCATAGTCAGCAGCATTAATTCGGTAACATACAACATTGCCAAACACCTCTCTACCATACTAGCACCTCTAGTTCGACACTCTGAACACCACATCCAAAATTCGGAAGAATTTGTTTCCAAAGCAAAGATCCTGAAACTGGATACAGATGAAACTATGGTCTCCTTCGATGTGTCCTCCCTTTTCACCAGCATCCCCACCACTCATGCTCTATCCGCTGTCAGGAAGAGACTAGAAGAGGACAGCACCCTTGAAAGGAGAAACCATCTCAACCCAAACCAGATCTGCCATCTTCTGTACCTGTGTCTTAACACCACTTATTTCTCATACAGAGGTGACTTTTACAGACAAAAACACGGCTGTGCCATGGGTTCTCCTGTGTCACCCATTGTGGCCAATTTATACATGGAAGAAGTGGAGAAGAAAGCACTCAACACTTTCCAGGGAACGGTGCCCACCCACTGGTTTAGGTATGTGGATGACACATGGGTCAAAATCAAGGCCCAGGAAGTACAGGCCTTCACGGACCATATAAACACGATAGATGCCAACATTAGGTTCACCAGAGAAGACACCAAGGACAACAGACTGGCATTCCTAGACTGTGAAGTCCTCATTGGGACCAGTGGCAAGCTAGAAATAGGGATCTACAGGAAACCCACACACACAGATCAATACCTGATGTTTGACTCCCACCATCCACTGCAGCACAAACTAGGAGTCATCAGGACATTATCACACAGAGCAGAAACCATCCCCACCTCCATGGATTCCAAAAAGAATGAAAAGCAGCACCTGAGAACAGCTCTGAAGGCCTGTGGATATCCAAATTGGGCCTTCACCAAATCTAAATCTACCAGACCTAAAACAGTGACAGATAGGGCTGAACTCAGAGTAAACGGAAGAACCTGGTCATTCCTTACATGGCTGGCGTGTCTGAAAAGATAAAACGGATATTTGGCAAACACCACATACCTGTATATTTCAAACCCACCAACACACTGAGACAGAGGCTTGTACACCCCAAAGATCAAACTCCAAAACACAAGGAAAGCAATGTAGTGTATGCAATCCAGTGCAGTGAGGAGTGCTCTGAACTCTACATTGGAGAAAACAAACAACCTTTGTACAGGAGGATGGCCCAACACAGGAGAAGTAACACCACAGGACCAGAGTCAGCAGTTTATCTTCATCTAAAGGAAAAAGGACACTCATTTGAGGACATTAATGTTCACATTTTAGACAGAGAAGATAGGTGGTTTGAGAGAGGGGTCAAGGAATCCATTTATGCCAACTTGGAAAATCCTTCCTTGAATAGAGGTGGGGGCCTCAGGCACAACCTTTCCCCTATCTTCCTTCCTGCTTTGTCTTCTGTGCCTAGGAAGATTAAGACCATTTCTCAAGCTCAACAGCAGCAGGGTAATCTTAACGATCCTCCTTTAGATGATAATGGGACTTAGAAATAAACATCTCAAAATAACCATGACCTAGCCCCAGGTGCAAGGTCACACAGCCACCCTAGAAACGTATTTAAGGATTCCCTTACTAACTTTACTCAGACTGAAGAAGCTCCTTGGATAAGGAGTGAAATGTTTCTACTGAGAAAATAGAAATCCAGTTGACATGATTCAAGCCACAGACTGTTCCACCTGGATGACTGAGAACCTTCATCGACATATTATATTACATTATGAATACTAGAAAGCAAGTAAGGTGTGGGTCTGGAGAATCTGATTGGATGAAAGGCTTGTTTGAAGAATATACACTTAAAACCTTGCAAACTATTATTCAAAATGTTAATCAATCACCTGAGTTGAAATTTGCTGATTTTGAAAAAAGTCTGGATCAAAAACTGGAGAAAATGGAGAAGAAAATGGAAGGAGGACTTTAAAAAGTCAATGATAGAGTCAATTTGTTGGAAAGTGAAAGGGAGAATGAACTTGATAGAATTGTACTATTGGAACTGAGAGACAAGGAATATTGTCTAAGGTTTAGGGGAATACCTGAATTTAAGGAAGAAAATTTAAAACAAAGGATTATAGAAGCCTTAGCATCCTTGATTGATTGGGAAGAAGTTAGAATGACAGATGAAATAGAATTTTTTTTTCATATTAATTCTAAATATGCAACAATACACAATAAACCAAGAGATATACTGGTGGAATTTTCTAGAAAAAAAGACAAGAGATTTGGTTTTGCAAGCACACTTTGACTCAAAACTTAATATCGGAGAAGATATAATTGTGCTTAAAGAAATACCAGTAAGGATCTTAAGAAAGAGAAAGGAATATGCCTTTCTGACAGATGCTTTTTTCGCTTTTTTTGAAGGTCATGAATTAAGATTTGGGTGGCATGCCTACATGTGGTACGATAAAGTCAAAGTTAATAAGGAGTTTAAAAATCATTATATCAGGAATGCCATATTGCGGGTATGGAACAAATATAAGGCTAGACTATCTCCCAATGTACCTTTATGGTTATCACCCCAGGAAGCATTTGTTAGACGAGAAAATGTAGGAGAAATAAAGTGGTTAAAGTATAAAAATTTGTTAGTCTTTGAGGAAAGTAAACCAAATTTCAAAACAAGAGAAAAATTAGAGTTAGAAGGTTATGTACTGTATGTCATTAGTTCACTTATATGCAATTGTTAGAACGCTTCAAATTGGATAAAAAGAATTATAGATTTGTTAATGAAATAACTTACCTAGAAATTCAACTTTGTAAGAACGAAGAACATGTTATCACTAAGATGTATAAGATGTTGTTACAATTGAATTTGGAAGACGAACAAGTCAAACAATGTATGGTTAAATGGTCTAGAAATTTTGGATACAATATTATGCACTGCCATTCAAAAGATTCTTAAAGTGAGTATAAAAAAAACCCCAGAATTGTTTCTATTAGGTATGATGGACAAAGAATTGGAAAAACAATATGGGACTTTGCTTCTGTACATGATTACTGCAGCTAGAGAACTATATGCTCAATGCTGGAAGGATCCACAGATACCTACAATAGTAGAATGAACAATTAAATTAATGGATCTGGCACAAATGGCAAAGTTAACAGCTTTGATAAGACACAAGATGGTTTCTAAATTTGTATCTTTATGGCAACTGTTTCTGGACCACTTGCTCATGTTAGAAAAAAATGGTGTTATGACTGGGTTTTACTGATTAGTGGGTTTTGATAGAAATAATGTTACTATGGATGAACTAGTGGTAAGAGATTGTGTTATTTAATTATATCTATATCTGTATTAGAGATAGTCGGAAGTCACTTATTCATTTTGTTTTCAACCTATTCTACACTTACAATTTGTGCTTTTTTTAAAGATCTATCTTCTATCTTTACTGTATTCACTGTTTGTATTTTAATTATATTTTGAGAAAATAAAAAGTTTTAACTAAAAAAAAAAGAAATGGGGGGATCAGTTTTAGTGTCCATTTATCCAGCTTCAGCACAGCCTTGAACTTGGTGGTAGCCCCGCCTCCCAGCCACTCTACTCACCAGCAGATCGCAAAATCTCCCATTTCACGATCTATCGGCAAGGAACAGCTGTATAGAGCAATAGTTAAATCCCATTGCAGTTTCTTTTCAGTATATGGTTTTCAAGTTGGGAACCGCCTTCTCAATAATTGTGAGAAAAGGGGTGCTACCTCCACCCCCCATCCTGATGTTGCTTCAGCCAGCATATTTAAGATCCTGTTTATTTGTGCCTTCGGTTTGTTCATATTCTGTGTTCCAGAATGGCAAACAGTCTCAATTGGTTTAGGGCATCGCTTCTTGGCCTTTAGGCTAAGATCAAGTGTAATTGGTTTAGGGCAGTTGTATATGATTCAGTCTTGCTTTGCACTAACTTACACCTTGTAACTCCCTACTTCCCTCCCCACAACTACTTAACAGGATTATGATGCGGTATACAATATACGGTATACGATATATGTTACTATATATAATCTTGTCCTGAAGGACATGTGACAGCTATTTTCTTAATAAATCAAAATCTGCATAAAATCCAAATCCACTATCCAAAGTTAAAGACCATCTTAATATTCTTAGCTACAAATCCAATCTAGGACCAGGACTCTATTTGGCATTTATGTTAGGAACAACTCAGCTCATCACAAGAGGTAAAATTAGTGTGAGCGCTTCCGGGTGCTGAAGACGCCGGTGCGTTGAACCGAGCGCTCCTGGCTCGGCTCAGCTGTTTGCCTGTTTGCAGCGGTTTTTAAAGAAATAAAACTGCTGAAACCTCCCCTTTGAAGAGAAGGGGATCAGAAGATAAACCACAAGGGTCGCTGGGATCGTCGCTCTTTCCCAATTCCCGTTTTTCCACCACGGGAAAAAGGAAATTGAAGCGATGAAAGCGACTGGAAGGACCATCGTTATTGCTCTACAGAAAACAGCGAAATCTTTTCAGATGAGTAGCACCTAAATTCAGCACTTTTAGTCACTGTTTTATATTTGTGTTTATTTTAACTTTACATATTATCTGCTAAGATCCTTCTATGGACATGACCGATGCTGCTGGTGATTGTGTAACTTTCTTGCTAAAGACGACTTGAGAAACGGTGGGAGCTTAAAGAACAATGACTTTACTTGGAAGTTAAATGGAGTGACATTGACTATTAACGAATGGCTTATTTACTGAAGTGGGGCTAATCTATTTTCCTCTCTGGATTTTGAATTCAAATGGGTTACTGTCTGCCTTTTATCTTATTTCATTGCCTTTCTGCTTTTCATCTTGAAATGGTTTTTTTTTTTCCTTCTTTTCTCTGTAATGTGCTTGGAAATTATTTGGATTATAATGGGTATTTTTGGAATATTTTTGTTTTAAACAGTTTTGGGAATTTTCTTATTATTTGGGATTTTAGTGGACTTCCTTGTTGCTTTTCGTCTTGGAGAGTGAAGACATTTGGAGTTGGGGCTTTTTCCTATTCCCCCCCCCTTCTCTTTTTTTTCCCTCTCTCTCTCCTCTTTGGGACTTGTGAGTATAAGCTTGCCTGAGAACTGGATTGTTATTACATTTTCAAGGATATTTTGACTACAGCTAAAGGACTTACCCGATGTACTTTTATCTTTTATTTTTTTTTATGTGAGAATTGTTGATTTTACCAAAGTACATTTTGCCCTTTTTTTTATGCAATATCTATTAAGAAAAAGCAGTATTACTTTTATTTTTTAATTTTTTATTGTATTTGGATTTTTTTTTCTCTTCCCTCCTTTTTTCTTTTGAATCCCTAATAATTTTTTATCCCTCCTTTTCCCTTTTTTTATTGTTTATAGTGGTTCTCCTTTGTCTTTTGTTATTTTTCTTTTCTCTTTACAGGAATAATATATACAACCTGGTTACTGCGGTTGCAAGAGTGAAGAGGGATAGATATAAGGAAATGGAGTCCATGGCTGCACCTTCAGAAGTACCAACATCAGATATGGGAAAAATATTGGATGCGATTACAGCACTGATTCCAAAAATAGATGATTTTACTACTGCCTTGGAGGAAAAGATGGATATTTTAAATGTTACCTGGATGGATGACTTAATTACTTCTTTTGATATAAAAATAGATAAAAAGATGGACAATATTTTAGATCAACAAATAGAAGTGAAAATGGAAGTGATGAAGGAAGACTCAGAAAAAGAATTTAGAAATGAAATACAGACTGTCAAAGAAATTGCAAATATTATTCCAGGGGATCTTAAAGAGACACAAGGCCAGGTTAAGAAATTGGAGATTAAATCAGATTCTATTACTATGGAATATAATTTAGATGCTATTGTATTACCAGAAATGAGAGAAGAAGAATGTATTTTGAGTTTGATAGGAGCTCTGGAAAAATTAGATGAGAATATGAGAAAATATATAGTTGATACTTTAGTTCAACATTTAGAGACAGAAGAAGAAGACATGGACTCTGAGATAGATAAAATTTTTAGAGTTGAATCACGTTACGTTAGAGATAAGAAACTGTCAAGATATTTTGTGAGAAAAGTTATAAAAGAACAAAATCTGAAGAAATATTATAGCGAGAGATCAAAAATAGTAGGGTTGGGTATAACTTAAAAGAATTAAATCAGAATTTTTTTTCTTTCTTTTTGTTTGGAATCTGGGTTGTATAAATAGAAAAATCCTTTTCTTTTTATTTCTATATGCATAGTATAATAGTATAGTTGGGTATATCTATATATGTATAGTTTTGGGAAAATTAAAGTGTACTAACAATACAGGAATGGATGTTGAAACTACTAGAAATGGCAGAAAATGACAAATTGATTTGCCTACTAAAAGAAAATTTTAATTATTATTCTTTAATGAGTGGAAATCTTTGATGGACTATTTGCAAAAAGCAGGAGGAGTAAAGCTAAATATGGAGTTTTTGTTGATTAGTTTATAGATAAATAGTACATAATAGACAAGGAAAAATATATGAATGTTATATGAATAGCCAGCATGTTAAAACAAACTATCTATTTTATTCTTATGACCATAGACGGATCGGAGGTCATCTAATTTCTGTGTATGTCTTTTTCTTTATTCTTTTTTTCTTTTTCTTTACTGCACTTTTCTTTTTCTTTTCTCTTAATTTGTATTTCTTTTTCCGTTTCATCTTTATCTTTTAGCTTTGTATACCTAAAAACCTAATAAAACTTAACAAAAAAAAAGAGAGGTAAAATTAGTGTGATCATTGCCTTAGATCATGATCATTAACATGTGGTTGAACTGCTATGACATTAGCAATTAGTTCTGTTGAAGTATGAATTTCCATACTGTAATGAGATTCTCACCCTTTTACTTTCTTTTAATTTGTTAAACATTTAATTTTCTGATATAACCTAAACCTATTTGGAGTATTATTTACAATAAAAATGAAAGGTTTCTCTCCTGATATTTCTGCGAAGCCATGTAGTGATTCATTTCTTCAGTATATCAAAGACTGGAATAGATAAAATAAAAACAATATGAGAAATGATTCACTCTCTCTTTATATCTGACATGGAGATATTGAAACATGGTTCTTTAAGAGAAGAAAATGCACAATTCATCCACATATCTGGCATATTGCTCTTGTTTCCATGCTGTAATTTCTGGAACTATCTTCAGACTCAGAAAGATCCACATGTATATGTAGCATGATTTGAGATATCATTCAGATTGATGCACTGGCTTTATCCCTCCAACATGTTTAATGCAGTCATATCTTCTTAAGGATGGCCTGACAGTATGAAATTGTACTAATTAGGTCAAAATCAATATTTTGCAAATACAGATTTAATGCCACTTTCTCAGTTAAGTAGAATTCCTACCCCATCTTCCAACAAGCTTGGCCAGTGGAGCCAAACAGTATTTGGGGAGGAGTTTCTGTGCTGCTACTAAGCCCTTGGATAAGGAGGTTTACAATAAAAAGGGTTCCATTTTCAGCCATTAATCCTATTCAGTTCTTCTTATTGGAAGCCAAGACATGCAAACCAGTCAGTTGAGTTAGTTTAACCTTGTGCATGATTAGCTCTGTGTAGAGACTGTAGGGGGAGAGCTGTGTTGGTCTATGGTGGCAAAAAATCAGAAGGAATCTGGTAGGTCTTCTAATCTGTTTAGGGGACTTAATTTAATCCCATGGGTTTAGTTGATTGTGTTAATATGTAATTTTCACAACATATTAATCCCCTGTATTTAGCCAATTACTGTAAGTGTGTTGTGGGAACAAGTCCACCATGTATTACAACTAATAATTGTAGTTGCTGCTAGTTAAATTCTTAAGCATGATTCATCTATATGAAATATGCTTGTGGTATCCTAGCCCATATTAGACATAAAATTTTTAATATCTCCTGATGTAGCTATATGAAGTTAATCATTACATTATATTGTAAAAACAGTGCTGGAGGCAACAATAAAAAAGGGCTATCACCTTCTTGTCAATTTTTATGAGCTCTCTGAATGAATCTGGTTGGCCATGTTAAGATACAGAATGCTAGGCAGATTGGCCATTGGTCTGATCCAACAGCACTTTCATAGCAATAATTATCCAGCTATCTTTTATGTAGCAATAGTTACCCAGCTTTGTTTTCAACTTTTCTTGTTTGGACACTGTATTTCATTACCAACATAGATCAGAACAGTTAAAGCAATTATTTTTCTAATGGTAATGTACAACTGAGAAAGGACACCAATAAAAAGTGAAAAAAAGAAAATAGATCCTTTCAAATTATGGATTTGGAGATGGTAACTGTGAGTACCAGGAATTGCAAGAAGAATTATCAAGCAGTTGGTCTTAGACCAAATAAAAACTGATGGTCCTCTTGAGGTGATGATTCAAGAAGAAACTCACAAACTTTGGACATGTGATGACAGTAGATGATAAGGGAAATTATTAAGTTAGATAAGATTGAGTGCAGTAGAAGGGAAAGATGACAGATAAAATTGATGAATTGGATCAAAAAGGTTATAGGAATGGATTACAGGAATGTGCTACAAGTTGTTACTAGAGATGAATTGAGATGGTGAGTATTTGACTATGCCGTCTCCAGGAATTGAACCTCATTCAAAAGCATCTAGCTATACTTTTCAGTCCCCCATCCCCCCCTTTCTCCCATCGACACCCCCCCCCAGTGCTAATGCATGTTCAGACAGGCAAGCCACAATGACGTCAGCATGATTACATGATTCATTATGTAATTGTGCAAATGTCACAGCTATGTACTTGCATCATGATATCTGACCTAAGTACATAACATAAGTCATATTATTTGTCTCATAACGTGATATATATGTTGTTAATTTACTCTCATGTGGGAACATGTGCCTCTCCTTTCCGCTTTTCCAAAATGTGTCTGTATCCTCCATTTCTCCCTGTTACCATCTCCCTCTTCATGGCAAAAAAGGCTTAGCATGTAACAGAGTATACCCACTCTTTCCTTTGAAAACTGCATTGTGCAGACACTTCCATTGCTAGCACCAGGGACTGTTCCCTGAAATACAGCTTATTGGTTTAAATGTGTCTCCCCACTGACTGCTATTTCCCCAGTAATGGCCACTTTCCCTTTTACTGATATTTCCTACTGACTTTTTTTCCCATTCTGGGCTTCATGAACATTTTGCACATTCAGTTTTGTCTCTCAGTGCCCTTATGGTTTTTAGTGCAATTTTTCTATTGAATTATATTTTCCCAATGAATGCAACTTTCCTTTTTACTATTATTTCCCATTAACTGTTACACAACTGAGGGCTTCACAAAGATTTTTGCATGTTTTCATTGCGTAAAATTGAAGTCCTTTCTCTGAGATGTGGGCACTTGCCATTTTTTGAGGTTAATATTCACCCCAGATGAATAGTTACAGTTAAAAGATCTATCTTATGTAGTGGTCCGTGCTGGATGACTTCTGTGTAACAGCATTTAAATGACTATATGTTTTAATAAAACTCCAAAGAGTAATTTGGAAAACTGAAAATGGGTGGAGTTAACACCTTTACATTGTTTTTACTCACAAGTATTATGCATTTGGTTTTTCTTTTCTTTTTTTACTTTTCAGATAGCTTCCCAAATAAGAAATTGAATCAACACATGAATTGTTAAGGAAAACTGTAAGGATAATGGAAATATCAATATAAAATCAATACAGTAGCTTAGAAGATAAAATATGTTTCTAGCCTAAGCCTCAAGCCCAGGGAGCAATGATGCAATTACTTATTGGCTCTTTAACCTGATTATAAAAATCAGTCTGCAACTAGAATAAAAATTGCTCCCACCCCATTTTTTTCTAAGTGTTTTTCCTTTTAGATTCAGATAATTTTGCATTCTCCAGAGGTGTTACATATACTGTAGATGGCAAATGCCATTTTATAAAACAAAGAAAACAGCTAGTTTTTGAAACGTTTGTCATTCTTTTTAATACAAATATTTCTTGAAAAGTTTTATGTGGGAAAATTCTGAAAAGAATAAAAAGGGACTAAGAAGTCAACGACAGAGCAAAGGAAAAAAAGAAAAGAAATCATACCAGGTGTCATCCATTAGTAGTTTTGAAGCAAGAAAGTGACAGGCTGAGTTGCATCTCAAATTAGGCCTGAATTGAGAAAACCTAATGACTTACTATTGGATAACTGATTGATAGGATTTCATGCCCTGTTCCTTTTACTGTATGTTTTGAGAGTTAACCTTAAATTAAATAGTTGCATGAATTGTTCCTACAGCTTTCTTCCCTTATCCCTTTCTTGTTAGTTATTACCAACAACTAAAGAAAGTAAAATAAAAACATTCATTATCATTTTATTCACTTCAGAGACCCTTGCTAATGTTTTTATTGTGCAGTTAGATATAAATAAGAAGAAAAAGAAAAAATATCTATGCACAAGAAAGCACCCCCCCAAAAAAATGATTTTAAAAAGGTCATTTTCCCAGAAAAACCAATCCTATGCAATACACTAAATAGCATTTACTGAGTGCAATCAGTGCTGATGATATTACCTAGTTGGGTAATGAAACATCTGCAAGCAAACAACCAAGCTCAGAGAGCACCAAGGGCTCCACAGTTTAACCCTGAGCTACAGATATTCTCTTCTTTTAGAAATATTTATCTTCTACAGGCAAAGTGCTTTGGGGTATTTTAAATCTTATGCCTTCATGAACAATTGTTATATTGTTATATTAATTTTTATGATGTGCATTGCCTAGAAGTCTAGTTTGAGTGACACAATAAATAAATTTTGTAAATAAATGGATAAATATTCCTATTCCATGGGTAGACTTTACCCTCCACAGAAAACCACTTGGAGTCTTTGGAAATGGAACCACATATAAGCCAAATAAATTCCAGAAAACATCTAGCCTTTCAGTCAGTGAAGCTACAACCCTTCATAGAAGAAATGCCATTTTCCCAAAGTGAATCCAAAAGCTGCTGAATTTATTTTCATTATTGAAAATTGAAATTGAAATTATTGTTACTTATGCCTTCATTGAAATTATTATTGTTAAATTAGTTTTGTATATCACCTTTCTGATACATCTTCAATAAGAGGAAAAGAGTTTGTGCACATGACCATCTCCAAATCTGTTCACAAGCTTCTGCACTTAAAAAATAATGCTGGCAACAGCCTTCTCAGATGTGAAGCATCTTAAATATAAGTTACTACACAAAGTATCCAGCATCATTTACATGTGTCACATGGAGCATATGCCACATATCCAGAAAGCCCAATATATCCTTCTGAAAAGCCCTTGGTTCCCATAGCAAAAACAGTATGTATCCTCAAGGAATACCAGCTAACTCACTGGTTAGGGCGACCCTATTGAGGCTGTGTAAATCAGTACAGCCACTTTTTGTTGTTGTTGTTCAGTCGTTTAGTCGTGTCTGACTCTTCGTGACCTCATGGACCATAGCACGCCAGGCCTTCCTGTCCTCCACTGTCTCTCGGAGTTTACTCAAATTCATGTTCATTACATCAGTGATGCTATCTAACCATCTCATCCTCTACCGTCCCCTTCTCCTTTTGCCTTCAGTCTTTCCCAGCATCAGGGTCTTTTCCAGTGAGTCCTCTCTTCGCATTAGGTGGCCAAAGTATTTGAGCTTCAGCTTCAGCATCTGTCCTTCCAATGAGCAGTCAGGGTTGATTTCCTTTAGGATTGACTGGTTTGACCTCCTTGCAGTCCAAGGGACTCTCAAGAGTCTTCTCCAGCACCACAGTTCGAAAGCATCAATTACAAATCAAAGTACAGCCACTAGATGGCAGCAAACAGAAAATTCTCTTTGCTATCATTTAATTTTCAGCCAGTTCTTAGAGTCCATATATAATAGGGTCATCTTTGATAGCAGACACAATTGGTGGTGGATTGAAGCATTTATTTAAACCTGCATTTCTCAAAGTGTGGGTTATGACTTCAGGGATTATGAGACAATGGATGGAAGGACACTTGAGAGTGCCTTCTTTGCATTCCTTTCTGAGCAGTGTTACCCCAGCAAGAGTTAAAGATGTGGAGTCCTTGGTGCTCTCTGAGCCTTGTTGTTTTCTTGCAGACGTTTCATTGTCAGACTAGGCAACATCTTCAGTGCACTAAAGCTTCAGAGCTACAAATATTCTCTTTGAGAGCTAAAGATATCAAATCGCCAGATGTGGGGGATCCTAAAACCTACAGCCACTTGGTCTTGTCAGGATTGAGCCAACCAATTCTTCCCCATCCAAGCCTGCACAGACTCCGGGCACTGGGAAAGCAGCTTGACAGCATCACTTGAGTGGCCTGGGGTAGAGATGTACAGCTGAGTATCATCAACATACTGATGGTACTTAACCTTGTGCTGATGGATAAACTCACCCAGCAGTTTCATGTAGATGTTAAACAGGAGTGAGGAGAGAATTGAACCCTGTGGAATTCCCCAAAGAAGGGGTCTATGGCTGGACCTCTCCCCCCTATAAACACCAACTGGAACAAGCCTTGGAGGATGAAGGAAAACCACTGAAGAACAGTGTGTCCCACTCCCAACCTCCTCAGCCAGCTCAGAAGGACACCACGATCAATGGTAACAAAAGTCACTGAGAGATCATGTGGGGCCAGGATGGATACACCACACCCATCCCAGGCCCACCAAAGGTCCTCCACAAGCATGAACAACAGAATATAGCTGTTCAGGCTATATTCTGACCTGAAACCTGACTGTAACAGGTCCAGATAACCCACTTCCTCCAGAGCCCTTTGAAGCTATGGGCCTACCACCTTCTTAACAACCTTTCCCAGAAAGGGAAGGTTGGAGACCAGACAAAAATTGTGATGGTCTCTTGAATGTACTGAATGCAAAGCACCACAACATATCTGAAGCCATGTATGAAGTCTTTTTAAAGGAGGAATAATTATGGTTATTAGGGGTGCGGTGGCTCAGCGGGTAAGATGCCAGGCTTGTCGATTGGAAGATCACAAGTTCGGACGTTCGAATCCCTAGTCCCACGTGACGGAGTGAGCTCCCGCACTAGCCCCAGCTCTTGCCAACCTAGCAATTCGAAAGCATGCAAATGCAAGTAGATGAATAGGTACCACTTTGGTGGGAAGGTAATAGCGTTCCGCGTGCATCATGTCGGCCACATGACCGTGGAAGCGTCTTCGGACAGCGCTGGCTCTTTGGCTAACAAACGGAGATGAGCACAGGCCGCTAGAGTTGGACACAACTGCACAAATGTGCGGGGGGAACCTTTACCTTTAATTATGGTTGGAGGTACAAGGCTTCTAAGGAAAGCTCTGATAATCTGATCAGGCAGAAGGATCTATGATGGAGGAAAAGGGAGAAGAGAAGGGAAAGAAAGGGGTTCTAATTATTAGCACAGCAACGTTACAGCCTGCCAGTGTTTTGCAAGCTTCAGTGTTGTAAGAGCACTTTTAGAGAAGCAAATGACTTTTTCCTCCCCTGACTTTGGTGAGAGTGCCCGTCTTCAAAATGAAACCATTTTCAGGAATTACATAGAAGACAGCTGATCTTTTATATTCAAAACCTGGTTTTAAATTAGGGAGTATGTGTGCTTATTTCCAATGAAGCAGTTTTATCTCATAAGTTTTTATTGTTCTATCACCGTTTTATTTGATATATAGATTACAATCCGATTATGAAAAGTCAGGGCATATTTATTTATTATCCAAACTGGAACCCAATGAAATCATTATTTTTATTCATGAGGGGGAGTTTGCACAAATCAGTTTTATAATTTCAGGGTGTCATGTTATTGCAGTTTGAGAACCCATGCTCTAAGCAATTAAACTGGAGAGGGTGCTGTTGTAGCACATAAATATCCAGTTGACAAACCCTTCCATCTAGGTACCTATTCAGCCGTGTAGGCTTTCCTTACCGCTGCCACAAGTACAAGTCAGCTTTTATGCTGAGTGTTCCCTTTTCCTCTTACTACTTGCAGAGTTTTTCCTATGCTAAATTAGTATTTAACTTGTTATCTGGTGAAATACTGCTTTCATAAACAGGCAGTATTTATTGTCTCAAGCTAAGTGGACAATGAAAGGGGAACTATTTGCTTTTTGCATTCAAATAGAAGTTCTTATGCATATAATTCTAATGCATTTTTATGAGTTGCAAAGACAGAAGGACCTTTAAATCCAAGAAAGAAAGAAAGAAAGAAAGAAAGAAAGAAAGAAAGAAAGAAAGAAAGAAAGAAAGAAAGAAAGAAAGAAAGAAAGAAAGAAAGAAAGAAAGAAAGAAGGCAGGCAGGAAGGCAGGAAGGCAGGAAGGCAGGAAAGAAGGCAGGAAGGCTTTACTCCTACTCTTTGCACCATCTTAATGAATTGGCAGTGGGAGTACTGTTCTGCAATGGTTCTCTTCCTCTGCAGCTGGTTCAAGTCAGTGGGGGGAGAGATCTAAGTCTATGCCCCTTTTATATGGGGTGCCTTGTGGCTTGGTTCTCTCACCACTCCTATTTAACATCTACATGAACCTGCTGGGTGAGATCATTTGTCAGCATGGGGTGCATTATACTCAGCTGTACATCTTTGCCCCAGGCCAGACAGGTGACTCCATCCAGGTGCTTACTCAGTAACAGGAAGCTGTGAAGATCTGGATGGGGAAGAACAGGCTGGGACTAAACCAAGACAGAGTGGTTTTGGGTTTTTGGGCCCTCTGGATCTGGAGAATTGTCATGTTTAACCCATGACAGGATAGCACTCACCTGGACAGAGTTGGTGCACAATTTAGGAATCCTCCTGGAATTGTAGCTCTTTATTTATTTGTTTTTTGTTTGTTTGTTTGTTTATTTATTTGGATTTCTTATGGCTGTCCAATTCCAATAAGACTCTTGTGTGCCAATTGAGCCCATTCCTGGACTGGGAGGTCCTGCTCATGGCCACTTATGTCTTAGTCACTCCTGATTGTACTATTGCAATGCACTCTACATGGGGCTGTCCCTGAAGACCATCTGAAAGTTTCAGCTACTCCAGAATACATCTGTGCATGCAGTTCAGGGTGCTCCAAGATTTTCCCATGTTATATTCTTCCTGCATGAGCAGCACAGGCTCCCAGTTACCTTCTGGGTATAATTTAAAATGCTGGTTATCAACTTTAAGCCCTGAATGTCTCAAGCCAGGTTATTTGTGGGACTACTTCTACCTGAAGGTATCTGCTCATTCCAGCAGATCTGACAGGGTGTTCATGCTCCAGGTCCCATCTATCAAACAGTGTTGTCTCGGGGGACCTAGGAGGCATGCCTTCTCTGTAGCAGCTCCTACCCTATGAAACAACCACCCCTCTGAGATCCAGAGAGCCCCTACCCTCTTGGCATTCTGGAATTTGAAGAGCTGGCTCTTCCTCCAGGTACTGGACTAGGATGTGAGTCAAGCTAGCACATGTGCAGTGGGTGTGAGGCAGTTATGGTGCCCTGGGTAGAGTGTTTTGGTCTTTGATTTATGGTGTTTGTGTTTGTATAGTTTAATATATTTATACTGGGTTTGATTACTGTTAGCCACCTAGGGTTATGTTGTAAAAAATGGTTGGCCATATGCATTTTTACAATAAATTATAACAACAACAACCACATCCTCCTGACCTCAGACCTCCAATTTCATATTAGTAGGGAATTACAAGTAATTCTTCCAAGTAATTTATATTGGATGAATCAATTTTAGGAGGTCATCCTGAAGGTACCTCAGTGCCAAGTCATATAGGGCTTTATAGGCTTAAACCAACACTTTAAATTACACCCAGAAACCTGTTGGTAGCTAATGTGGGGCCAGCAGAAGAGATGTAATGTGCTTGTGTAGTTTAGTGCCAGTCAACATCTGGCCACTGCATTTTGAACCAACCACAATTTCTGAATGGTCTTTAAAGGCAGTTCCATGTAAAGTTCACGGTAGTAGCCTAACCAGCTAGTGATGAGATCTTGTGCTATTATTGTAAAGTCCGCCTGCTTCAAGTTGCCCTGCGACTAGTGCCATAGCCACAGCTGAGAAAAGATATTCCTAGCCATGGCTTCCACATGCCTATTGAACAGTAGCCATGACTCCAGGACCAAGTCAAGGACCTGCTCACCTCAGGACCACTGCCATCTCCTGGAGCTAGCAGGGGAACTTATTGAGCGAACTGCAACCACATCCTGTTTCGGTTCAACCTTAGCCTGTTTCTTTCCGTTATAAGAGTTATATATCTACTCATGTTATTGAAGAAAGCTGAAGTTGTCCTTATAAATGTTGCTTTTGCCTTAGAGGACTTGATCTACTTATTGTTTAATGGTGCTTTTCAGAAGGGAGGATCCAGGACTTTTTTTTTCAAGGAAAACTACCACATATAGTTTACCATATTTAGTTTCACATATCTGAAACTAAAGAGTGGATTTAAAAAATCACTTTTTTTCAATTAAAGAAATATAACACATATATTATGTCATAAAATATATAGATTTTTGTGCAGACTCTTTTTGTTTGTTTTTAAAACAGATTAATATGAAAACAGAATGGAGCATATTTATAAATGAGTGCATATAAAACTAACATGGATCTAAAACTATCACATTGTAAAATGATAAGAATAATACTTGAAAGGAGTTAGAACCATACTCCTTTTTCTATTTTTCTAGATTCTGCTTGAACATATCCAGGAAATGAAAGCCCATCACTTTTCTAGTAAAGTTATTCTACTGTTGACCTGTTCTTACCATTAGAACATTTTTCAATACTGTGATGTACATTCAGGGATGATAGAAAAAGAGAATGGTCTTTTTCAGGATAAGGATGTACCTTTTCATACTTGGAAGCAGGCTAATATAACACCCCCCCACCATCAATTATCTTTTCCCAAAGCTATATATGCCCAGTTTTACCAGTTTTTCAGGTTAAGACTTAGTTTTCAGTCCCCCGATTTTTTCATCAACTTTCTTTGCACCTGTCTCGCTTTATCTGAATTCTTCTTAGAATATGCCCAGAACTGGATACAGTGCTCAGGATGGTAGCATCTCATCCTACTTGACCAGGACATCTCTTGACACAACTGCAAGATACTGAATAGTGAGAAGTCTGCCTACTAATTTTCTCCGGTAAACTTCTCCATGTTCTTAATATAACAGTACAGGAATACCTTCTTCGTAACTGAGAAACTCATATAGTATGCATTTTCATGCACTATAATTTTCTCTACAAGCACAAGGTCTTCAGAGGAAAATTATATATTTAGGAAAATGTGTATAAGAGAAAATCTTGTTTCGAAGGGACTCAGTATATACACTTCCATGAGAGAATCTCCAATAAAACTCCCAACATTTGACAGGATTTTTTTTGAAGACCTGCATGTTCCATGTAATAAACAATAAAAACTTCATCTTTCTTTTTAGGAAAACAAATGTCATTCAGGCATTTAATTAAAACTTCAAAAATAGATTAATTGTAATTGAAAACATAACAAATATAGTATGGGCTAACGGAATCTAAATTAACATTGTTAATGAAATTACTTTACTTCTTTTGCTTTGTCAGGAAACTAAATCCCTTCCGCCACTCTCTCCACTTGAAAAACAAATAATCTACTAAAGGAAATGATCTGCTTTTTTCACCTTGGGACTGCAAAAGCTATTAAGGCAAATTCAAGCAAACTACATCCTTGCTATTTTAGAAGTGAACTTTTAACACCTTTGCAAATGTGATTTTGCTTTGGAAAATTAGTGCTTGTTCTTTTGTATGCTACAGAGATTTTAACTGTTTAAAATAGAAATAGGGATATTATGATTAAAAAAAACCCTTCTAGCTATTACATAGGTTTTCTTTTAAAAAAAAGAAGAGATTTTAACTAAACTTGCTACATTTATCAAAAGCACTTTCAAACACAATCCAAAATAAGGCACTGGATAATTAATATGGATTTTTTATTGTGTAGACTGTCATTCACATTTAAATGTCTTTACGCAGTAAAAATTCCATATTGCTCATCAACACAGTCCAGTTCACTTTCTTTTTTTTTCCTCATTTAAAAAAGCATCTCTGATTTTCATCTAAGCATGATAAGTTGGATTTAACAGATGAATTTTATATTTCAATAATGAATGCTTGAGAGAGTCCTTAGTGCAAACATCAATTACCTTTTCACCTAGTGCAAGTGAAATGTGGCTTCTAAATTTCCAGTTTGACAATATTTGGTGTTATTTCCTAAGACTTGTAAACAAAATTGCCAGAACAGATGGTGCAGAATGTTCACATTTAATTTTTTTTCATCTGCAAGGTGTTTAAGGGATCTTTTTCCAGTGTTGTTTAAACTTGATAAATACTGACTTGCTTACAGCATTCCTACTGTAGGTCTTTGACTAAAAACTCATTCTCTTCTCCTGAAATGACTATAAGATATAAATATTTTTTCACATAATTATTTCAGGAAACACTGGAGAGTGAAGAGGTTTATTTTCAATGCTCCCATAATGCAACACCAAGATTTTTTTAAAGCTTTTAAAAATATATAGAATTGGAATGCACCATTTAAGCCCTCAAGCCCAACCCCCAGTTCAGTGCTGGTGTCCATATTAGAGCATTCCTTACAAATGGCTCTCCAGGCTCCGCTTGAACACATCTAGTGGAGTGTACCAACCTCACTCAGCAATTAGCTTTGCCATCAAATTGCTCGTAACTTTAGGAAGTTCTTCCTAACATTCAATCAAATTCTGTCTTCCTTTTGTGTGTATGTGTGTTGAACTCCAGGTTGATAGAGGAAAGGTTCTGACCTTGTGGTACATGACATTCTTTCAGGTACTTGAAGTTTTTTCATATCCTCCTCAGTCGGCTCATTTTCTCCCTATAAGGCTTAGTTTCCAAAATCGTGATCATCATCTTTCCCCTTCTTTGAACCTTTGCTAATTATTCTGAATCCTTTTTTAAACAGAATAATAGAGTACAGCCCAAGATTTGTATGTAGTATTTAAGGAGGCATATGAACAGTGCCTAATATCATGGACAATTACTTCCTGTGAATGGGAAGTTGTATATCTATTCATGCAATCTAAATTGCATTCACATTTTAACAGCCATGTCACATTGCTGACTCATATTCAGCTGATGATCAGCTACATTTCTAGCATTTTTTTTCACATATACTATTACCAAGTTGGTCAGGACTCACCAGCTGTTGGCTGGAGATGAATAGAGATCAACTGTTGGAACAGAGCAAATCATGTTAGCATATTGTAGTGCTATCTCACAGACTGGAAGGGAGGAATCTAAACCAGTTTTCTGGATGTGCCCCAATACTGGTTGTGTGCTACACTGAAATGGTCTTTTTAGAAGTAAATTTAAATGTATTCAGTTGGAATTTTCTCAGCAATAAAGTGTGGGATTGTAGCCTAAAACACTGTTGGTGTCATTCAGTAAACCACTGCTCAGATAAGAAAGGCATGTTAGTTTTATCTTCATAAGGTAGATAAGGTATATAAGATGTCTGCTGCTGAATTTGCATTTAAATTATTTGTTTGTATAATATTTTTGTGTGGAAATTAATTTTCATGGTTCTTTTATCATGGCATAACAAAGCATTATCATAAATTTATTTTTTCTATGGCTGATCTATCAGGTGATAAATACTTAGAAAGAAGAAAAACTCATTTGTTTCTGTACTAATTGTTATATATTAACAGTTCTATACTTTATTATAAAAGACATTTACAGTATTTATCAAAGCTCAGAATACAGAAATCAAAACACTAAGAACCATATTTAAACATTCCAGCAGATACAATCGTTTTCTCAATTAGTAGGCAATGAAGATGCCTAATGGGTTCAGAACAAAAGTCCTACTTATATTTTCATCAGGACTGCAGCTGTTGTACAGACTAGCTCTGGGGAGATAGCAATAGGCTTTTGTTGGAATTACTGAATATATAAAGTATATACTGTATAAAGGAAAGTAAAAAAAAGTGAACCAGCTGATTTATTTGGTTTGAAATGGTTTTAACAACCCACAAAGCCACAATATTGGCATTTTTGTTACTTTGGTGGCTGGAATATATGATTCTTGTGCCATATCAGGAACACCATATTACTTTTTAAAAAATATAGTATTGATAACCTTGATATTTTGAATATATTTCTTGCATACATATATAAACCCCCACACCCACCCACACCCACACCTTAAACTATTCCCTTTCAGGGTAAGCAATGTTATGGAAAAAACAGAAAATAAGTAATAAATAGTAAGCAAAAGGAAATACAGGTAAGAGATAAAAGGGGGAGAAAAGAAAACATAGTTATGACTAGTTTATACCAATACACTTCATCTCCACATGCCTTTCTATCCTTGTTTCCATCATGAACCTACACCATATACCATTCATCCATCCAATGCCTTTTGTTCTTTTAACTTATTTTGTCACTGCTTTTGAACTCATCAACTCCATCCAACAATGACTTTCTTCTTCTTACCCTTCCTTTTAACCCATTCACTCTTCCTTCTTATATTTGTTTTGCAGTTCAATCTCTATTCATTCATTCAATATGTCCAAACCACTTCAACATACTATTTTTCTACTAGTCACTCACTTTTGTATTCAGTCCACATTCATTCAGCATTCATTCAGTCTTGAGTATATCACTTCTTGACTTGTTCCTCAGAACAAACTACATATTACTCACTGCTTTTGTACCAACACTATTCATCTACTTTCCCTTTAGTAAACATAACCAGGATACACAAATGTAACTTTTTGTTCTAGTTCTTCATCATATATGCATAAATTATCATTGTTCACCCCTTTCCTCTGTCAAATCACCTTAGTCTTTGATACATTTATTTTTAAATCCATATGCCTTGTTGCATCACATCATCACTTGAATAAAAAATACATGCACACGTCTGTTCCCACCAATACACCTCTAATATCATCATGAATATGCTTGTCCATAAATACAACCAAAGAGATATCACACATCCTTCCCTTACTCCCCCTTCATGGAATCAATATATCAAACATAGATATAATGTTTGCAACATACTAAACAAGTTGCAGTTCCATATTTTAAAATTTCATTAGTTATACCTTCTACACCTGCAACCTTAACCCTTTTCAACATTCTCTCAAATATGCCTTCTTTTTCATCAATGATTTTTCCTGGATACTTAAATGTTTAGTGCTCATTTCTATCCCAATTCAGTTCAATTCCACTTTTTGACATATCTCCATTACTTCCATAAAAATCTTTAAAATACTCCTTCCAGCATTCTTTGGTTGTCCTCTTGGTTCTTGCTTTTCTCATCCATACAGGGACAACTACCTTACTGGAATCTATCTGTGCCTCCTCTTCCTTTTAAGGATTGTTCCTTCTTCACTGCTTCCTGGCCTGGTTTTGTTCTTTGCTTTCTTAGATGTTTGCGTACACGGATGCCTTCAAACTCCTTTCCCTTGTTTTCTCATGTAACACTAACACAGATCCTTTTTTTTGTTTTTGTCCCTCCTCCTTCTCCATAGTACCATTAATGCTCTGATAATAGAGTAAAGCAAAGCCAACAGGTTATACCTTTATTCCTTTGTTTAATTGTGACTCCACAGAAACAAAAGTCCAAGGAACAAAGAACTGAAGGAACTGGTTCTTAGAAACAAAGAAGTAGCATTCATTTGAAACATTGTAGCTGCATTCCAATGTGCTTAAAGTGAAACTTAAATAACAAAAAAATGGGAAAAGAATCCAGTGGGCACAGGGTGTGAAAAAAAGGAGAATATGCTTTGACCCACCTTGGCAAAAACTGAAAGGATGCCCACTGGGTGATATAAGGATGGAAAGGAGGTATGATGGCAGAAGAGGTGGAGGAAACATGGTAGCAAATAGACTTTACTGGACTCCACAGTCTTTATGGACCATCATTAGATCAACTGGAAGACCAAAACAAAAAAAGATGGTGTTGAGCAGCTGAGAACATAGCAGACCAGCAGTTCAAGGTGAAATGTCCATACAGGGCAGTGACCTGCTGTTAGAACATAGGGGGTATGCCAGATGCTGTAGCCAGTAGCACCTGGGGATGAAGTGTTGTACATCAACTGATCAGAAATGTTTAAAATGGCTTAAGATTGAAAATAGTACTTTTAATAGAGGTTCAGGTGAAGGGTACAATTGCAGTGGGAGAGGAATAGGTAGAGGAAAATATTGTCCATACCTGCACTCAAGAAATGATGGGTGGCCTATATTTAGGCTGACCATATTTCCTTCAGACGAAAACGGGACTTTGGGGATGGCAAAATGGGACAGGGTCTTATGCCACCATGCCAGCCTCCAAACCCCGCCCCCCAGTCCACGCAATTGGCTCCCGCCTGCAAACCCCGCCCCCGCCCCACACGATTGGCTCCCGCCTGCAAACCCCGCCTTCGAAAGGGCAGGCTCCGGGGACCCCGAAAATGCCCTCAGTCTAGGCAGGGAGGCTGCGTGCACGCGCATGTTGCCAAGGGGCGCTCAGCTGTTCTGCGGGGAGAATTTCCACCCCGGCTCCAGGGCAGCGTGTGCATGTGGGGAGGGGAGGCTTTTGCCTCCCTGCCAGAACCGAGGGCATTTTCGGGGTCCCCGGAGCCTGCCCTTTCGAAGGGGCAGCGGCAGCAGCAGCAGCAGTGCTGCCCCTTCGAAAGGGCAGGCTCCGGGGACCCCGAAAATGCCCTCAGTTTAGGCAGGGAGGCTGCGCGCAAGCGGCGCTCAGCTGTTCTGCGGGGAGAATTTCCACCCCGGCTCCAGGGCAGCGTGTGCATGCGTGGAGGAGGCTTTTGCCTCCCTGCCAGAACCGAGGGCATTTTTGGGGTCCCCGGAGCCTGCCCTTTTGAAGGGGCAGTGGCAGCAGCGGCAACCCGGAAGCACCGCCACCGGCACTTCCGTGTTTTTGTTTGGAAAGCCCTGGCCTAGTGTGTGTGTGTGTGTGTGCGTGTGCGTGTGTGTGCGCGATTACGCTGAGCAAGTAATCTGCGCGCATGCACACACACACGCACACACACACACCCTCTTTCCACAACCTTCCCGTGCCTGCTTTCCCTGGCCTCACCACTGCTGGGCAGACAATCTCAGGATCAGGTAAGGAGGCAGGAACCTGGACTGTGGTGCTGCTTCTGCTGCTGGGATCGCACGTGGCAACTGGGCTTCCAGTTGCCGCGCTGATAGGGCCTCTTCCGGGCTGCCTCCAATGGCAAGTCCGGCTCCAGTCCTCCTTCCTGTCTTCCTGTCCTCCTTCCCGCTGGGTTTAAAAAAGGGACAAAATTGAGATTTTTATCAAAACGACGGGACGGTTGAAAAATGCTAAAATAACGGGACTGTCCCGTTCAAAACGGGACGTATGGTCACCCTACCTATATTGGTAATGGGGCAAGTAGAAAGTACAGATTTGACCTATGTCTGGATCCAACCATGAATGAAAGGTAACTCATGTCTCCCCAGTTTGAAGCTTTTCCCTGCCTTCAATAAAGAATTTGTTTGGCTTATTTTTTTTTAGCTAATTCACAATATTTAAGTTATCATAACCTCATCTGAAGTTAATGAAAGTCAACATTGTTCAGATTGGATTGTGTATAAAATTCCCTTCTCAGCCCTATGTGGGTATGTGTCTTCCTCAACCTTGGGTCCTCTACCAGAGGCCTGGGAATTTGAAAGTTCTGTGCAGTATCTCAGCTGTTCCTAGCATTGCACTCTTCTGGACAGAGAGCTCTGATGTTGCTCCTGGGATCTGTTGGACCCACTCTCCCAGCTTAGGAGTCACAGCCCCGAGTGCTCCTACCACCACTGGGACCACTTTGGCCTTCACTTTCCACATCCTCTCTAGTTCCTCCTTCAAATTTCAATAATTTTAACTTTTGTACACCAGCCTACAGGCTTTCAAATGAAAAGTGATTTAAAAATAAACTTGTATATATTTACTTACATCCTAAGCAGTTAAAATAATGCTGTTGCCATGAGATACACAGTCATATTTCTAAATTTAGCCATATTGTACATGGCTATTGTATTAATTATGATATATCCCAAATTACCTTCCCCGCAACGAAACCTGAATCTGAAAATATTTGGCAAAGGAGGTAAACATTTATTTATTTATCTATCCTGACTCTATTATAATAACTGATTGATAAGGTTTCCTTCTTGCTCTTTATTTAATTAGACTGCCTTTTGTATTCATTAAGGCTGCAACCTAATAACCACTTAATTGGAAGGAAATATAACTGAACACACTAGAACTTATTTCTGACAAGAGATTTTCAGACCTAGAGTTGCATGTTAGAGATATTTAGTTAATTTGTTTTTTGTATTTTACTTTATTTAAAAAATCCATTCATTGTAATTTTTGTAGCATAGTATGTGTGTGTGTGAACTGAAAAATGATGAAAATATAATTTCTAAAATAAAAAATATAACTATATAACAGGGGAAGATTATCACATTTTATACTTGAGAGAACAAGTCTAACTGTCATCCCAATGTTCAACCTACTGGTACTCCAAGAATCTATGACATCAGCACTTTCATCTAGTCCATTCTTTTCATGTCAAAGTCAGTATCATTGCTTTAAACCTATTCAGTATGCCTCTTCATTTGCTTCTACACCCTGATCAATAGAAGTCCTGTATACTATATTATGAACCTGAAAATGGGCTCATTACACTGGAAAATGTTTCCAAGTCAGGCAGTTCCCTTGTGGAAAGATAGATCGAGACTATTTTCTTGTGGAAATGGGCTCATTTTTAAAGCAAACCTATGCTTTTCATTGACAAATGAGTTGTATGTATCGATTTATTCTTACAGCTTCATGTGCCACATCATACAAGTAGCAATTTTAGTAAAGGGAACTCTTTTTATTTTCAGTTTACATATTGATGAACTGAACTTCAGCAACTGAAGGCAAGATATGTAATATTCTTTTGACTGATTTTGTAAATGATGATCTAAAATAACACACTAATGGTAAGGGGGAAAGAAAATAAATCCCAAAGGGGAATTTATTTAAGACTACCCTATCTGGGCTGCAAAAATCTAGATGACCACAACTTGGGGTTTTCTGTAGTTCTTTGATGCAATCTAGTTGTCCAGATGTTTTGCAGCCCAGTTGTGGCACTACAGTAGTCTTTTTTCAAGATTCAAATGCCAGAGTTTTTATAAATGTATGTATTTATATATTTCTTTTCATTGTTGAAAAATATAGGAATACAAATTACTTCCTGTTTATCCAAAAGAACATGCAAAAGGAACTGCAAAGTTGATAGAAACGAACAAGGGGAAGCTTGAGAAATCAAGGGTCAGATAATGGATAATGGAGATGTTAGAGGAATTATGTGGGAAAGTATGAGAGACCCCAGAATCTTCTGGAAAACCCTCCCAGCATACTAAGGGAGGATACCGACTCAATCCAGGCAGCAGTAGATGGAAGAGTTAATTATTGCAGAGACATCATAAATCAGTCTGGCCAGTAATTAGTGAGAACAGATGGGGAGAGCTGGACTGGAGGAGGAAGGAAGATAAAAGCAGCAAAGGCACAGGAGTGCAAGAGAATGTAGTGGAAACAATCTCAGACAGCAAGATTAATGACTACGGAGAAACTCAAAAACAAACCTTGCAACAGGACAGTGAAGGAGGGAGAGACAGAGAACAAACATACCAAGGGTCTCAAGGCAGGCAGCTCAAAGAAAAAACAGAGCCACCAGGGCACTGCGCTTCTTAATTCCTTCAGAGACAGGAAGATCATTGGTACTAGATAGCTGGTGGCTACTTTCTGAGAAGTGCTGTTGACAGAAAAGTTATAATCAGTCTATAAGGAGGAGCCCGACAACTTGCTCTGAAACTTATGAGTGAAAAGTGATAGAAAAGACCTGGCTGGGTACAGGAGGGAGAGGATACCTCTCTTGAAAATGTACCCAGCTAGGTTTCAGGGTATGACATCACCAGGCAGATTTTTGTGGCTTTCAGGACCACTGCTCTGCAAATAACCAGATGTGAGACATTGTTTATGCACTTGAGCTCTGGGAATCAGATGAGATTGGTATACTCTTCATCCCGTCCCACCCGGGCATGCAGAGAGGGCATGCTACGGACCCCATCGGTTAAGGAGTTCCACCTAACGGGGTCTCGGAAGCGTGCTTTCTCTGCTGTTGCCCCTGCCCTTTGGAACATTCTGCCCCCGGAGATCAGACAGTCCCCTTCACTCCTGGACTTCCGAAAAAGACTTAAAACCTGGTTGTGTCATTATGCTTGGGGTCAGAAGGAGATTGGAGATACCTGGAGATGGCTTGCACCTTAGATTTGCTCTGAGGGGCCCTTTTTATAAACTTAAGAATACTCTGCCTTTGGATCCCATTTTATTCATTATATTTTAAATTATTATTTATTATGTATTTTGTTTTATTTATAAATGTATATTAATGTTTTAATTCTATTGTAAACCACCCAGAGTCCCCCTCAGGGGAGTTGGGCGGTGATAAATCCAATAAATAAATAAATAAATAAATAAATAAATAAATAAATAAATAAATACATACATACATACATACATACATACATACATACTCTACCAGGTTCCCTGCTGCATAGCTACTTCCCTATCTGAGTTGGTGGATGTTGTAGCCAGGTTGACAGTGGAGTTCCTCAGGCTTAAGGTCTTGAGGGACTTCAACCTGACTTCCTTGAGTATGGAGTCTGAAGTGCCTTGGGAATTCATGGTCACAATGGCAACCATGTACCTGTCCTAGATCATCAAGGGCCCAATGCACACGGAGGGTCACATACTACTAGTTTTTAAGCCACCAGAGTCTACTGGAGTGCGTGGTTATAACAAATTTAAAATCATTGTCATCATCATCTTGGGGAAGAAGTGACATGGTCTGGAATTGAAGGATGTTATATTAGTGCCTTGTAATGGACAGATCACTTCCTGTTAGCCTTGTGGTTCTCTGTGGCTATCCCCCCACTGCAGAGAGGGAGGGAAGGTTTGATCACTCCTCCCCAGGTTCATGGTGGACCTTGTAAGATTTCAGAAGGAGATTGGAGGTAGTCCCTGAGTCCTGGTGCATGTTCAACTGAGGCCTTAATTACTGCTTGGAATTAGTGGGCAATGAAGGTCTTGGGATTGGATTGCACCTGTGCAGACTCTTGCTGCTGGTGGATCCTAGATTGCCCTCTAGTTTTTGGAAGCTCTCTGGGAGATGAAAATATACCTAAAGTGCTGCTGGTAGAAGATAAAAAGTGAATCTTGCCAATCACAGGAAAAATGTTGGGGTTTGATAAACCCAGGAATTTACTTCTAGATATAAATTATACAAAGAGGCTTGATTTCTAGGTAAAAGGTGAAATATTCTGCACAGTCACCCAATTAGCAGCCATTGTTGTAGGAATGATGTGTCATGTGTGACTCATAACAACAGGTGCTTAGAGTTAGGTTGGGTGTGGTGAATAACGAGATTGACCTATAATGTGATTGGTCAGGTTCACTATATATGCAGACATTCTCATTTCCCATTATTCCCATTTTACCTCGTGAAAGCTGTATAGTTGATGGTGTATCATTTGTTACTTGTGGAAGTGATCTGTAAATACGTATGTATATAAAGTAAATAGGATATTTGATATAACTTCTGTTTGGAGTCTATTTACTGCATAGTACGTGGATCACTGGTGCCTAGGAGAGAGGCAGGCCGCTCCATCTCCGCGCGCTCCCTCAGACAGGGTTATGGGCCCAGAGGCGGCAGAGACGCCATAGACGACGGAAGGCTTTGCACTGGCTGTGGATCGGTGGATCGTGAGCTGGAAGCTTTGGAAGCCTATCCAGGAGTCGTGTGGCTATTTGGAGTGATTTGGAGCTTTCACAGGTTCCGTGCCTGTGTGTATGTTTTTTTTCTCTCTCCTAAGCTTGTTTTGCAGCTGGAGGACTTTCTGATAAGGTCTGTGTCTTTAATCATCGGTGTCTGCCCAGAAGGGGCTGAAGACAGATGAGCACAGCGAAGATGTTGCCGGCAGTCGGGGGAGGTTTTCCTCTGGAAAGACTGAATGACAGTAATTATTTGTCATGGGCATATAAAATGGAAATGTATCTTCGGCGTGAAGGGCTTTGGAGAAGTGTACTTTGCCCTGAACCAGACCTGGAAGATGAAGAAGTTGCTCTAAAGGACGATAGAGCATTGGCAAGCATAATTTTATGTCTGGAAGATAGCCAATTGTGTTATGTTAGAGACTGTCAGTTAGCTTATAAGTGTTGGGAAGCTTTAAAGAATGTTTATCTAAGAAGCTCACCGTTATGTAAAATTTTACTAACAAGAAAACTTTATCACGCTAGATTAGGAGTATCTGATAATATAAGGGATCACCTGCATTATATGACAGGGTTGTTCCAGGAATTGGCTCAGAGAGATATGCAATTTACAGAAGCTAACAAAGTGTATATAATTCTCAGTTCTTTAAATGAAATGTGGGATACTTTGGCAATGAGCTTTGGGTCGTTATCTGAGGAAGATTTGACCATAAATTACTTATCTGGTAGATTACTGGAAGAAGAGCAAAGAAGGCAGCAGTGTTCTAATGTAATTAGTGCTAAGCAGAACAGTGTTTCTGTTAAGGAATATTCTGAGAATGTTTTGTATGTACGAAAATGTTTTAACTGTGGGTCGCAAAGGCATTTGTTGAAACATTGTGATAAGAAACAGAAGCCGAGGGCCAAGCTGAAAATTTCCAAGCCGGGAGAAGCTGCACAGCTGTCTTTAATTAGTTCAAGTGTAGAACAAAATTTAAAGGGACCATTTTTAATTGACAGTGGGGCTTGTCAGCACATAGGACATAACAGACAGATGTTTAAGAGTTTTAAGCAGGCTGATAGAGATCATGTTACTCTAGCTAACGGAAGCATTGCATCTGTGACTGGTAAGGGATTTGTATATGTACCAGGGTTAAATATTGAATTATCAATGTTGTGTGTACCTGAACTGGAGTACAATATAATTAGTGTGTCACAATTGGATAAACAGGGTTATACTGTACAGTTTGGTAATAATGAATGTATTGTTATGAAAGATAACAATGTTTGTGGCAAAGGTATTTTGCAGAACAATTTATATGAAATTGTACAAGCCAGGACAAGCAGCAGCCATCATGGTTTAGCTACAATTAATAAGCCAACACATGATTCATGTGCGCACCTGTGGCACAGAAGGCTTGGGCATCCGAGTTTCAAAGTGATTGAAAAGATGTCAGAAGCAAGTTCTGGAATGGAATTGAAAAAGTGCCAAGTGTATTTGGATTGCACAGCTTGTAAGGTTGCAAAGTCAAAGGTGTTTCCTGTGAGCAAATTCAGTGATAGGAAGTCACATATATGTTTTGAATTAGTTCACGCTGACTTAATTGGTCCATTACCAGCTTCAATAGGGGGTGCTAAATATGTTTTAGTCATTGTAGATGATTACACTAGATTTGGGTTCTGTTACCTATTGAAAGCTAAAAGTCAAACATTTGAAAAGTTTAGAAACTGGGTGCAGTTTGTGGAACATAGGTATAGCACAAAGGTGTGTAGTTTACAAACTGACCGGGGTACAGAGTTTCTGAGTGGGAGTTTTCAGCAATGGCTCCGTAGAAGGGGCATTGTGCATAGGAGAACTAACCCACATAGTTCAGCTGAGAATGGCGTGGCTGAACGTAGGAATTTGGCATTGCAGACAGTAAAGGATTCACTCATTGCTGACTCAGGGTTATCAAGTGGATACTGGGGAGAGGCAATATTAACTGCTAATTATTTAATTAACAGGTTATGGAGTGTATCTGTAAACCAAACTCCATATTATATGTTATATGGCAAGAAGCCACCATTAGCTCATTTGAAGGTGTTTGGGTGCACTGCCTATGTTCACGTGCATAAGGAGGTACGTAGGAAAGGACAGGCAAAAGCACAGAATATGACGTTTGTGGGGTATGAGCCAGGGACCAAGGGATATAGGTTCACTGATGGCAGGAAAGTTGTTATTTCTAGATCAGCAAGTTTTAGTGAGCACAACAATTGGCAGAGATTACACGGGAGCAGTGAGGTATATCTTCCTAGTCAGAGAAGTTTTGAGTTTTCAGAGCGGAGAGAGGCCACTGATGTGATTAAGAAGGAAGAGGAATTAACTCCTAGTGTGCCAATGATGCAGGATGCTACAGTATTGCGTAGATCTGAGAGAGTTAACAAGGGCATACCACCTCAGCAATATACACCAGGTCATGTAAAAGTGTGTTTTATTGATTATGAACCTCGTAATTACAAGGACGTATTAAAGTTGCCACAACATGAGCAGAGTAGATGGAAAGCTGCTATGGATGTGGAAATGAAAGCCATTAATTCTCATAAGGTTTTCAAATCTACTAGGCTGCCTGAGGGGCATAGAGCAGTAGGCTGTAGATGGGTGTATAAGAAGAAAACCTTAGTGAATGGTGATATTCAGTATAAGGCTAGGTTGGTAGCACAAGGATTTTCCCAGATAAAGAATCAGACTTATGATGAAGTTTTTGCAGCAACGCTAAGAGGGGAGACATTTAGGTTTGCCTTAGCAATGGCAGCAGCTGGGAATTGTGTAGTACAGCATTATGATATCACAACAGCATATTTGCATGCTGATTTGAATGAAGAGATCTATATGATTGAAGCCCCAGGGTATGAATCAAAGATTGCAGGAAGGGTATACAAGTTGCAGAAAGCATTGTATGGACTCAAGCAGTCGGCACGTTGCTGGAATCTTAGGTTAGATAAGGAATTACAAAGAATGGGATTCAAGTGTAGTATAGCTGACCCATGTCTGTATGTAAAGCAATGTGAAAATGATGAACAGATTTTGCTTTTGATATTTGTAGACGATTTGTGTCTTATAGCGAAAGATCAAAGCAGGGTAATTGAATTTACTGAAAATCTGAAACAGCACTTTGATGTCAAAGATCTGGGAGAAATTAAGAGTTACCTAGGAATGGGTATTCAGAAGGTTGATGGGGGTTATGTTCTAGAGCAGCGGAAGAAAATTGAAGCACTGCTAAGAGAGAACAATATGGAACAGTGTAAAGGAGTTTCAACCCCGATGACAACAGATTTTGTTAAATCAGAGACTGGAAATGATGACCAAACTTCATGTGATCAAGAACACTATCATTCAATAATTGGAAGTTTATTGTATATAGCACAATGGTCGCGTCCTGATATCGGGAACGCAGTAAATGTTCTGAGTAGATATGTAACCAAACCTACTCAGAGGCATTGGCAAGGTATCAAACGTGTATTTAGGTATCTGAAGGGGACTATTGATAAATGTTTATTGATAAAACCACGTAAGCCATTGGAATTGAAATGCTATGTAGATAGTGATTGGGGTAATGATGTACATGACAGAAAATCAATGACAGGGTTGATAATAATGTTTGGTAACACCTTGGTTGGGTGGAGGTCTCGTAAACAAAGTTCAGTTGCCGTGTCAACGGCAGAGGCGGAGTATGCAGCATTATCTGATTTATGTTCAGAATTAATTTGGTATAGGCAATTGTTAATGGATGTTAATATAACAATTAAAGGGCCTATATGTGTATACGATGATAGTGAAGCATGTATACAGATTGCAAAGAGTGATAAGGTCAGAGCACGAAGCAATCATGTTGATATCAAGTATCATAATGTAAGGAATGCTGTTAAAGAGTCTCTGATAGATTTGCAATATTGTCCATCTGAGTGTAATGTAGCAGATGTGATGACAAAGCCTCTAAGCTTAGATAGGCATAGGATGTGTATATCTCAAATGTGTATGTCTTCTATTCTGTACAATTGAATGTAATATCTATTGTAAATTGAAGGGGTGTTGGGGTTTGATAAACCCAGGAATTTACTTCTAGATATAAATTATACAGAGGGGCTTGATTTCTAGGTAAATGGTGAAATATTCTGCACAGTCACCCAATTAGCAGCCATTGTTGTAGGAATGATGTGTCATGTGTGACTCATAACAACAGGTGCTTAGAGTTAGGTTGGGTGTGGTGAATAACGAGATTGACCTATAATGTGATTGGTCAGGTTCACTATATATGCAGACATTCTCATTTCCCATTATTCCCATTTTACCTCGTGAAAGCTGTATAGTTGATGGTGTATCATTTGTTACTTGTGGAAGTGATCTGTAAATACGTATGTATATAAAGTAAATAGGATATTTGATATAACTTCTGTTTGGAGTCTATTTACTGCATAGTACGTGGATCACTGGTGCCTAGGAGAGAGGCAGGCCACTCCATCTCCGCGCGCTCCCTCAGACAAAAAAGCCTCCATTAAGGATTACCTTGTCCACCCTTACTGCATCCACAGGTTGCTGGCCAGTGGCTTCTTTAAGATAACTAGTTCACTCCTGAGTAAGAAGGTACCAGGGAGCATCTGCAGGGCTGCTGTGCAGATCATCCTAGGCATCTACTGGATAAAGTTTCTCAAATATGCTCTGAGCTTGGATGTGATGGAATTGACTGAAGCATGATCTAGCTTTGTTATCTGGGATGTGTTTGAGGCTGTTGGTCCTGAAGAGGTGGGTAGGGTCCTTGGGGCTATAAGCATGGCCCCAAGGTTTTAGATCCATGTCCCTTCTGCTGGCCAGGGCCTCCTGGGAGGTGACATGTTGTTGGATCCATGTGATACATCCTTGAGAAGGGGGTGGTTCTTCCAGTTCTGAAGGAGATGGAGTGTTGCATTGCATGCCCTGCAGTGTCACTTCATACCTTTTCCAAGGGTGTGGTGATGTCACATGCATGCCACAAAAGTGTAGAGATTTTGTTGGAACATTGCAATGCCACTGTTGTTGTTTTGATGAAAATGGTGAGTTCTTGTGGATCCTGCTCCTTTCGGAGCTGACTGCCTCATGCCTATGTCAGATTTCTCATGGGAACGCAGATGCAAATTGTTTTTCTTCACAGGCTGATATGAGAAATGTTATGTCTACACTCCATGAGAAGCCTGCTGGGTAGGAGCAGGGAGGGGTGAGACACATGCTTGCTAGATGCAACACTGCCACCTACTGGCAGGTTATACTCTGTGCTTAGAGTCTCCAGATCTTAAGCCTGACCAATCAGATTTGAGTCAGAAAAGTATAACTGAGTTATGGGAAATGGTTTCCTTTGCTCTTGACCTCTGCTTGTCTGGTAGCCGTTACCAAGTGTTCTGCTCTTGATGAAGGACTTTGAAGTGTAGCCAACTGGCTTAGTAATTTGCCAGGTTTGTGCTCCTTAAGTCTTGTATCGATGGAAGCAACACGTGAGAAGTATATCTGTATCTTTTGCTTGTAAGCTGTTTCTTCTGCTTATGCTGTACCGTATGTATACGATCTGCTTTATCTACAGTAAAGATTTATAGCTTAGAAAGCTGCACTCTGCGTGTTTACTCTTGCCTCCTCCCAATTAGCCAGAGGCCTCGACAGCCTATAGGTAAGCTTGCTAGCTAACCCATCCACTTGCCTCGTTGCCTTCATTCCAAAGTTGGACTTAGAGGATGGCGGTAGGGCTATTGGTGGCATTCCAGAGTTGAATTTCTTCCTCTCTGACTTTTCAGGGTTAAAACTGAATAAACTGCTGGTGCCGACAAAACAGCAGAATTTCTGAAGTCACTCACTCCTGTAGGGCCTGTCTGGTCCAGTCTGAGAGAGGGCCTGCTGAAGTTCCCTCCCCTTGTAAGATGCACAAGGCTTGAGTGGGAAGGCAGACCTTCTTATTAATAGCCCACCTAATGGAAGGCTTTCCCTCCAGAAGTATGTTCAGCCCTCAACTTGCTGCAGTTTTCAGAAACAAGTTAAAACCATTATATTTCAACATGCTTTTGGTCCCATGCTTTTGTGGTTAATTTTTGTTTTTGATATTGATTTGGATTTAGTTAGTTTTTAAGCTTTTCTTTTTATTATATCTGTTCCAGAGTCCTTTGGGATGGGGACAGGTGATAAGTACGTTAAATAAATAAATATTTACTAAATAAATTCTACTGTATGTAATGGGACATATTTCCTAGCTAACAGGGTTACTGTGGTGGATTTCGGTGCTGCCGTTGATTCCCAGGAAGGAGGGAGCGCATTCTGGGCAGATAAGAGGATTCGCAGTCTGGAGACTTTTGCTGGGAAAGTTAAGAGGTTCAAGGAGCCTCCCAATTTATTTACCCTTAGGTCAGTTAGAGTAGTCTTAGTCTGGCAGGATTCTGTCTGTATGGTGAGAACAATAAAGAACTGGAGTTTGGAATACACTGACTCGTCGTTGTTCCTGGGTTGGCCCTGACTGTCACACTGTCAGGAAAGGCACTTCCAATGACAAATGCAGCATGTTAGCATTGTTTATAACTGATATGATAAACATTGCTGTTTCCTCATATGTATACTATTCCAGTCCAAAAAAAAAATGGAGCAATTTATTTAGCAAAATATTTGTCTATTTGTCTTCAGCTTAAAGCTGGAACCAGCTAGGATTTAAAAATTCTTCAAAAACAACATTCAGTACAAGTTTCAGCCATTTTATGCCTAGTTGGTATATGCAGAGAACAGCAGAAGTTGGAAACAAAATTAAAAAGGTCTGGTGCCAAGAGCTAGGCTGGTGTTGGCATGCTAGGGCCCACCAAGTTTGATGCTGATAATTACAGTATTCTACCTTTCTTTTTTAAAAAAAATCATGTATTGCTCTTATTGATTTATGTCCTATCTTTTTTCCCAGATAGCAATCAAAGGTCATCCAGGCAGACACCAACAAGGTTATAGATGCTCATTTTAAATTTGAAAACAATCCCTTTCTACAAATAAACTGTTTCTTTGGCATCAAGCAAGCAGAAGACAGCTCCAGTCTGTTCTCATCACGATGGTCCCATGAGGTAAAATTAACGGAAAAACTGCTTGTGGCTCCAAACTGGCAAATGCTCTTTGGTTTGTTTTCTCTAACAAAAACAACCAGGTATGCATCCTTGTAAGCAGGGAATGAATGGGACAGAGGGAATAGAAAATCCAGCTATATACCTCATGAAGCCAGATAAAGGGGAAGGGGGATAAAAATATTACACGGATGGTATCCTGGGGGGATAAAAATATTAAACAGGACTCCCTGAATGGTATCCTTCTGAGGTGTTTGGAGGACTGAGATTTCCAGAATTCTCAGTTGGCTATGGTAACATGAAATTCTGGGTGTCATGATTCCAACACACCTGTGGGATACTTGGGTGGAGAAGGTGGGTCAAAAATTATTTAGCTCACCACTATCAAAGATTGCAAAGTGTTACCAATCGAAGAGAATATTTGTAGCTCAGGATTGAACTGTGGAGTCCATGGTGCTCTCTGAGCCTTGTTGTTTTCTTGCAGATGTTTCATTGCCAGGCTAGGCAACATCTTCAGTGCGAAAAATCTCTTTCACACTGAAGATGTTGCCTAGCCTGGCAATGAAACGTCTGCAAGAAAACAACAAGGCTCAGAGAGCACCATGGACTCCACAATTGCAAAGTGTGTGTGAGAGAAATAGAATGAGTATTAGAGATCTTGAAGACATTTTTGAAAGTCTGTAAAAGATTTTGTAAAAAATTCCTATTATGGAGTAAGCTAAACTCTGCCAGAAAATATTCTGACAGTTTCATAAATTGAACTTCTGAGGCAGGGTTTTTAGCTGATAATATTTGGAAGAAATATTTGGCTGAGAAAGAAAACTACTATGTTTTGACTGTGGCTGATCAACTGAGCCTCAAGGTGGTTTAGCAAGAAGCAATAATAAAAATTTGCCCCAGTAAGCCCATAGATGTTAAATATGAAAATCCATTGCTTGTTTTATCCAACCCCTCCAGCAAATTTCAGATGTATGTGGTTTTATTAAATGTCTCAATAGCAAATGTTTGTGTAGTTAGTAATTAAACAGTTGCCCTATTCTATTCTAAATATGTGACATTTAAGTGCTGAAGAAACAATTTCTATAAACATATGCAAAATACTATTTTTCTTGCTCTATGCATGCAAATTTATATAACAAACAGCAGTAATGGAAATTTCATCTGCATTTCATATGAAACATAGGGGTGGGGAAAATCAGACCTTATGCCTGTGATGTATGTAAATCATTCATTTGTGAAAGGCATTGAATAATCTGTGGTACATCCAGGTGTTAGCTTTCCATTAGGGATTGTAGTGCCTTTGCAAATTACAGGCACGCTGAATCATCCTTGTGACACAGGAAGGCCAGGGCAACAAGGAGAGCCAGGCTACACTCAGTGTTATGGGCCTGTGTCCATAGCAGATGTTTTGGGATGACAATGCTCCATCTGCCATGTGGATTGCTGGATGGGCCATTGCTTGGAAGATGGGGGAAGATGTCTCTTTCAAGATGCTATTTAAGCAGTTAATGTCATGAATGACAGAGGTTATTCCAGGGTCCAGGTTTTAATACCATGAAATGATTCAGGTAGCTCAGTCAAGCTTGTTCTTATGCTTCAGACACTGAATGGTAATTTCTGAAATATGGTCATAATGTATTTTTAAGATCCATATAAATTTTCCTAGGAGACATGGATGCAGTTGTTATAATATGCCACTCTGTGGCTGCTTGAGGGCTTAAAATCATGTGCAGCATGATTAGCAAACTTTTTTTTCAGCTTCTCTTTACAAAATAAAAAAGGTCTGTGACCAGCAGAGGTGCAAGAATATCACCAAAAGTGGCAGGGCTGAAATGTTTAGTCCATACACATAAGGGCTCAGCCTCAGACACAAATAAAGCATAGCCTTAAACTGCACAGAAAGTTGTACTCATACTTAGTGAACATGAATCTATACTTCAGAGTTCTTAGCTGAATGTACAAAATTTGGGGAGACTAAAAGATGGGCTAACTAGGAGGCAGAGATATTGGGAACGGGATGTTGCAAATGATGCCCCATCATGTACATGTTTTCAAGCATCTGCATTTTCAAATGAAAGTTTTAACCAGTCTATGGCCAACGGAGCTTAAAATAAAGTTGTTCTTGACTCCTGGGAATGGTATAGATGTAGTTTTCTTGGTGGAATGGTTCTCCATTGCTTTTTCCCCCCTTTATTACTTTCAGTCTAGTGTACAATCCTGAAATCCTTAAGTAGTGCATAATCCAAGAGCTAACTAAGGTTGACCTTGCTTAGTTTCTAGTATCAGGTGCTACCATCTGCCAAGGCCAATGGGGCTTGCATTCAGATAAATTGTGGAAGCCTGCAATTGTAGAAGCATGCAGCCTTAGTAGTCCCTGGCGGTTTCCCATCAAACTAATCAACATCCCTGACCCTTTTGGGTCTTTTTGGAATCAGCCAGTTGGCTAGATGCTAGCACTTGCAACAGTAATGCAAGTTTGCTTTGTTCTGTCAGGCCAAAATCTCACTGAATAAAAAGCACTTTCTTTTCTTCTTTACAAACTGCTTGGCTTCGGTCTGGTTTTCTGTGCAACCTAGTCAGAAATAAAGTTGCAATAAGTACAAATCGGTTGTGCCCCTCTTTGAGGCAGCATCTTGATTCATAGTTTGGAACAGAGAAGGGAAGAAGTTACACTAAGGCAGAAGGCAACAAATATGACAGCATTTTTTCAGGCCCACATGTGAGATTGGAGAGCAATGCAGTAAGGCATATTATAAATTTATTTCTGAAAAGGTTGTGGAAGAAAGAAACCTATTTACTGGCAGTCTGAAGGAAATTGGTTTATGGTTATTGTTCTTGCAAGACTATATATTCCCCTATCACACTTGGAGGTGGGTTAAACCATCACATATCAAAGAAGACAACCTGAACATTCTCCATCATATTTTTAGTTCTGTCGTCTATTGTGAGAAGAGTTAAGATTATGTTCCTTTAAGACCAAGGGGAAGTGTGTTGGTAATTGCAGGCTGAGTGAAGCTAAAGTTGTTACTTAGCTAGGCAAGATTTGATTTATTCCTTTTTGTATGACCTGCCAGAGACAAATTAAGTTAGTCTCTGTATTGTATCAGTAAGCATGCATTCATAGACTGCAGTGTCCTGTTATCTACTGTGTAAATTATTGAATAGATTTTAAAAATGTTTCTTGATTGTTAAATAGTAGAGCCTATTAGAAGTCAAAAAAAAGCAATACAAACATTCTCTAGAAAATTATTTCAGTTGTATACCGTATGCTCCGGACAGAATATTGTGAGGAATGTAAACCCTCTTCAGAAACAACTCCCACTTCTCACTAAGGATAAAAGTGGGGTCATGCAAACTACCTATTTTCCTAATGTTAGTATACCCCTAGCACCACTTTCTTTGACCTTGACATTCTTGTATTTATTTGAATGTTCCTGTATTGCTTTCTGAGCGAGTAGTATGTATTGTGGATTGACACATATTATTCCTATCAACCCCTGATTATATGAACATCAGTTATGTGCTTGGTCTAATGTGGAGGCTGGCAGAAACATTTCCTTTCAATTTCTTTTCTTGTCCATTAAAACATATGAA